>CM053030.1:120365319-120732819 GCA_028564925.1 Lithobates sylvaticus | reverse complement strand
GCGGCCCACGAGAGGGACTTCCTCACGCCCCGGCCACTCATGTAGCCGTGAACCAGGGAGGAAGACCAGGTGAAGATGTCACCCGTCTCAGGAATGACATTGTGCCGCTAGAGGGCTTCATTCTAAAAGGTAAGTTTCTCATAATGTGCCAATATGCAATGCATACTAGCACATCATGACATTGCCCTGCAGGATTTTTTTTTTTCCACCACTAGTGGTTTAACACAACCGCTTTAACAATAAAGCCTAGAAGCTGATTGGTTTCTATGCAGAGATGCACCAGATTTTGCCCTCTCTAGTTTTAGTTAATCAACACCCATGTATTTTTTTTTTTTTTCCTCAATGAATACAAGGAGGTTTCCGTTTCGACAAGGTGGGGGATTGTGAAAATCGCCACCCCCTTTCTCCACCTCATCCAATTGGAGAACATACAAGACTTTCTGTGAATGGCAGATGTGAGCAACCCCCTGTGGTCAGTGTGCAGAGGGGGAAGCTGCTCACGCAGAACCTAGAAGATTGCAGCCGTCACTCTGTGTCACCAACTACTACAGTGAATGTGAGCTTCCCCAGTGGTCCTTCAGATTTCAGATATGCAAACTTGCATCAAGCCAAGCTGATCCAATAGAAGTATGGAAAAAAGTATACAGGGGGTCCCCGAGTTATGAACTCGTTAGGGACTGTCCGCCTGTTCTTAAATCGGAAATGTCCGTAAGTCGGCCGCGCATGTGCAGACCGACAATTACGGACATTTCCGATGTTCCGTCGAATGCCATTCTGCGCATGTGCGTCAAATTACGGACATTTCCGATGTTTGCCGTCATTTTCCGAGGCTCCGTCTGGCCGCGCATGCGCAGAACGGCAGAGAGTCCGCGGAAAATGACAGAGGGTCCCCGCAGCGCCCGGTTCGTAAGTAGGGGGATGTTCGTAGGTCGGGCGTTCGTAAGTCGGGGACCCCCTGTAATTGCTGGAGTTGAGCTTAAGGAGGCGGTCATAAATGGCCACCTATCATATACCTCTAGGCGCTGGATTTCTCAACTAGGGTTCCATGGAATTCTAGGGGTTCCTCAAGCAATGAGGAATTTCTGCCTCTCAGATAAGTTCCCACTGACATCATTGATCTATAGGGGTGCAACGGATCGTCGCCGATCCGTGATCCGAACGGGTCACCCCGTTCGGATCGGCACACCCCGCAAACCACGGAGCGCTCCTCGGCCACGGCCTTAGGAAAGGCCGCGGCTTCGGCCTAGCTCCGGAGCGACGGCGGCCATCTTGGTACACCCGGCGGCCTTAGGAAAAGCCGCGGCTTCGGCCTAGCTCCGGAGCGGCGGCCATCTTGGTACACCCCCGGCCACTGTTTACAATGTGATCGCTCCGTCAAATGACGGAGCGATCACTTGTAAACAAACTCTGCATTACCCAGCCGATACCCTGCATTACCCAGCCGATACCCTGCATTACCCAGCCGATACCCAGCCAATACTACAGTGGGGGAGATGACGTGGATATTACAGTGGGGGAGATGACGTGGATATTACAGTGGGGACTATATGGTGGCGGAATTTTCACAGGTTTTTGCAAATTCAATTATTATTTGCTGATCCGAAAAATTATCCGATCCATGACTCTGATCCGAGGATCGATTCGATCCGTGAGTTTTTTGATCCGTTGCACCCCTATTGATCTATATGTAAGGGGGTAATGCTTCAGATTTGAGCACAAGTGTAAGACGACTTCCTCCCACTGACCATCACACTAATGTATCATGAGTTGTAGATCTAGTCGTTTTTAGAAGAGGTCCCCTGAGACCAGAAAGTTTTTTTTTTTTTTTTTTTTCTCCACAATGGTTCCTCTGTTTTGAAAGAGGTGAGAAAAGCTGTTATATGGGCTGTATTTACACACCTGAACAGCACCATGCTAACCCTGGCATAGACAATGCATTAAAGAGCACGTGTGTGTGATTGTACCACTGACAGATCTCGCCATCCACTACTAGCTAGAAGCACACGTGTAGATCAGCCATCACTTCACACAACCTAGGAATACCCGATCACTGCACAACACTCAGGAATCTGTCCAAACTTTCTATCTGACCTGATTGTTTTAGTACACCACACAGATCATTCATACAAACCCTACAATGGGTCCAGTCTACAGACATTTCACCTTTGTCCACACTGGGGGCAATGTACTAAACCTGGTGCAGCTGTGCATAGGAACCAATCAGCTTCCAGCTTCAGGTTGTTCTGTGAAACTTTGACAATGAAACATAGAAGCTGATTGGCTGCCAGTCTAAGTAAATCTGGTGTCCTGGGTAAAATCAAATTGGAGACATAATTTCCTAATGAAGGGGAACTTCCAGTAGTCAGCAATGGATGGGTGTGCACACTAGAGGAATGCCCTGGTCCTGTGCCCACTGACAGGTCAGCAGAAAGTGTGCCCTGACCCTCCATTCATTCCTACACTCAGCATCCAGGGCACAACTACAACTCCCATGATGCCTTAGCAGCCTGTGTCTGGCTGGGCATGCTGGGAAGTGTAGTTCATAAGCAGACACAGAGGGATGTGACAGGCAAGGACTCACGCTGACCTCTTTTTCCTCCTCTTGGGTTCCCGTGTTTCTTGGGGCCGCTGGTCGGTTTCATGTCTGCGGTGTGCTGGTTGTGTGCAGGAAAGGCTCTGCTGTAGGCACTGTCCCCGGATCGGCTCCTCCTTAACCCCTGGAATTACTGGCTGTACCGAGGCACGCTTGGTTACGTGATCACCCTTCTCTCCGCCGTTCACTGATTTTCCCAAGCCACGCCCTGGTTCACCTATTGACAGCAGGTGGCAGCCAATCGCAAGTGATCTTGGGCCGGCCTAACCCCGGGGCCACGCCCCGAAAAGCCGAGCACTCCCTGGTCTGTGATCCCAGTCATCCACAATAGTGGGCGTGGCTTGAGCCGGCTCTCGGATTTCACGTCTGGAATCCACGCTACGTTCGGGAATCTTTGAACGTGGCAACATGGAAGCGGGGCGGGTCTCGCGAGATTTCCCGGGCTGGCGCTGTGCTGATAGGCGGCTGAGCTGGGAGATGAAGAGTAGCGTCGTGTGTTATATAATGTTGGCGCCCAGTGTGTACTCCCTGAGGGGGGAGGGAATGGCGCCCCTTAGTGCGGGTCGGGCATGAGGCTATGCTGGGACTCCAGGACTCGGGATGTAGAAGAATCTTCTATAGAGGGCTGTGTGTGGGAATTCATTCACCTGGAGCTCACATGGTTATATATATATATATATATATATATATATATATATATATATATATATATATATATGTGGGGGAATGTCAGCAGTCATGAGCTGTGCATGGGAAGTCCCCCTGGTCACTGTACCTTATCGCCTGGAACACCCAAGGATCATCAATTTCATCAAAACATTTTTTTTTTTTTTTTTTCAAGAAAGATCACATCACAAAGCAGAGTAGTGCAATGTTTCAGAGCCACGCAGGACCTCTTTGTCATCATGCCTGAAGGTCCTTCAACAAAGTATTGAGCAAAGACTGTGAATCATTATGAACATGTGTTTTTTTTTTTTTATAGATTTGAAAATATTTCAAACAAACTTCTATCATTTTGTCATTATGAGGTACTGTTTGTAGAATTTTGAAGAAAATAATGAATTTAATCAATATTGGAATAAGGCTGTAACATAACAACATGTGGAAAAAGTGAAGCGCTGTGAATACTTTCCGGATGCACTGTAAATAGAAGCCTGCTATTGGTACTCCTTTCCTCATACTGACTGCATGAGAGGAGAAGAGAGCTGATAATCAGCTTCTCTAAAATAAACATGTGCACTGATTATCAGTGCAGTCCCAAAGGTGCCCACCAGTGCTGCCAATAAGTGCCCATGAGTGTCCCCTATCATTGAAGGAGAACAGTTTGGGAAATAGATGTATAAGTGCTGCCAGCATTGTTGCAGAGGTTGAAGGGGTAGGGGGTCAGCCTATCAGTGCTCAGATCATACACTGCACACTGCATCAAATTGGTCTGCATGGCTGTGATTCCAGAAGGAAGCCTCTTCTAAAGATGATGCACAAGAAAGCCTGCAAACAGTTTGCTGAAGACAAGCAGATTAAGGACATGGATTACTGGAACCATGTCCTGTGGTCTGATGAGACCAAGATAAACTTATTTGGTTCAGATGGTGTCAATTGTGTGTGGCGGCAACCAGGTGAGGAGTACAAAGACAAGTGTGTCTTGCCTACAGTCAAGCATGGTGGTGGGAGTGTCATGGTCTGGGGCTGCATAAGTGCTGCTGGCACTGGGGAGCTACAGTTCATTGAGGGAACCATGAATGTCAACATGTACTGTGACATACTGAAGCAGAGCATGACCCCCTCCCTTCGGAGACTGGGCGGCAGGGAAGTATTCAAACATGATAACGACCCCAAACACACCTCCAAGGCAACCATTGCCTTTCTGAAGAAGCTGAGGGTAAAAGTGATCGACTGGCCAAGCATGTCTCCAGACCTAAAACCTATTAAGCATCTGTGGGGCAACCTCAAACGGAAGGTGGAGGAGCGCAAGGTCTCTAACATCCACCAGCTCTGTGATGTCATCATGGAGGAGTGGAAGCAGACTCCAGTGGCAACCTGTGAAGCTCTGGTGAACTCCATGCCCAAGAGGGTTAGGGCAGTGCTGGAAAATAATGGTGGCCACACAAAATATTGACACTTTGGGCCCAATTTGGAAATTTTCACTTAGGAGTGTACTCACAGACCCTGAAACTGAGATACAGCATAGTGGCCAAGATCATACAGCGGTTTAACAGGACAGGTTCCACTCAGACCAAGCCTCGCCATGGTCGACCAAAGAAGTTGAGTGCACATGCTCAGTGTCATATCCAGAGGTTGTCTTTGGAAAAAGACATATGAGTGCTGCCAGCATTGCTACAGAGGTTGAAGTGGTGGGGGGTCAGCCTGTTAGTGCTCAGATCATACGCCGCCCACTGCATCAAATTGGTCTGCATGGCTGTCATTCCAGAAGGAAGCCTCTTCTAAAGATGATGCACAAGAAAGCCCGTAAATAGCTTGCTGAAGACAAGCAGACTAAGGACATGGATTACTGGAACCATGTCCTGTGGTCTGATGAGACCAAGATAAACTTATTTGGTTCAGATGGTGTCAAGCGTGTGGGGCGGCAACCAGGTGAGGAGTACAAAGACAAGTGTGTCTTGCCTACAGTCAAGCATGGTGGTGGGAGTGTCATGGTCTGGGGCTGCATTAGTGCTGCCGACACCGGGGAGCTACAGTTCATTTTTTTTTTTATTATTGCATTTTAGTGTAAATATGAGATCTGAGGTCTTTTTGACCCTAGATCTCATATTTAAGAGGTCCTGTCATGCGTTTTTCTATTACAAGGGATGTTTACATTCCTTGTAATAGGAAAAAAAGTGACAATTGTATTTTTTTAAAAAAAACAGTAAAATGTAAAATAAATAAGAAAAAAATAAAACATTTTTAAACACGCCCCGTCCCGACGAGCTCGCGTGCAGAGGCGAACGCATACGTGAGTAGCACCCGCATATGAAAACGGTGTTCAAACCACACATATTGTGGTATTGCCGTGATCAGTAGAGCGAGAGCAATAATTCTAGCCCTAGACCTCCTCTGTAACTCAAAACATGCAACCTGTAGAATTTTTTTTAAACGTCACCTATGGAAATTTATAAGGGTAAAAGTTTGTCGCCATTCCATGAGCGGGTGCAATTTTGAAGCGTGACATGTTTGGTATCAATTTACTCAGCGTAACATTATCTTTCACAATATAAAAAACAATTGAGCTAACTTTACTGTTGTCTTTAATTCTAAAAAGTGTATTTTTTCCAAAAAAAGTGTGCTTGTAAGACTGCTGTACAGATACGGTGTGACAGAAAGTATTGCACCGACCGCCATTTTATTCTCTAGGGTGTTAGAAAAAAAAATGTATAATGTTTGGGGTTCTAAGTAATTTTCTAGCAAACATTTTTTTTTTTTTAACTTGTAAACAACAAATCTGAGAAAGAGGCTCGGTCCTTAATTGGTTAAAGGAATATTTCATTTTTTATTGTTTCACTTTAAGCATTATTAAAATCACTGCTCCTGAAAAAACAATATTTTAAAAACTTTTTTTTGCATTGATACATTTCCCCCAGTGTAGTACCCGTGTCCCCAAACACTTTTTATGGCAATAACTTTTATATAAGCCTTTAAAATTAGCACTTTTCATTTTTCATATTACCATCAAATGAAGGCCCAATTTGTTCTGAAACAAACAAGGTATAATTCACCTGTATACATAAAGTAATTGCAAAGTGTGCCACTTCCACAAGAGGAGCACATTTTTATGTATTGAATTAGGCTGTAACATACATTAACTCAAAGCCTAAAAATGTTGAGCTGCAGCATTTTTTGCACTGTAGTGCAAAGTTAACCCACAACATTGGCTGTTGGCTGAACCTTGGCTGTTTGGACAAAATATCGACCATTTACTCGTTCAGTGATTACTAACGTGATTATGCTTCCCACTGTCAATGGTTGTTGAGGACAATGCTGGGGGCAGGCACCACTGAGTCCTTAATACCCAAGTGACTTCACTGGATCCTTTCATTTAAATGTCCGGTAAATCCTGGCCATGTAAGCAAAAAACAGCATGGGGGTTCCCCCATGATTAATGCCAGGCTCTTCAGGTCTGGTATAAAATTGCATAGGCATCCTACATAAAAAATGGTCACCATGCCACATATTTAGAAATGACAACATTTTAAATTGCTTTCCATTAACCACTTCAGCCCCGGACCAATTGGCAGCCAAAGGACCAGGCCCCTTTTTTGCGATTCGACACTGCGTCGCTTTAACTGACAATTGCACGGTCGTGCGACGTGGCTCCCAAACAAAATTGGCGTCCTTTTTTTCCCACAAATAGAGCTTTCTTTTGGTGGTATTTGATCGCCCCTGCGGTTTTTATTTTTTGCGCTATAAACAAAAATAGAGCGACAATTTTGAAAAAAATGCAATATTTTTTACTTTTTGCTATAATAAATATCCCCAAAAAATATATAAAAAAAACTTTTCCTCAGTTTAGGCCGATACGTATTCTTCTACATATTTTTGGTAAAAAAAAAATCGCAATTAGCGATTATTGATTAGTTTGCGCAAAAGTTATAGCGTTTACAAAATAGGGGATAGTTTTATAGCATTTTTATTAATATTTTTTTTTATTAGTAATGGCGGCGATCAGCGATTTTTATTGTGACTGCGACATTTTGGCGGACACATCGGACATTTTTGACACATTTTTGGGACATTTGTCATTTATACAGCAATCACTGCTATTTAAATAGCACTGATTCCTATGTAAATGACAGTTGTAGTGAAGGGGTTAACCACTAGGGGGCGGGGAGGAGTCAGTGTGACGTGTTGTGTTTTTTTTTTTACAGTAGGGGGGCGTGGCTGTACGTCTGACGTCATTGATCGGCGTTCCCGATGGCAGGGAACCGCCGATCACTGACAGTCAGTGTAGGAAGCGCGGGGAGAGGTTTGTTTACACAGACCTCTCCCCGTTCTTCAGCTCCGTAACCCGATCGCGGGATACCAGCGGCGATCGGGTCCGCTGGTCCCGCGGCCGTGGTCACGGAGCTCCCGACCGGGTCGCGCGCGCGCCCCCCGGGCAGGCAAATTAAAGGGGACGTACAGGTACGTGCTTTTGCCTGCCCGTGCCATTCTGTTGACGTATATCTACATGAGGCGGTCGGGAAGCGGTTAATCTTTTGCCACAGCTCCAAATTATGTCTCCTTGGTACAGACACCCCTATAGTAAGATGAATTCCTTAACCACTTGCTGCCCGCCATATAGCAATATGACATCGGCAAAGTGGTTGCGATATCCTGACCAGACGTCATATGACGTCGCCAGGATATCAAGCCGATGCGCGCCCCCCGGGGGAGCGCATCACGGCGATCGTTGTTGCAGTGTGTCAGTCTGACACACCACAACTCCGATCTAGGTGAAGAGTCTCTGACAGAGACTCTAGCACGTGATCAGCCATGTCCAATCACGGCTGATCACGATGTAAACAGGAAGAGCTGTTGATCTGCTTTTTCTCACTCGCGTCTCACAGACGTGAGTAGAGGAGAGCCGATCGGCTGCTCTCCTGACAGGGGGGGTCTGTGCTGATTGTTTATCAGCGCAGCCCCCCCTCGGATGCCTGCCCAGGACCACCAGGGATGGCAACCACACTGGACAACCAGGTATGCCACCCTAGACCACCAGGGAAATACCAATCAGTGCCTTTAAAAAATGCCTGCAAGTGATGCCTATCAGTGAAATCCAATGCCAGCCATTAGTGCTGCATATCAGTGCCCAGCAGTGCCACCCATAAGGACCCATCAGTGCTGCCTATCAATGCCCATCAGTGCCCATCGTCAATGCCGCATTATCAGTGAAAGAGAAAACTTACTTATTTACAAAATTTTATAACAAAAACAGAAAAACTTATTTTTTTTCAAAATGTTTTTTTTGTTTGTTTAGCAAAAAATGAAAAACCTCAGAGGTGATAAAATACTACCAAAAGAAATCTCTATTTGTGGGAACAAAGTTATAAAAAATTATTTTGGTTACAGTGTAGCAAAAGTGACAGCACTGAAAGCTGAAAATTGGCTTGGGCAGGAAGGTGCGAAAGTGCCCAGTATTGAAGTGGTTAAGCTAATTTCCCCTAATGTATTACAGTAAGTACTCTATACTCCTTTACCCTCCAGTACAAGCCTCCCACATTGCTTTCCCCTATAGTGGAGTGAATTCCCTTCACTGCTTTCCTGTGTAGTAAGGTGGGTTCCCTTAGCTGCTTTCCCTTGTAGGAGTCCTCCACACTGCTTTCCCTGTATTGCAGGGAGTTCCCCAAACTGTCAAAACATTTCTCAGCACACTTACCAGCTAGCCTGCAAAACAACCAAATTGGCCCTGTCTAGGGATGAGCTTCGTGTTCGAGTCTAACCCATGTTCAACTCAAAGATCGCCTGTTCGGCGAATTCCGAACATTATGGTCCGTTTGCGCCAAATTCGAGTGGCGTGTCGCGGCCCATAATTCACTCGGTATTCATTCGGTATCGCAGTGCATTGGTGGCTGATGATTGGCCAACCATGCACTATGACCGCATGCTTAGCCAATCACAGGGCCGTCTGTCTAGCAAGCCGTAATTGGCCAAAGCCAGGGTGGCTTTGGCCAATTATGGCTCAGGGGGTTTAGTACACGCCCCACACTATATAAGGCCGCCTGAGATACACAGAGAGACAGTGTGATTTAATTTAATTTTGAAGCTGTTGCAAATACAGTGGGTGTATTGTGCCATCTGCACAGTGTACACCTGAAGCTACTCCAATTGCTGTTGGTCTACGCATCCTATTCGTAGGCAGCTGTTGCAAATACAGTGGGTGTATTGTGCCATCTGCACAGTGTACACGCCTGAAACTACTCCAATTGCTGTTGTTCTGCGCATCCTATCCGTAGGCAGCTGTTGCAAATACAGTGGGTGTATTGTGCCATCTGCACAGTGTACACGCCTGAAGCTACCGCAATTGCTGTTGTTCTGCGCATCCTATTCGTAGGCAGCTGTTGCAAATACATTGGGTGTAATCTGCCATCTGCACAGTGTACACGCCTGAAGCTACCCCAATTGCTGTTGTTCTGCACATCCTATCCTTAGGCAGCTGTTGCAAATACAGTGGGTGTATTGGGCCATCTGCACAGTGTACCCCAATTGCTGTTCTGCACATTCTATTCGTAGGCAGCTGTTGCAAATACAGTTGGTGGATTGTGCCATCTGCACAGTGTACACGCCTGAAGCTACCCCAATTGCTGTTGTTCTGTACATCCTATTTGTAGGCAGCTGTAGCAAATACAGTGGGTGTATTGTACCATCTGCACAGTGTACACGCCTAAAGCTACCCCAATTGCTGTTCTGTGCATCCTATCCGTAGGCAGCTGTTGCAAATACAGTGGGTGTATTGTGCCATCTGCACAGTGTACACGCTTGAAGCTACCCCGATTGCTGTTGTTCTGCTCATCCTATTCGTAGGCAGCTGTTGCAAATACAGTGGGTGTATTGTGCCATCTGCACAGTGTACACGCCTAAAGCTACCCCAATTGCTGTTCTGCTCATCCTATCCGCAGGCAGCTGTTGCAAATACAGTGGGTGTATTGTGCCATCTGCACAGTGTACACGCCTGAAGCTACCCCAATTGCTGGTGTTCTCATCATAATAATACTACAGGTAGGCAGTTGATTCTGCTAGCTGCAGTATATCAGTATATACGTCCCAGCTTTGTGCAGCTACATCTCCCTGTAGGCCATTAGTATGTCTGGAAGGCCAAGAAGGCGAGGCAGACAGTCATGAGGCAATAAAAGAGAGCAAGCAGGCTCTGTGTCTAGAGGCAAAAGTGCTGGTCGTGGACACGGTGCATCCTCATCAGCACGTGGCTATGGGACACGCTCGTCCTTTTTATTCGGCATCCGGATGTGTTGAGCCATAACATGCCGAAGACTTGGTAGAGTGGATGACCACATCCTCCTCAGTCCTCATCCTCTCTCACCCAGGCTCAGGGTACTGGCAAAGCATCTGCCAACACGGCCTCTTCCCTAGGCTCAATGGCATCAGTCACTACTTCCCTAGCCCCACCATGTCCTCCTGAGGAGTCCCCCGAACTGTTTGAGCACAGTCAAACACTGCAACACCTCACAGAAACTCTAGTTGGAGCGCAGGAATGAGCCCTGCTGCAAAGTATTGCTTCAAAAATTTTAATTACACGCCCCTGTTAAATAGGGGCTGAAAAATTGGGCCCTAGCCACTGGTAGCAGCGCCTAAAACCGAAAATGTTCTTAGAAGCTATCAGCATGATCATTGAGGAGGAAGAGGATAGTCACTCAGCATAACAGGATAGTCACTCAGCATCAGCATAGGCAGTCTTGAAGGGATCTGACATTTCAAAAAAAATTATTCGGTTACATCAGCATCAGGTGCTTGGTAGCTGCTGGTGATCCAAGACTGATTCATTTTTATGAAGGTCAGTCGATCAGCCGAGTCGGTGGACAGGCGCACCCTGTGATCCGTTACAAAGCCTCCAGCAGCACTGACAGTGCGTTCCGAAAGAACGCTGGATGCAGGACAGGCCAGTAGTTCAACTGCATACTGTGCAAGCTCTGGCCAGTGATCCATCCTCAAGACCCAGTAACCCAGAGGATTTTCGCTGGGAAAGGTGTCCAAGTCTAACCTTGCCCCTAGGTATTCATGGACCATGTAAATCAGACACTGGCGATGGTTGCTGGAACCGATCATACCTTGGGGCTGCGGACTAAAAAATTGTCTCTGTCAGACGACCACCTTCTCCACCGCTCCTTCTGTGACTGACCGAAGCCTCAGCAACACGTTGTCCAGGACCAGGAATTTGTAACCTCCCAGTCTCTGGGAACACGTTGCACAGACCTTTCTGCAAGGTCTCCCAAAGATGTTTCATCCTCTGCTCCCTCTGCAACGGCAAGATAAGGTCCGCAACCTTACCCTTGTAACGTGGATCAAGGAGGGTTGCCAGCCAGTAATGATCCCCCTCCTTGATCCGATGATTACGAGGATCCTTCCGCAGGCTTTGCAGGATCATGGAGGCCATGCAGCGTAGGTTAGCTGAGGCATTCGGTCCGGAGTCCTCTGGGTCACTAAGTACGACATGATCCGCAGCCACCTCCTCCCATCCACGTACAAGTCCACGGGTTTCTTGAAACTGTGAATGATCCCTAAAAGACTGCGGCTGATGCTGAGTGCCAGGTGGTGACGGGACAGTGCATGCATTCCTGATCATGGCCCACTGGCGTGGGGAAAAAAAAACAAGCTCCATTGACACTGTCCTGGTGCCGTAGTCGCACAGGTACTCATTGATGGCCCTCTGCTGCGTGTGCACCACTGCAGCATGGCCAACGTTGAGTTTCACCTGGTGGGCATGTCACAGATTAGGCAGTTCTTGGGCAGGTTAAATTCCTTTTGGAGGTCAGCCAGCCGAGCACTGGCATTATATGACCGGCAGAAATGCACATAGACTTTCCTGGCCTGCCTCAGGACATCCTGGGTACCTGCCCAAGAACCACTGCACCACCAAGTTAAAGACGTGAGCCACACAGGGCACATGGGTTAGTTGTCCCTGTCGGAGGGCGGAGAGGAGGTTGGTGCCATTGTCGCAAACCACCATTACTGGCTTAGGCTGGCGTGGCGTCAACCACCTCTCAGCCTGCCCCTGCAGAGCTGACAGAACCTCTGCCCCAGTGTGGCTCCTGTCCCCCAAGCACACCAGCGCAAGCAATGCATGGCATCTTTATGCCTGCATACCTGCGTAACCCCTTGAACGCCTACGGAGCACTGCTGGTTCCGAGTACAAAGCACAGGAAGTGGTCATGGAGGAAGAAGAAGAGGAGGGGGTGGAGGAGAGAGGTGTGTCAGAATCACCAGTAGTAGCATTTTGGAGGCGTGGTGGTGGAACAACCTCCAACACTACTGCACCTTTTCCTGCATCCTTCCCAGCTGCCAGAAGAGTCACCCAATGCGCCATGAAAGATAGGTAACGTCCCTGTCCATGGCTGCTGGACCATGAGTCAGCGGTAATATGCACCTTACCGCTGACCCCCCTGTCCAGCGAGGACAAGACATTACCTTCCACATGCCGGTAGAGAGCCGGAAGGGGGCAGAGTCTATCAATTTAGCCAAGCTAAAAAAAAGGCCCACACCAAAGAACTTTTAGAATAACGTGCAGAGGCAGCGCCCTGCACATGCGCAGCTGTGCGGTGTGATGCAGTCGGTGTGCTGCCCTTAAGCTGGCCCCTGGAGGGCATCCTGCCTCGTTGGAGATGTGACTCCTCCTCCTCCTCTCTCCTATCAGGCACCCACGTTCCCTTCTCATCACTGGAGCAAACCTGGCAGTATGCTGCAGCTGGGGGAACATGACTGCCAGATTGCTGTCCTTCTTGGGCATCTCCTCTCTCTGGGCTCACGTTACTGCCTTCCTCTAGCTGGGTATCATCATCAGAGCCTTCAAAACGCTGGGCATCCTCATGGAGCATGTACTAAGGCCCAATTGTTTTGCCCCTGTTCAACAGGTGCATGTAATTACAATTCTTGATATAATATTTCACAGCAGGGCCCGTTCCAGCGCCCACCAAGAGTAACTGTGAGGACTTACAGTGTTGTGGCTCCAGCACCACCACCACCAAAGGCCCAATTTTTATACTACTGTTCAACAATGGCATGTAATTACAATTCTTGATATAATAGTTCACAGCAGGGCGTCCCAGCACTCCAACCAAGAATCACTTTGAGGGCTTACAGTGTTGTGGCAACACCAACACCTTAGGCCCAAATTTCTGCAGAGCATATAGGGCAGGCCCCTACTTTCAAACATCCAACTTACAAATGTCTCCTAGTTGCAAACGGAAGGAGACAGCCGGAAGTGAGATGAAATCTACCCCTAGGAAGGGAAATTCTCCCCTGTAAGAGTTGATATGGGGAAAACGTGTCTCCTCTCCACTGATGCTTTGTATTACTTGTATTACTAAAAACCCCAAATTTTCAAAAAACATTTGTCATTGGGACAGAAAGTCCGGTGAAATCTTCTGAAGAGGTGCACAGACAGCAAAAAAAAATGTTACAGGGTTGATAACCCTTCCCTATGTTTTCAAAAAAGCTTAAAAATAGATTTTTTGACTGGAGCTACACTTTAAAAATGTACCAGTTCAAAATTACAAACAGATTCTACTTAACAACAAACCTACACAGTCCCTGTCTTGTTTGCACCGCCTGTATACTGCTGTTCAGAGTATATAGGGCCTGGGGGCCCCACGCCTTTCCTTTTTTTTTATTTGGGTACAGGGTTCCCCTTAATATCCATACAAGACCCAAAGGGGCTGGTAATGCCATTTTTCTCAATGATTTTCATCCATATTGCCGGGACCAGACATTACATTAAAACCGCAAGCAGTTTGAAATTACAATTTTTTCGTTAGAAATTTCATTTTATGCAGGGACTGTTCTAAACACGGGAAACACGTGCCACTTCACAGGCATACTATAGACACCCCCCAGGCATGATATTTAAAGGAATATTTCACTTTTTTTTACTTTAATCGTCATTAAAATCAGTGCTCCCGAAAAAACAGCAGAAGTTATTTTAGGACAATAACTTGCAAATTAGCCTTTAAAATTAGCACTTTTGATTTTGAACGTTCGAGTCCCATAGACTTTAATGGGGTTCTAAAGTTTGCGCAAATTTTCAGTCCGTTCACAGGTTCTGGTGCAAACCGAACCGGGGGGGGGGGGTGTTGGGCTCATCCCTAGCCCTGTCTAACAGTTTAGCTTAGCAGTGGAGGGTGGGGCATTAAATGTTCCCGCCCAACACATATGGGATATTGGCAGACCAAATAAAGCAGTTAAACCATTTTTTTTGAGTTTTTTTGTACTTACCTGCGATTGGTCCTGATCATCAACAACGGTCCTGGCACGAGCAGTCACCTATAAAAGAAGAAAAATGCGTCATTAGTAGTGCAGTCTGCTGGGATTTGAAGAAAGAAGCACATTCCGCCCTCCCTCCCATGTCGCGGCTCACGTTATGAGGTATTGTCTCTTTCTTTTGAAGGGGGACTAAGTTATAAATGTATTAACTCAAGCTCTAATAGCTGAGCTAAAATGTGTTGTTGGTATACTTAATATCGGTATTGTAATATATGCTGTTAAAATAATTTATTATATACCTATAATAAAGGGCCACGGCCATTTGAATCCACAGACATATGAGTCCAGTGTTATATATTATATAAGTTAATGTTATATGTTCTGCCTAATGTTCCATAAAAACAAAGGGTTTTGTTTGCACACATTTGCAAATATACGCGTAAGCCGCAGTGCCCACGCCAAGGGACCTCTGTATATACTGCGATCCTAACTCAAAAATTTCCAGAGTCTCCATAGTAGGAGCACATATAAGAATGGAAAGATAGGTATGCCCGTAGGGAGTCCACCCCTCCTTAACCCTTTTCCGACCACCCGCCGTCGTTATATGGTTGACAGTATGGCACTCCTGCAGAATTGCTGTAGCTGTACGGCGGCTCGCGCAAGCGCGGCAGCGTGTGCTCACTCTTGCTGCTCATCTTCGGGGGGCGATCTCCGAACCACGATTTGCCTTATACACAGGCAGAACGGGGAACTGCCTATGAAAACAAGGCATTTCCCTGTTCTGCCTAGTGACATGTTAGAGATATATTGTTCCCAGTGATCTCTGTCATGTCACTGGTTGCCCACCCCCCCCTACAGTTAGAACATGCTGAGGGAACACACTTAACCCCTTGATCACCCTACTAGTGTTAACCCCTTCCCTCCTAATTTTTACATTGATCAGTGCATTTTTAGCACTGATCAATGTAATAATGTCACTGGTCCCCAAAAAGTGTCATTTGGGGTCAGATTATTCTGCCAAAATGTCACAGTCCCGTTAATGTTATATAGAATGTGTCCTGCCAAAACACTTTCAATCGCAGATCGCCGCCATTAGTAGTAAAAACAATAAAAAATAAATAAAACTCCCTAAATCTATCCCCTATTTTGTAGACGCAATAACTTTTGCGCAAACCAATCAATATACGCCTATTGCACATTTTTTTTACCAAAAATATGTAGAAGAATATATATCGGCCTAAACTGATGAATTAATTCGTTTTTTTATATTTTTTTGGGGATATGTATTATAGCAAAAAGTAAAAATAAATGTTTTTCTTTTCAAAATTGTCACTCTTTGTTTATAGTGCAAAAAATAAAAACCACAGAGGTGATAAAATACCACCAAAAGAAAACTCTATTTGTGGGAAAAAAGGACATACATTTTGTTTGGGTACAACATCGCAGGACTGCACAATTATCAGTTAAAACAATGCAGTATTGCAAAAAATGGCCTGGTCATTAATCCATTCCCGACCGCCTCACGCAGATATACTGCGGCAGAATGGCACGGGCAGGCAAAATCACGTACCTGTACGTGGCCCTTTAAATGCCTGCCCGTGGGTCGCACGCGCGCCGCCAGCGGCACGCTAGTGACCCGGTCGGGAGCTCCGTGACCCCGGCCGCGGGAAGAGCAGACCCGATCGCCGCTGGTGTCCCGCGATCAGGTCACAGAGCTGAAGAACGGGGAGAGGTTTGTGTAAAAATATGTAGAAGAATACGTATCGGCCTAAACTGAGGGAAAAAAAATGTTTTTTATATATTTTTTGGGGATATTTATTATAGCAAAAAGCAAAAAATATTGCATTGTTTTCAAAATTGTCGCTCTATTTTTGTTTATAGCGCAAAAAATAAAAACCGCAGGGGTGATCAAATACCACCAAAAGAAAGCTCTATTTGTGAGAAAAAAAGGACACCAATTTTGTTTGGGAGCCACGTCGCACGACCGCGCAATTGTCAGTTAAAGCGATGCAGTGCCGAATCGCAAAAAGGGGCCTGGTCCTTTGGCTGCCAATTGGTCCGGGGCTGAAGTGGTTAAGGGGCAAATTCTTCCGGGGCTGAAGTGGTTAAAGTGTTACTAAACCCAGGACCCTGCATTCACTATATCTGGTCTCCCACAGAACACAGAACATGGAAATGCAGTTATACTTTAGTAAATATAAACTGCTGGGGTGTGAAATTCTCCGCCGAGAATCCTGCCTAGCCCTCCTAATAGCAAATGTGGGCAGGGAAGCCGGATTCCTCCTGACACTCCCAGCCATGATGGTGGCCTGCCGCCTGTCAGGAGAGCGGCGTCGGACGGACGGCCCGCTCTCTAGTGCGCATGCGCGGGGGCTCGGCGCTCCGGCGCATGCGCACTCGTGGCTCGGCGGTCCGGCGCCGGCGCATGCGCACTAGCGCTCACCTGGCGGCGGTGGCGCGCAATTAGCGTCACTAGGCGCCTATTTAAAGCTGCCTGACGCACAGGCACCTTGCTGGTTTGTCTCTCCAGCTTAGTGCCTGTGTGTCCTGTGTTACCAGTGATCTCTGACCTTGTCTCTGCTGTTGCCGACCCGGATTGCCTGACGTTCCTGATATCCCCTGTGTTTGACCCCCTGGCTTGCCTTACGGACTTCCTGATACCTCCTGTGTTTAACCCCCTGGCTTGCTTTACGGACTTCCTGATATCTCCTGTGTTTGACCCCCTGGCTTGCCTTATGGACTTCCTGATATCTCCTGTGTTTGACCCCCTGGCTTGCCTTACGGACTTCCTGATATCTCCTGTGTCTGACCCTCTGGCCTGCCCTACGGACTTTGCTGACACCTCCTGTAAAGGATCCTCTGGTTGCCTGCTGAACTTCCTTGTGCTTGACCCCCCCCCCCGGCCAGTCCACGTAACCTCTGCCGGATTCCCCGGTGTTGGCACCTCTGCCAGGCGTTTGGTACCTGCCTCCCTATCCTGCCTTCTGCCGGCCTCCCGGGCCAGGTCATCATCATCTCCAGGTTCCCTGACGGTTTCTGCTTACGTATCGGAGGTGACCTGTGCCTCCTGGTGCCGTTTGTCTCCTGTCCCATCTCCAGGGGCAGACTGCGCTGGGTCGCAAGGGTGAACCGCTCTCGGCATCTCGGCCTCGGTAAGTACAGCTCTGACAGTACAAACCAGCCATGTCCGAGGCCGACAGGGCGTGTTCTCCCCTTGAGATCCTGTGCCAGCAGATGGCAGCACTTACTGAGGCTGTCCAAAAGCTGCAAGTGGGGTATACTCAAATAGACAGCCGTCTGCAGCAACTGACGTCTGCCCCCGCAGCGGGTAACCTTTCCGCTCCCAGTGGTCTCCCCTCACCTGCAGCACCCACTAACCCCACAGTGGTCATGGCCACTCCGGAGCCCAGGGTCCCTATACCAGAACGGTTCACGGGTGATCGCAAGAAATACCGGGCATTCAAGAACGCCTGCTCCCTGTACCTAGCCCTCCAACCTAGAACCTTCTCCTCTGAAGTGGTGAAAGTAGGGTTCATTATCTCCCTTCTGGTCGAGGAACCCCAGGCCTGGGCCCATAGTCTGATGGAGCAAAGGAACCCTATACTGAACTCTGTGGACACCTTTTTTGAGAGCATGGGTCAGCTCTACGATGACCCCCAAAAAGGGGCCACGGCTGAGACCACCCTACATAACCTTTCCCAAGGCCGCAGGCCGGTTGAGGATTATACGGCGGAATTCCGGAAATGGTCAGCCGACACCGGCTGGAATGAGCCAGCCCTCAAGTACCAATTCCGCCAAGGACTTTCTGATACCCTTAAGGACGAGCTTGCCCGGATTGACGTCCCAGACGCCTTAGAGGATCTCATACAAGCCGTCACCAAAATTGACCGGCGCTTGCGTGAACGCTGCGCTGAACGCTTTCAGTCCTCTCGCCCCAGTTGGATGGTACCCAAACCAGGTCCCGGTCCTGCCCAATCCTCTTTTCACGCTCCATCTGGGGGCACCCCCGGAGTCGAACCCATGCAGCTAGGTCTTGTCCGTGCTCCCTTGACCCCAGAAGAGCGTCTACGTAGGCGTCAAGGCAACTTGTGCCTCTACTGTGGAAGCTCCGGTCACTTCCTCCGGTCTTGCCCCATAAGACCCAGTAAGTCCTCTCATATTCCCAGTTTTAGCTTCCAAGTCTCCAGATTCTCCCAAACTTACGTTGTCCTCTTTATCTCCCTACAGTTTGACGGAAAGGGCGGTCCGCCTCCCGGCCATAATTGATTCCGGGGCCTGCAGCTGCTTCTTGGATTCTGCCCTCGCTGCCAGGCTTCAGCTCCCCCTTGCCCCCAAGAAGCAATGCCTGCAGGTTCACCTAGCCGATGGATCTCTGCCCCGTTCCGGCTTAATCACTCAGGAGACTGGCCCCATCTCGGTTACCACAGATTCTGGTCATCAAGAGCTTCTCTGTCTGGATATTATTCCTTCTCCCATGTTCCCCATCATCTTGGGGCTCCCCTGGCTACGTACACATGAACCCCTAATTAACTGGCGAACGAAGGAAGTCTCCTTCCCCTCTCAATACTGCACCCAGAATTGCCTCACTCTCCGCCCTGCTACCTGTTCAGCTCTAGTACCCGTGCCCGAGCACCTAAAACATGTACCACCTGTCTACCTCGAGTTCAAGGATGTCTTTGACAAACAGCAGGCCGACTGCCTACCCCCTCACCGGCCCTATGATTGCCCCATAGACCTCCTACCCGGGGCCGCGGTCCCTTTCGGCCGCATCTTCCCCCTATCTGAAACTGAGTTGAAGACTCTTAAGGCCTACATCGATGAAAACATAGCCAAGGGTTTCATTCGCCCCTCCTCTTCACCGGCTGGAGCCGGTATCTTCTTCGTTGAAAAGAAGGATGGCTCGCTGAGGCCCTGTATTGATTACCGGGAAATTAATAAGATCACCATTAAAAATCGGTACCCGCTTCCCCTCATCCCCGAATTATTCCAGAGCTTCCGGTCAGCACGGATCTTTTCCAAACTCGACCTCCGCGGGGCTTACAATCTTATAAGGATCAGAGTGGGTGATGAGTGGAAGACCGCTTTTAGATCGAGATTCGGGCACTACGAGTACCTAGTTATGCCATTCGGGCTTTGCAATGCTCCGGCCACATTCCAGCATCTAGTCAACGATATTTTCCGTAGGTACCTAGATGACTTCTTGGTGGTCTATCTCGATGACATTCTCATCTTCTCCGCCACTCCCGAGCTCCACCAGACTCATGTCAGACTGGTCCTCACCATCCTTAGGCAACACAGGCTCTACCTCAAAGCGGAAAAATGTGAGTTCGAGAAGACCACCGTGCAATTCTTGGGATTCATCATTTCCACCAACGGAGTCGCTATGGACCCACAAAAGGTTCAAGCCATTCAGGACTGGCCGGCTCCCAAGGACAAGAAGGGAGTCCAGAGGTTCATCGGGTTTGCCAACTTTTACCGACGCTTCATCATTGGCTTTTCCTCCATTGTGGCTCCAATCACCCAATTAACCCACCAACACAATCAGTTCCATTGGTCACCCGAGGCCCAGGCGGCCTTCACTCAGTTAAAGACCCTGTTCTCTTCTGCCCCAATTCTTCGGCACCAGGATCCCGAACTGCCCTTTGTGCTGGAGGTGGATGCCTCCGAGACGGCTCTCGGGGCCATCCTCTCTCAGCGCCAGGGCGCTAAGGCCCTCCTTCACCCAGTAGCCTTTGCCTCTCGGAAATTGAGCCCTCCGGAGAGGAACTATGATGTGGGAGACAGGGAGTTGCTGGCTATCAAATTTGCCCTTGAAGAATGGCGGTATCTCTTAGAAGGGGCATCTCGCCCTGTCATGGTCTGGACCGACCATAAGAACCTGGAATATCTAAGAACAGCCAAACGTCTTCGGCCCAGGCAGGCCAGATGGGCCCTCTTCTTCTCAAGGTTCAACTTTCTCATTGCATACCGGCCGGGTTCCAAGAATGGAAAGGCCGACGCGCTCTCCCGCATGTTTCTAGAAACCTCTCAGGAAGTGGAACCTAGCACCATTTTGTCCCCCCAAAACTTTCTCTTAGTTACTGAAGGGGATCTCGTAACTGCCATTAAATCAGCTACCAGGCACCACCCAGTACCCCCCGACCTTTCCCTGGTTGAACGTAACGACCTTCTCTGGGCCAAGGAAAAAATTTTCGTCCCTCAAGAAACTAGGCCAATGGTACTCAAGACTTTCCACGATCACAAACTGGCAGGCCACTTTGGGTCCAAGAAGACCACTGAACTCGTCTCCCGTTCGTTCTGGTGGCCGGGTTGGAGACGGGATTGTAAGGACTATGTTGCCTCCTGTATTCCGTGCCAGCGCAGTAAAGGCCCAAAGACCAAATCTTGGGGGCTGTTAAAACCCCTACCTATCCCTGAACGTCCATGGGCGGAGGTTTCCATGGATTTCATTGTGGAGTTGCCCCCGTCAGAGGAATTCACCACCATCCTTGTCGTTATCGACCGGCTCTCTAAGATGGGCCACTTCATTCCTCTGGTTGGCACTCCTTCTGCTTCCACCACGGCTGATGTGTTTTTTAAAGAAATTGTAAGGCTACATGGGGTACCTAAAAGCATCACCTCAGACAGGGGCACGCAATTTACATCAAAATTCTGGAAGGAGTTATGCAGGTCCTTGGAAATTAAGGTCTGCCTCTCCTCCGCATATCATCCCCAAAGCAATGGGCAGACAGAAAGGACCAACCAGACCTTAGAACAATACCTTCGATGCTTCTGCTCCGATTCACAAAGCGACTGGTCAACCCTGCTGCCATACGCCGAGTTTGCGTACAACAACTCCATCCACTCCGCCACCCAACAGTCACCTTTCTGGGCAAACTTCGGTTACCATCCCTCATTTCTCCCTGCATCACCCCCGGAAACTTCAGTCCCGGCAGCCCAGGACCGGGTGAATTTCTTACAAAACAACTTTCAAAAACTCCAGGAACTAATGCAAAAGGCCCAGGAGGGGTACAGCAAATACTACAACAAGGGCAGGAAGGAGAATCCAGCTTTCAAGGTCGGAGAAAAAGTTTGGCTGTCTTCCTCCAACTTAAAATTACCTGTCCTCTCCCACGAATTGGGGCCGAAGTTCATCGGCCCATTCAAGATAAAGAGGGTCGTGAACCCTGTGGCCTTTGAACTCGAGCTTCCCCAGAACTATAGAATCCATCCGGTCTTCCACGCCTCTCTACTGAAACCCGTCACTCCCAGTCCTTTTCCTGGCAGGGAGGAACCACCACCACTACCTATCCTAGTCGAAGGCGAAAAGGAGTTCGAGGTAGAGGAAATCTTGAATTGCAGGAAAAAGGGCAGACAGCTTCAGTACCTAATTAAATGGAAGGGTTACCCCCCTGAGGACAATTCGTGGGAACCCTCTAGGAACTTGCACGCTCCGCGCTTAATTCGGGCCTTTCACCAGGCCCATCCAGAACTGATGGCCAGCTTGGGTGTCCGGAGGCCACCCCTCGGGGGGGGGCACTGTCAGGAGAGCGGCGTCGGACGGACGGCCCGCTCTCTAGTGCGCACGCGCGGGGGCTCGGCGCTCCGGCGCATGCCCACTCGCGGCTCGGCGGTCCGGCGCCGGCGCATGCGCACTAGCGCTCACCTGGCGGCAGTGGCGCGCAATTAGCGTCACTAGGCGCCTATTTAAAGCTGCCTGACGCACAGGCACCTTGCTGGTTTGTCTCTCCAGCTTAGTGCCTGTGTGTCCTGTGTTACCAGTGATCTCTGACCTTGTCCCTGCTGTTGCCGACCCGGATTGCCTGACGTTCCTGATATCCCCTGTGTTTGACCCCCTGGCTTGCCTTACGGACTTCCTGATACCTCCTGTGTTTAACCCCCTGGCTTGCTTTACGGACTTCCTGATATCTCCTGTGTTTGACCCCCTGGCTTGCCTTACGGACTTCCTGATATCTCCTGTGTCTGACCCTCTGGCCTGCCCTACGGACTTTGCTGACACCTCCTGTAAAGGATCCTCTGGTTGCCTGCTGAACTTCCTTGTGCTTGACCCCCCCCCCCCGGCCAGTCCACGTAACCTCTGCCGGATTCCCCGGTGTTGGCACCTCTGCCGGGCGTTTGGTACCTGCCTCCCTATCCTGCCTTCTGCCGGCCTCCCGGGCCAGGTCATCATCATCTCCAGGTTCCCTGACGGTTTCTGCTTACGTATCGGAGGTGACCTGTGCCTCCTGGTGCCGTTTGTCTCCTGTCCCATCTCCAGGGGCAGACTGCGCTGGGTCGCAAGGGTGAACCGCTATCGGCATCTCGGCCTCGGTAAGTACAGCTCTGACACCGCCGTGCTCGGCGAAGGAGGCTGCATAATGCCTCTTTGCCAAAAACAACCTACCTAAGGATTCCCCGATGCTCCGGCTGCCTGATCCTGATGAGGAGTTTCTGAATGCTAACCTGAGATCCCTGGATGGTATCCTCCGGCTCCTGGCTGATACACAGGCCTCCTCCCAAGTGAGTAATAAACCCTATGCTTCCAATATGGTGATGGCATCACAGCAAGTTGACACTGATTCAGAGCCCACACTAAGGGATATATTCACTGCTGTTACCAACTGCAGTTCTTCTATCACTGACTTAACAGGGGGGGTGAAGGGCATGAAAGTGGAAATTGCACTGATCCGACGTGATATGCAGAAACTGTGGAACGCACCTCTGCCCTGGAGGGATGCCTCAGTACCTTAGAGGACGAGTGGCAACCCCTGCAGAGAGATGTCAGACATGTGCAATCTATGTCCTCTGCCAACGCATCTCGGCTAGAGGACATGGAGAACTGCCTGCGTCGCTATAATGTGTGGAAGGTGGGCATCCATGAATGGGCGGAGGGTAAAAATTTTTGCAGTGGAGAGGGCCCATAGGGTACCTGTCTGCCAGCCGTCACAGGGGGCCCCACACGTCCCTTTTTGTTTTGTCTCCTGAATTACAAAGCTTGTGATGCTGTCCTATCTAAAGCTCTTTCAGCTGGACTCCTGAAAGTGGACAATGCAAAAGTATCCTTGTTCCCAGATTTCTCAGCGGAGGTGCAGAGGCAGAGATCCAAATTATTGGATATAAAGAAAAGGTTACGTTCACTTAATGTCCAATACTTCATCTTATATCCTGCAAATCTAAAAGTTATTGCCAATGGAAACTCACACTTCTTCGACAACCCTGTTGCTGCATTGCACTGGCTAGACAGAGACGAACAGCTTCTTGCACAACACCCTCCATAGGAACAGCAAGATGTTTCTTGTGCTCTTCTTGTACCCAGGGGTGCTTTGTTAATACTCCATAGCTTGGCAGAGACAGTTCTGAAGGTTTGATTTCTTCCTCCGCACTGAACTACTGATTTGTTCTACCTTGACTTGGGTTCTATAATGTTGATTGAATTACCTGATTAATATCCTGAGGAAAAATGTTGTCGTTATTTTTTTCTCACGGACAATTTCTCCAAGTTCTTGCCCTCAGAGCTTCATAAGTACCCCCCAAAGAACGGTCCTGCGTCCCCTCTATGTTTGGGGATGTGCAGTGTTCTATCAGGCCCAGTTGGCCATAAACTGTATTGACTCTGATGTTATATGTGTGTTTTTTTTATTTTTTTTTCTCTCTTTTTGCCCTTCTTTTTTTACAGGTGGGACTATGTTCTCTTTGGTCATCACTGAGGTTGACACGAGTTTACATTAGGTGGTGCATTGAACTCAGTTGTGATATCTGTACAGAATTGGTATGCTCCAATGTATATTATATGTGCATGTATCTGAAGGTCAGCTTGGGTAACATGAAGGTTATATTCGATTGTAAGGAGGAGTCTCTTGGACTCTCCTCCCATTCTAAATATGTCTCCAATGTTGAACAGTACTAAGGGATTACTATTCCTCTCATGGAACATAAGAGAAATGGGAGATAAGGTTAAGCGGGTGCAATCTTTAAATATTTCTCTAGATTACAGTCCCAATTAATTTGCCTTCAGGATACACATCTGCAACCGGACTCTGTTCATATGCTGCGCACGCGTAAATTTCCTATACAATTCCATTCTACACACTCTTCTTATTCAGGTATTAGTGTATTAATTTCTAATACCATTTAATTTGAGTGTGTGCAGCAGCAAATTGATGGGGAGGGCAGATACGTCTTTTTGCTATGCAAACTTAATTACTTTACTTGTATTGTTGCAGCTGTGTATGTCCCCCCACCTTTTTCCACAGACTCTCTTAAGAAATTGGCCCAATTTAGACTCTACACCCTAATGTACCGGTATTGGCTCTGGGGGATTTCAATAACACTCTTGACCCGCACCTGGATAGATTATCTTTGACTCCACATACAGCCAAATCTACCGTAGGTAAACCCATTTTTGCTTCTTTAATCCCGGATCTGGGTCTGTGTGATATTTGGCGGGAGAGGCATGCTCAGACTAAATGTTATTCCTTTTACTCAGCATCCCATAAGGGTCTTTCCCATATAGATTTGGGCTTGGGGAATGTGGCACTTCTACAGCGAGTATTAGACTCAGCGTATGAACCCCACCTTCTCCCAGATCATTCTCCTCCATTCTGGGTGCGGTTGGATATAACGGACTAACTAGACCGCTGTGGCAAGTGAACCCCTTTTGGCTAACTCTGTTTTGATCCCCAGACAGTATACCTGATGCTCTGGGAGAGTTCCTCTGATTTAACAGGAACACCGCTGGTGAGGCTGTTGTGTGGGACTTTCTCAAGGCATTCTTGAGGGGCTGCCTTATCTGAGAGATTACAGGTATTAAAAAATGATCCGGGGAGTGGGAGGCGACCTACAGAGCAGGGAACAGGCATTGGTAACTAACCCTAGCCAACTTAATCATGATTCATGGGCAGAGGCTCAATCTCTGTATAATTCAATCATAATGTCAGCAGCTGAAAAGAGGAGATACTTCCTTCAACAGAGCTACTTTGAGGACGGTGAAAACACGGGCCACCTTTTTGCTCTGGTGACTAGGGAACAGAGATACTTCTTCCATTTTTGCTATTCGGTCAGTGTTTGGGGAGCTATATACTCAGGGTCCTGTCTTCATGTTTTCCACCAGTTTTATACTGACCTTTACGAATCTAAAGCCTGCGCAGCTCCTGCTGCGCTGGCATTGTTTTTGCAAAATTGCCCCTTTCCACAGGTATCTGACGACGAAAGAACTCTCCAATTAATTTTGAGGAGCTGACAGAGGCCCTAGCGAAGGCTCCTCTGCATAAATCTCCTGGCTCAGATGGCCTTCCGGCAGAGGTTTGCTCACGGTATGGGGTGTTTCTTCTGCCACCACTTTTGCAGGCCTTGTCAGAGGCGGCGGAGACAGATCATTTGCCTACTAGTATGCAAGAGGCCATTATTGTTGTGATCCCCAAGCCAGGAAAGGATAAACTTCTCCCGGACTCTTACCGTCCAATATCCTTATTAACACTGATGTCAAGCTCCTTGTGAGGGTCCTGGCCACCAGACTTACTAAAGTTATAGGTAGATTGATCCACAGAGACCAATCTGGGTTTATTCCCACTCATTCCACAGCTGATAATATCCGCAGATCGTTTCTAAATTTGCAAATGCCTGTGGACAACCCTGGGGGTAGGGCCACACTGTCCTTGGATGCCGCTAAAGCTTTTGATAGTGTGGAATAGCACTACCTCTGGGAGATTCGGACTCAATTGGTTTAGGAGAAAATGTTATCAATTTGGTGAAGGTCCTTTATTCTGCTCCTAGGGCTAGGCTATGTATCAATAATACCCTCTCCCCTCCCCTTACATCAATTTTTTTATATTTATTTCAATGTGCACTTGCTTGACAACAAGTATTTTATTTATATATTTTTTTCACCATTTATATTCTTTGTTTGGGAATTAAAGTTGTTCCAACATTCACTCACGCATTGCCCATGGCAATTAAATCAATTTTTTCACCTGAGTAATAAATCACATAGCGCTGCATTTTGTTTATTTTTTATATTTTATACGCAGATTATGGGAGTGTGAATATGCTTAGCGGCTGTGGATTGGTTCTCTTGCATTTAAAACATTCTTTGGACACTCTTCATTGGTAGCTCGCAAGACATCTAGCTATATGGTTCTAATCATTGACTGACATGTAGTCACTTCATGTGGGGAAAGCCGCATCCAATTCGCAATAGTGTGAACCCAGCCTAAAAGGGGATGCATTATACATACATTTTACTTACAATTACAAGTTTGTTAATATTTAAGTACTAAATAATGAATAAACACTGCAATCTCTAAATCCCCGTACACACGCTCGAAAATCCTGCCAGCAAAAGTTCGATGAGAGCTTTTTGGTCAGAAAATGTGACCGTGTGTATGCTCCATCAGACTTTTTCTGGCGGAATTCTGAAAGTCCATATTTGGCTGGCTTAAGGCAGATATTTCTGAAAATATGTCACAATTCCTTGGAAAACAAATGGATTTTATACAGCCATCACGGTTCAGGGCTCAAGCACACTAGGCTTGTTCTAAATGTTTTTATTTGAATTTAAGTTAACTGTATGTATTTTTGTTAACTCCTCCTCTTCTTTTAAAATTATTATTGTTTGCATTATGTGTACTTTTACATTTCTGTTACATTTATAAGTGCTTAATTAAAGAGGTTGAGAGGGGGGTACAGGGGATACATTTTACTTTCCTCCCATTGAGCACAACACTTTTGATCCAGATCTAGTGATATCGGGGGAAAGGATGGCTGTCATTGGTCATCAAGCAGCAAGGAGGAACTTAAAGAATGTTCACTGCACCATACACAAGAAAAAAGGAGCAATTTCCCAGTACTAAGTAAAGGGCACTTCACTGGACAGAGAGCTGTTAGTTCAGAGAAGTGAATCAGAAACAGAAACAGTATTTCTTTATGCAAACACTAGGTGTCACACTAACAATATGTAATTCTTTGGTTTAAATTAATTCTCTATTTCATTTTTTTTCCCTTGTTCAGTGGATTGTAGGTTAAAAACATCAGATGTGAAATGCGCAAAATCAAATTAATATTTGACCCTAACTAAAAGAGGAAGGCAAGGAAACTTTCTGATTTCCAAAAATGATGCAACGTCCAGCAGTTCTACATTAGTTTACCCTTTTTTAAGAAGAATACGTTTTTTGTTTTCTCAAATTTAAGAAATGAAGCACAGTGCAGAAGTCCATCTGCAATTTGTCAGGATGACAGGGCAGAGGGAGGTTATTTTTTTTTATCTGTTTCTTCTTTTTTTTTCACAAATCAGCATTGGGTAACACAGCTTGGCCAATTATTATCATATGAAAGGAGAACTTCGATCTCTGTGACCATTGCTGTTAATAGGCCTGATTGCAGCACGTGTACAGTTCTCATAACATGCTCTATATTCATATGCAAAGTGCTGTGTGTGCTTCTAACATCATGCACCTGTGCTGTAAAGAATAATTAAACATTAGCATGCATCTGAATTATAGCTTGTATTTTGGATGTATTACGATACAGAGGGTGTCCAAGAAGAAGAAAGAAGAGAAAAAAACATGCACAGAAGCACACAAAACAGTTGAATCAGCTATTTTTTGGAAGTGAAAATGTCAGTCATTCTGGATTTTTTAAAGTACAAATCCCTTCTAAAAGCAGACACCTTTGGTGGTCCTACTCTGTGTAGCTCCTTGATGTCAGTTAAAATTTGATATTAAAGCATAATTTTACCCAAACCAACTTGATTCTTTAGTAAAGAACATACAGTCCACATTAATAATTATGCTACCAAAATTTGTGTGTGCTGTAAATTACTTCCAGAATTGCTGCTGTTTCTTCTTGCTGGAGGCTGCCATTTTGTTGAAGCCAAGAACCCCAACAGTAAATCATAAAGCGGAACTAAACCCATTGATTTAATGGTTTCAAAAAACAGTTACATTTCTGGAAAGCCGGGATTGCTAACTGTCACATTTGCTTGTGTCCTCAACCAAGCTGTCAAACCATTAAATATCTGGCGTCATAACTGATCACATGTGCAGCGTCATGGCAGTTGCAGATCAAACAGAAGCAGCTTTCTTGGCTGTAAAGGATAGGAGGGTTTAATTCCGCTTTATGACTGTCAGCAGATCAGCCTCTACAAATTCTGAAGTGCCTAAAAATAGAGAGCAACTGAGCATGTGCAGAACAGGATGAGACTTGTATTTATTTAAAACAATATAGGCACTTATTTTTTATGTTTTACATAGCTATATCTGCAAAAGGGGCCAGCCTGAAGTGATCTAGCAGGACTTTATTTTTTGACTAAAGCTCTACTTTAACATAGAACTATGGGGATAAAATGTCATAACTGATGTACCTTTCACTAGCAGTCTGTTTTTTATTCTGAACTCTCCTCTGTAACATAGTTTTATTACCTGTTGATCCTCCTGATAGAGCTATTATGTTTTTACTTCCTTCCAGCTCTTCATTCTGCAATTCTGCAATGAAATCTGACAGCAGCATTGTTAAGCCCCTTTCACACCAAATCGTTTTTTCAGGCGATACAGCGCTAAAAATAGCACCTGTATAGCGCCTGAAAAAAGCGGGTCCTTTCACACTGGAGTGGTGCGCTAGCAGGACAGTAAAAAAAAGTTCTGCTAGCAGCATCTTTGGAGCGGTAAGGGGGCGGTGTATTCACCGCTCCTACCCATTGAAATCAAAAGCAATACCGCTGGCAAAGCGCCGCTGCAGCACCATTTTCGTCCGCTTGCGGGGGTTAAAACCGCCCATCGGCCGAATACCGCGGCTAAAACAACGGTGAAGCAGCGCTAAATATAGCACTGCTTTACCGCCGATGCCCGCACCGCCCCAGTGTGAAAGGGGCCTTACCCTGGGAAGTGGGTAGTCTTAGACTGACATGTAGTTTAAAGGACTTATACACAAAGTGTTTATTACTATACAGGATTTAAATTTAAAGCCTCACTCCAGCTAACACCTTTCAGACAGTTACAATAACAGCCTTTTTCTTTTTAGAAAAAAAAGAGCTAAAAACATAAGAGAGAATGTCAACCATTGTAAGCACCGCCCCCCCTTCCTTCCCCACAATGTAGTATAGTTTGTCCCAACCCCTGTAATTGTCACTTTGGCTTCATAGCTTGGACTGTTAAAGAAAGTGAAATATCAATGGATCTACTGGCAGAATTAAAAGAGAAGTTCGGGATTTAAAAAAAAACAAAACAATTATACGCACCTAGATTCAATGCTGCATCTGTCCCCCACCGGCTCTACACGTGAATAAACTGAGGGATCAAACACCGCTAATCATTCAGTTCTCCCCCTCCACTCTGAGCAGAGAGCTGTGACTGTCAGTCACAGACTCTCTGCTCTCTGCTCTCCCCTCCAGCTCTCACTGGAGTGCTAGGCTGGGGTGGGAGCGGGAGTGGCTGGTTTAGGCTCTCAGTGGATCGCTGAGAGGCTGAACCAAGTGCTGGTTCAGGCATCTGGGTGGATCCTGACCATATAGTCAGGATTATTCTCGAGCCTGGACTGGCTGAGTGACATCAGGATGTCAGCCGACAGGGGTCTTTAGCCCACTGTAGGTTGAAAATGAATCACAGGAGTGCATAATGAACTGCACTCCTGTAATCCATAGGAGAAGTATGGTGAAAAAAGCTTTGGCCATACTTATTCTTTAGCAGATAAAATAAATATGTTACAGGTGGGAGAAAAACAAAAACTGCTGTGCCAGTGGCAGACTGCATCATATACGTAATATTTTATTTTGCCCATGCTTACAATAATGGTTTGACTTCCCTTGCTGAAGACTGACATATGGATGGTATTGAGATGCAGTATGCAAAAAAGACTGGCAACAGTCTGTATGTTACAGTCTCTGATCACTACCTGGTAGTATGAGGGCTTACCTGCCTGGATACATATCCAAACCCTCAAAACTTTGCTCTAATCTGCACTTTTTACAATGTCCAAGGCTGTTTCATACCTTCATAGGCATGTGCAGGGGGTGTAAAATATTAGAAAAAAGGGGGCGAACCAACTTAGAGGCCTCTTATGATGTCTCATTGGACGAAATGCATTAGGGGGGCCCCAGAAGACACAAACACGCTCTGAGCCATAGCGTTACATGAATACTAACAAAAGATCATTTTTATCCACTTTTTTGTAAGTACAATCTTAAATAAATTGTTTGACTTTCTCCTATGGACTTCACTATGTGGTGCTTTCTTTTCATTTGCTGGTGATACCGGTTTTGTGATTGGGGGAATGTTATAATCCAATTGGACATCTGATATACCAGTTGATTTGGTTTGGTAGAGGAGTTTTAAGTTAACCTGTCCTGTGATGCTGCCATAGTACATATCCATCCATTGAGCCTTTCGACGGAGTTGGTGACAGATCCTGTTATGTGCTCATATATATTATCCTTCTGGTAAGGAGATTGATTTGGCACTATGGTGTGGTGTGCTTTAATTTCACATTGGTGCAGGGACTTCATCTCTTCCTTTTTCCTAATAGACTGTTCAATTTCACCTTAGCGCCACATTTGTACTTTTTATATAGATATATCACGACAAATGCAAACAGTCTTTCACAGGTCTGTAGTGAGGAACCGGTGATGCCAGGAGACCAGACGGTATTTGGAACGGCTAACGTGTTTCGAGGAAGGACTTTTTTCCTCAGAGCCAACCCTAATCACCCCATGCGGTGCAGATTCCCCCTTGCTGATATTTCACCAAAGCCCCCATCAGGGCTCCTAAAAAAAAATTGTAAAAAAAAATACAAAAATACAATTGTAAAAATAATACAAAAATGTAATAATAAAAAACTACTGACACGTCCACTGCTTTACTGACACAGTCCATGTTTTAATAAATTTTACTTTACATTTATTCATAAGAGTGTGTTTGTGTATATAGATACCTTCTACAAGTCCCTGTTGGCTAGTACAATCATTCATTATAATGATGGGTCAAAGGCGAGTTCAACAAGGGATATGCCATTTTCGAACTATTAGGGAGTGTCAAGACTTTTAGATTATGGCACTGACTGTGAACAAACAAATAACCACTCCACCGCTCAAAGGACTGTCACCAGATCAAGTAACTGTGGAGTCTTCTATTGCAATTATTCAACAATGCAGACCTCAGACGGGGAAATCCAAAATAAAATTACAAGAAAACACACACAGGAGGACGCAAATGCCTAGTGCATTAAGATTTATTAGTTCTATTCTATAGACTAAGAATTACAACACAAATGTTTCTTTTAGTCTTTTCTGGTATCGCAGATTGCTGTTACCCCACACCCAGATTCTCTAATGCTAAAGGCAAAGCTTGTATAAACTTTACTATATTTTTAGTTCACGCTGTATTAAAAAAAAAAAAAAAAGATTTATTAGTACAAAGAAACCAAAATGCGACATGGATATTCACAGAAGACGGAAGTAACAAGCATAACAACAAATCCAATCATCAGCCAGTGCAACATCGAGTGACCTGACTGGTAAATAAGAGTATTGTCAAGTTGACGTGTTTCTGTACCAGTCAGGTCACCAGCCAGATGACCCACTTCTAATTGGACAATGGTCTGGTCAAATCACCTAAATATCAGGCCTGTTCTCTGCAGAACAACTCCCTCAGAGAGGGAGAAACACTCATTGGCTAGCCTGATATCCTTCTGCAAGTCAACACCCACCTGACAATCAGTCCCACACCCGACCAGCCACACTTTGCCAGTCATTAGATAATCTGTTTGTCACGTTAGTACCAACAAGATTTGCTAAGATGGTGCCCAATTATTCATTAAGCTGCTTGTGAGGCTGTTCCTCACCAGAAACATTCCTTTACATATGGTAGGAATGTCCAGGGGTTAACAGGTTTTGGACAAGTCTACCAAGTAATATAAATAATACTTGAACAAATAATTATTAATACTATTATACATGATTTATTTAGTCAATATATAAAAGTGCAGCGCTGAATCATGAAATATAAAATCATTGAATCAAACAACATACAGTATAAAGTGCATAACTAAATGTCCATACAATAGGGTGCAAAAAAGTCCATATTAAAACAGTGAAAATTCCACAAATGGATGTTGATTGATGAACAACTAAATGTAATTGTGAAATCCTATATATAAAGCTTCCAGACCACCAACGTATCACCTCACTTGTGCTCCCCCTCAATGGGTATAGGCTCACCTCCGGGAGTGTGACCCCCCAACTAAGCTGGGTCAGAAAACGCCTGTGAGCCACCACAGGACTCAGTGAGATATCCAACACAGCTGGCTCCTAAACTTCTCCCATGATCTTCTCCTCAGTATGTCAGCAGCAGAACATATGCAGAGAAAAAGACTCCAATAGTGCTTGAATTGTATAAAACACTTTAGCATGCGTTTATTAAAATGTACAGGGTACTCATAATATGCGGGTGCTTCCAGCGCACCACACTAATATGAACATGGGTGTCAGGATCAGCAGCTAGGGAGACCAGACACGTAGCTACACCAGGGAACTGAGACCAAACAAAGGATATATATATTAAAGTGATATTTATTTATAGTGAAACACAGCAAACCATTAACACAGCACACAGTAAATGTGAACATAAACAACCCCCAAAAGACAAATAACAAAGGAACCTAACTACTAACTATATACAAAAACCATCTAAAGGATAAGGATAAGGGAATGCAAGGTTGCAAGGAAGGGGGATCTCAACAGGGTACTCGAACAGAAGCAAGGTACAGACTGGATCAGGCTAGGCACAGCAAGGAAGGGACCAGAATCGTGACGCACCAGGGGAAGGGCGGAGAAGCCTTAAGTAGCCCCCAGGCAGCTGAACATTAGTTGGCCTGATTACACCAGCCTGCTAGTTCCTGGGTGACACCTGCTGGTGGACACTGGAACTGCAGCAAACAGCCCAGAGCAGGATAGTGCCACCAGCAGGTGAACTTAATCCTAACAGATTCCCCCCCTTAAGGAGCGGCCTCTGGACGCTCCATGGGGCCCCACCACCAGGGTCTGCAAGCTGACTGAGCACTCCACTGTCCATGTCTGAAGGCCTGGCGAGAACCCCGACGCCGGGGTCCCAATACTGGCTGGGTTTTCTGCTGGTCAGATCCCCAAGGAGGCGCAACACCAAAGGCTTATTCTCAAAAGCAGCCTGTGTCCCAATTCTGGGACACCAAAGGACACCCGACCGCCCAATGCCAGAGTCCCTGGTCCGTGCAGGTACCCCGATACCAGGGCATTCCTTCACGACCGGACCTTCTCTCCCTCTGTTGCTAGTGGCCGATCTGCACGGTACCTGTCCCTCGGGTCTGCCCAGCGCATAGGTTACCCCACTCAGGTCCCCAAATGCACCAGGGAACGCAGAGATGACTCCTGGGTCAGGACAAAGCTCAAGTGGAACACTGTCCTTTCCCATGGGACCTCTACTACCGGGGCTGTAACAGCAGATGTGGCTCTCAAGGTCAAAGTGGAGATCTGGACCTCCTGGCCTTGGTTCAACAGGCTCCTCTGGCTGCAAAAAGAACTCAGGATGAGCAAATTTAGGGATCTTGACCCACCCAGACAACCACTTTAGGCCACTTAACACTGGCTTTTTAGAAGCCTCAGACACATAAGTAAGTGGGAGTTTAACCCAGTCAGAGTCCAGCTTAACAGCAAGTAGGGATTGGGCATAGTCCAGAGAGGCGTCAGCCCCGGAATCAGCATAGTCCAGAGGGGCGTCAGGCACCAGATCAACAGGCTGAGCAGCGGGCACATCAGACTGGGTAGCAGCCCGGGAACCAGCATAGTCAAGCTGGGCAGCGGCAGCCCGGGAACCCACCGTGGCAAGCTTGGCAACAGACGGCAGCATGGAGAAGGAATGTACACCATCGGCAAGCAGCAGCTTGGAACAGGAATGGACTCCATCTGCAGGCGACATCAGCATGGAGGAGGCATGGACATCATCTGCAGGCGATATCAACATGGAGGAGGCATGGACATCGTCAGCAAGCGGCAACATGGAGGAGTCATGGACCCCGCCAGCAAGCGGCAACATGGAGGAGGCATGGACCCCGCCAGCAAGCGGCAACATGGAGGAGGCATGGACCCCGCCAGCAAGCGGCAACATGGAGGAGGCATGGACCCCGCCAGCAAGCGGCAACATGGAGGAGGCATGGACCCCGCCAGCAAGCGGCAACATGGAGGAGGCATGGACCCCGCCAGCAAGCGGCAACATGGAGGAGGCATGGACCCCGCCAGCAGGCGGCAACATGGAGGAGGCATGGACCCCGTCAGCAGGCGGCAACATGGAGGAGGCATGGACCCCATCAGCAGGCGGCAACATGGAGGCGGCATGGACCCCATCAGCAGGCGGCAACATGGAGGCGGCATGGACCCCATCAGCAGGCGGCAACATGGAGGCGGCATGGACATCAGCAGGCGGCAACATGGAGGAGGCATGGACCCCATCAGCAGGCGGCAACATGGAGGCATGGACCCCATCAGCAGGCGGCAACATGGAGGAGGTCTGGATCGCATCAGCAGCCATCTGCATGGAGGAGGACTGGATCGCATCAGCAGCCGTCTGCATGGAGGAGGACTGGATCGCATCAGCAGCCGTCTGCATGGAAGAGGACTGGATCGCATCAGCAGCCGTCTGCATGGAGGAGGACTGGATCGCATCAGCAGCCGTCTGCATGGAGGAGGACTGGATCGCATCAGCAGCCGTCTGCATGGAGGAGGACTGGATCGCATCAGCAGCCGTCTGCATGGAGGAGGACTGGATCGCATCAGCAGCCGTCTGCATGGAGGAGGACTGGATCGCATCAGCAGCCGTCTGCATGGAGGAGGACTGGATCGCATCAGCAGCCGTCTGCATGGAGGAGGACTGGATCGCATCAGCAGCCGTCTGCATGGAGGAGGACTGGATCGCATCAGCAGCAGTCTGCATGGAGGAGGACTGGATCGCATCAGCAGCAGTCTGCATGGAGGAGGATTGGATCGCATCAGCAGTCGTCTGCATGGAGGAGGATTGGATCGCATCAGCCTGCATGGAGGAGGACTGAATCGCATCAGGCACTGGATCAGTGAGAACAGGATCAGCAGGTAACATGGATAGTGGCGCAGGTATAATAGCAGGAGGCAAGTTTCGTTTCATTTTCTTTGGCTTAGATATTTGAGTCCTGCATGTAGTTGCCTTGTGCTGACCAGACTGTACTGCTGATGGGAAGGTAGTAACAGTACTAGGAAGAATAGAGGGAAGAGTATTAGAAATGCAGTAAGGGGCCTGAGATGTTGCTATGGGTAACAGCACTGCAGGGGAAGTTTTCAATGGAATGCATGCAGGGGAAGTGTGCTTACTGGTGGCATGGTACTTATGTGACTCATCTTGCACTGGGTATATGATCTCTGACCAAGCTTGTAGTAGAGGTTGAACTAAAGTTATTGTCTCTCCCTTGCTCACTTTGCTCAATTAAACGGTGCACAGAAGCAATACATTCCAACACCACCTGTTGTGGATAGGCTGAATACTGCTGGAGAAACAAACCTGCACAATGTTTTAGCAACCAGCCCAAAAATCCAGCCTGGTACAAAGTGAATGGAGGAGTAAAAATATCATGGCCCTGAGATGCAACCTGAAATAGTAGCTCAGAACAGACTTGAATGAAAGGTTGTACTTCACAAAGTGAAAATCTACCCTCAACGGCTAAGGCATGTGCAGTCAAAATCCCTTCAAGCAGCTCCTCCTCAGTGAGATCCTGCCAAAGTGAATGACACAAATCCTTATCCTCTACTGCAAGTTGCACACGGCAAATAACCAGTACTCTCAGCATTGTGAAAGGAAAACCAAAAATCCAAAGCAACTGGCTCCCAGTTCCCAAGTGTAGCTGATCTGGTCGTTGGTGGGCGTCACGATTATGTCAGGATCAGCAGCTAGGGAGACCAGACACGTAGCTACACCAGGGAACTGAGACCAAACAAAGGATATATATATTAAAGTGATATTTATTTATAGTGAAACACAGCAAACCATTAACACAGCACACAGTAAATGTGAACATAAACAACCCCCAAAAGACAAATAACAAAGGAACCTAACTACTAACTATATACAAAAACCATCTAAAGGACAAGGATAAGGATAAGGGAATGCAAGGTTGCAAGGAAGGGGGATCTCAACAGGGTACTGGAACAGAAGCAAGGTACAGACTGGATCAGGCTAGGCACAGCAAGGAAGGGACCAGAATCGTGACGCACCGGGGGAAGGGAGGAGAAGCCTTAAGTAGCCCCCAGGCAGCTGAACATTAGTTGGCCTGATTACACCAGCCTGCTAGTTCCTGGGTGACACCTGCTGGTGGACACTGGAACTGCAGCAAACAGCCCAGAGCAGGATAGTGCCACCAGCAGGCGAACTTAATCCTAACAATGGGTGTAAAGCGCAACATAGAGCCACACTTTCAAAATCTTGATTAGCTCCTCAAATCGCTATAGAGCCCGAGTGCTTTCACCGTCCTAGCCCCTCCCCTATGCGTGTTCGCACAGGGTCACGTGTCTTCCTCAGGGGGATCTCCTATATATGTACATCTAGTACATATATAGTTACTTTTGGTTTTTGGGTAGCTTGCAAGACTCTATCACATATATACAGTGGTGTGAAAAAGTGTTTGCCCCCTTCCTCATTTCCTGTTCCTTTGCATGTTTGTCACACTTAAGTGTTTCGGAACATCAAACCAATTTAAACAATAGTCAAGGACAACACAAGTAAACACAAAATGCAATTTGTAAATGAAGGTGATTATTAAAGGTGAAAAAAATCCAAACCATCATGGCCCTGTGTGAAAAAGTGATTGCCCCCTAAACCTAATAACTGGTTGGGCCACCCTTAGCAGCAACAACTGCAACCAAGCGTTTGCGATAACGTGCAATGAGGCTTTTACAGCGTCCTGGAGGAATTTTGTCCCACTCATCTTTGCAGAATTGTCCTAATTCAGTTACATTAGAGGGTTTTCGAGCATGAACGGCCTTTTTAAGGTCATACCACAACATCTCAATAGGATTCAGGTCAGGACTTTGGCTAGGCCACTCCAAAGTCTTAATTTTGTTTTTCTTCAGCCATTCGGTGGTGGACTTGCTGGTCTGTTTAGGACTGCTGCAGAACCCAAGTTCGTTTCAGCTTGAGTACACGAACAGATGGTCGGACATTCTCCTTCAGGATCTCTTGGTAGACAGCTGAATTCATAGTTCCTTTTATCACGGCAAGTCTTCCAGGTCCTGAAGCAGCAAAACAGCCCCAGACCATCACACTACCACCACCATATTTTACTGTTGGTATAATGTTCTTTTTCTAAAATGCAGTGTTCCTTCTACGCCAGATATACTTGGACACACACCTGCCAAAGAGTTCCACTTTTGTCTCATCGGTCCACAGAATGTTGTCCCAAAAGTCTTGGGGATCATCAAGATGTGTTGTGGAGAAATTGAGACGAGCTTTGATGTTCTTTTTGCTCAGCAGTGGTTTTCTCCTTGGAACTCTGCCATGCAGGCCATTTTTGCCCAGTCTTTTCCTGATGGTGGAGGCATGAACGCTGACCTTAACTGAGGCAAGTGAGGCCTGCAGTTCCTTGGACGTTGTTGTGGGGTCTTTTGTGACCTCTTGGATGAGTCGTCGCTGCGCTCTTGGGGTAATTTTGGGCGGCCAGCCACTCCTGGGAAGGTTCACCACTGTTCCATGTCTTCGCCATTTGTGGATAATGGCTCTCACTGTGGTTCGCTGGATTCCCAAAGCTTTGGAAATGGCTTTATAACCCTTTCCAGACTGATAGATCTCAATTACTTTCTTTCTCAATTGTTCCTGAATTTCTTTGGGTCTCGGCATGATGTGTAGCTTTTAAGGATCTTCTGGTGGACCTTACTGTGTCAAGCAGCTCCTATTTAAGTGATGCCTTGATTGTGAACAGGTGTGGCAATAATCAGGCCTGGGTGTGGCTAGAGAAATTGAACTCAGGTGTGGACAACCACAGTTATAGTATGTTTTAACAAGGGGGCAATCACTTTTTCACACAGGGCCATGATGGTTTGGATTTTTTTTCACCTTTAATAATAAACGCCTTCATTTACAAATTGCATTTTGTGTTTACTTGTGTTGTCCTTGACTATTGTTTAAATTGGTTTGATGTTCCGAAACACTTAAGTGTGACAAACATGCAAAGGAACAGGAAATGAGGAAGGGGGCAAACACTTTTTCACACCACTGTATGATTTATTTAGTTCCAACAGTTTACACAGCACTTTTCACTTTAACAGTACAGTTCCAAAACATTTTAATGCAAGAGGATTAGAAATGCCCTGCTTGAGAGAGCTTACAATCTTAAGGGGAAGGGCAAGTGATACAGAGACAATAACTGCAAGGAATGACCTGGAGGAGAAGTAGAATTTTCAGGTGGAGGTGGCAAAGGCTTCCCTGAAGAGATGAGATTTCAACCTTCGCCTAAAGATGGACAGATCAGCAGATAGCCAGCCAGATTGGGGTAGGGAGTTCCAGTGGATGTAAGAGACTAGAAAATTCCTGGAGGTGAGCATTTGAAGAGGGGACGGGGAATTCGAGAGCAGGAGGTCTTGGGAGGAGCGGAGTGGATAGTTTGTTCATATTTTGAGATATTGTAAAAAGACACTGGTGATGTAGCTGGGGGCAGAGTTGCAGATGACTCTATGTTATTGTTAGTATTTTAATTTTATAGGTTGGACTTGTGGAAGCCATTGGATTGATTGGCAGTGATGGGCAGTGGTCACTGTACCATTAATAAGGTGGATGAGTCTAGCAGAAGCATTCCTGTAAAACCGATGGGGAGATAGATAGCCTGTGTAAATGTAGGCCAACAAAAGGGTATTGCAATAGCAGAGGTGAGAGACAACAAGGGAATTTCTTTTTTGTTTTTTAGTTTTTAATATTTTTTGTTTTGTGGTGTCAGTTGTTAGAAAGTGACAAGATTTGGACAGCGATTAGATAAGGGGCCTAAAGGAGAGGTAGATAGAGGAAAATATAAAAGCTCAGTTTTTGAAAGACAAATAGGACTGAAGGGGTAAACTGAGGGGTAGAGAGATAGATGTGGGTGTTGTTAGCATAGAGGGAGGAGGCTTAAGTAGAGAATAGTAGGGGCCCCTATGGAAGTAGGCGAGGAGGAAATAGAGTAGTAGGTGACACTGAAGGGAAGGGAGTAGAGTTTTCTGAAGATAAGTGGGTGGTAAACAGAACTCCCGAACAGAGGAAAAGTTCTAACCCAAACGGCTTAGAACTTGGGGGATCCTCTTAGTCTGCCTGCAAAGTGGTGCATATGTAGCCTATCTAAAATATGCTGCAGCAAAAATTTAATTTCTAAAGAAAAAACATGAGTCAAATTACATCTAAATTGACTCAAAGTTGCAATTGCCGGGCACCCATCGGGCCTGGTATGGATTTTAAGGGGAAACCCGTGACAAAATAAAAAACAACAACCATGGGCTGTGGTTGTGGGGTCTTCGATAAAGGGGGGTTTATCGGAATCTGGAAGCCCCTGCCCCCCTATGTGATTGAGTATGGGGTACTATGTACACCAACCCATTCATCAAAAAAGTGTCAAAAAATAATTAAAAACACAGAGACAGCTTGACAGGAAAGTGTCTTGTAAGCAGGAACACAAATCTGTATGTTCTTCCTGTCCATTCTCCACACAGAAAACACTCCCAGGGAACACTTAACCCTTTGATCACCCCTGATGTTAACCCCTTCCCTGCACGTGTCATTTATACAGTAACAGTGCATTTTTTTTAGCACTGATCACAGTATTTGTGACACTGGTCCCCAAAAAGTGTCCGATTTGTCAGCCGCAATGTCGCAATCCAGCTAAAAATCGCTGATCGCCGCCATTACCAGTAAAAACAATAAAAAAAATTAAAAGTCCATAAATCTATCCCACAGTTTGTAGACGCATTAACTTTTGCACAAATCAATCATTATACGCCTATTGGGATTTTTTTTTACCAAAAAATATGTAGAAGAATACATATTCTTCTACATATTCTTGTACTATTGTACAAAATAAATGATGAGGTAATGTAGAATATACTGTATAGATACCAAACGTGTCATGCCTAAAAACTGCATGGTCCTGTTAAATGGCAAAAAATTAAGGTACCTAAAATTATAGGCAACACTTAAATGTAGAAACAAACACAATTTATGTTTTACCTCTTTCTTGACAAGCACTACACAACATCCAACACCATTGGGCCCCTCAGTTGTAATATGGGGGTTATCTCTTCAATGACTTTATATCTGAATTAGTGCATGATATTTCTAGTCACTGACTACATGGATATGTTAACTAAAATTGTTTTTACTACCACTTAATGACTTTAGTATGTCATCCTCCTAATGTTGAGAGGTCTCATGTTCTGCTTCATTTTTGTAATTTATATTTCTGAAAAACTAATAAACATACTGAAATCTAAATGTCTTCACAGCTCATCAGTTTAGAGTAAACTGTAAATGATGGCCTTGAATTATTGCACTCACTCCAACATTCACAGAAATATATAACATGTATAGTGTTACGCCACAGTTGCTCAAGGGCACAATTTTGTCTTTTTGGAGACTTCTGGTGTCATCTGTTTGCTAAGGTTGTATCTGTTGGGGCTTAAAGTGACATTAAAGGTTTGGATGATTAAAAAAAAAAAAAAAAAAAATACCAAACATATCCTACCTACCTGCTCTGTACAGTGGTTTTGCACATAGCAGCCCTGACCCTCCTCTTCTCGGGTCCCCCGCCACCTCACATTTAACCAGTGCGCCCAATGCTTGCTATGGGGGCACTGGTGCCTTTTGTCGCTCCCGAGCCATGACTCGGCACCCCACTCCCCGCTCTGAGGAGAGGGAGTCCTTGGACAGCCGAGTCTCTTCTGCACATCGCTGGATCAAGAGAAGGCTCAGGTAAGTATTAGGGGGGGCATCACACAGAAGCCTTTTTACCTTCATGCATAGAATGCATGAAGGTAAAAAAAAACCTTCAGCCTTTAGAACCACTTTAATTCTGAGTGTAGTGAGGGGAGCAAGTGTGTCCGGGGAGGATGAAAGTGAGCTATTGTAGAGTGAAGGGGCCAGATTAAGGCAGGATCGGGGGATAGATTTTATCATACAGGTAGTCAGTAAAGACCTCCCTGGAGTCTCAAGTTAACAAAAAAAAACTGAAATATCCAATCATTTAAATTGGCACTGCAAATTTTATAAAAGTCAAAGCGAGACAGCATACCCCTACACTAATTAGAGAGTCACCCCAAAACCTGGTTACTGCAACACCAAAAAACAATGAAGATTTTCTTTGCCCCTGAGTTTCAGGATCCTTTTTCTATCTCTTCTTCTCTTTCTCTTACTCCCTCTCCCTCCTTTTCCCTTGCTCTCCTCTCTCTCATTAAATCTATTTTTCTGTAAGTAAATTATAGACATAAGTAATTGAAGCAAGCCCTGATTCTGTATCTTTAGTACTGGCCATCATGCAAATTATAGTTTATTTGAAATAAGGACATTTTAACACATAATTCATTTAATAACAGTGGGTTACTTGGATGATTGTGTTCCTTAAGTAAATAATCCTTATTTTCCCTGTCCACAGCTGTTTTTTTTTTTTTTTTTTTTTACTGGCTGCCACCAAAGAAAATAGACAAAATGAAAATGACCTCATGATTGTCTGGCAAACATTCAAGGGTATACTCTTTATCGCAAGGATAGAGAGGGTAAAAAAAGGGGGAGGGGTATGCCTATATATCAAGAATAATGTACAAGTGAATGTGAGAAATGACATCAGTAAGGGAGCTAGGGAGGAGGTGGAATCATTATGGGTAGAGCTCCAAAGGGATGAAGCTAAGGGGGAAATAATACTGGGAGTATGCTATAGGCCCCCTAACCTGAGGGAGTAAGGGGAGACATATCTCCTATAACAATTTGGATTAGCAGCAAGGATGGGAAGTGTTATCATAATGGGGGATTTTAACTATCCAGACATAGACTTGGAGGAGGGAACCGCGCATTCATCTAAGGCTCGCCAGTTCCTAAACGTCTTGCAGGACAATTTTATGGGTCAGATGGTAGACGCACCAACTAGAAATAAAGCGTTACTGGATCTACTGATTACCAACAATACAGACCTGATCACGGATGTGGAAATACGGGGCAATTTAGGTAAAAGTGATCACAGGTCAATTGGCTTCAGTATAAATCACACAAATAGGAAACATAAGGGGAATACAAAGACACTGAATTTCAAAAGAGCCAACTTCCCTAAACTACGAGCCTTGCTAGAAGGCATAAATTGGGATAAAATCTTAGGAACAAAGAACACGGAGGAGAGATGGGTTAGCTTTAAGAGCATATTAAATAAGGAAATTAGCCAATGCATCCCATTGGGTAATACATTTAAAAGAGTGAACAAAATTCCTGGATGGCTTAACTCCAATGTAAAAATGCATATAAAAGCAAAGGAGAAGGCTTTCAAAAAATACAAGGTTGAGGAATCATCTTCAGCATTCAGACTTTATAAAGAATGCAACAAGAAATGTAAGGGTGCAATAAGGAGCAAAAAAAATCCCAAGAAATTCTTTAAGTATGTAAACAGTAAAAAAGGGAGACAGACCATATTGGCCCCATAAAGAATGAGGAAGGACATCTGGTTACAAAGAATGGGGAGATGGCGAAGGTATTGAATTTATTCTTCTCCTCAGTCTGTACGAGAGAATCGGGGGGGCTTCAGTAACCAAAACTGCAGTGTTTATCCCCATGACACATCACATGGTTAACAGAGGACAGAATTAAAATTAGACTTGGGAAACTTAACATTAATAAATCACCGGGACCAGATGGCTTGCACCCGAGGGTACTTAGGGAACTCAGTCAAGTAATTGCCAGACCATTGTTCCTAATTTTTACTGACAGTCTGACTGGAATGGTACCAGCTGATTGGAGAAAAGCCAATGTAGCACCAATATTTAAAAAGGGCCCTAAATACATCCCTGGGAATTACAGATCAATTAGCCTAACATCAATAGTATGTAAACTCTTGGAGGGGATGATAAGGGACTATATACAAGATTTTAGTAATGAGAACAGTATCATTAGCAGTAATCAGTAGACATGTGCACTGACAAAATTTGTTCATTTTCGTTTCATTCGTTTTTTTGCTTTTTTCGGAAAATCGAAAATGAGAAAATTTGGAAATTCCAAAATTCGGAAATTTCGGGAATTTTCACATTTCTATTTTTCCGAATTTTGAATTTTCGGATTTCCGAATTTCCGAATTTCCGGATTTTTGGATTTCCGAATTTTCGGATTTCCGAAATTCCGTATTTCTGAAATTCAGGATTTTCGGATTTCCGAAATTCCAAATTTCCTATATTCCGAATTATCAAATTTTCGGACTTTCGAAACTCCAAATTTCCGAATTTTCGGAATTCGGGAATTCAAAGATTTGAAAATCCCAAAATTTGAAAGTCTGAAAAAAGAAAGAAAATCAGTTTAATTACTAACTATTAAAGTACGAATTTATCCGAAGTTACGAATTATCTGAAATAACGAATGCCGCATCTAAACAAATGGAACAGAACAAATTAATAATAATTAATAATAAATAATTAATAATAATAGGTTTTATTATTATTATTATTATTATTAGATCGTACGTTCGATTTGGTTAGATGCGGCATTCAGATAATTCGTAACTTCGGATAAATTCGTACTCGTTCACTAACAGACAAAATTTGAAAGGGAATTCCAATACCTATAATTTAATAGTTAGTTATGATTTAGAATTAAACAGATTTTCTTTTTTTTCTGATTTTCTAATTTGTCTAATTTTTGAATTTCCGAATTCCGAAAATTTGGAAATCCGAAAATCCGGAATTCGGAAATTCGGAAATCCGAAAATTAGGAATTCGGAAATTAAAAAATTTGGACATTTCGGAATTAAAACGAATTCGGAACTAAACGAATTGCACATGTCTAGTAATCAGCATGGATTCGTGAAGAATCGTTCTTGCCAAACCAATTTATTAACCTTCTATGAGGAGGTGAGTTGCCATCTAGATAAAGGAAGGCCCGTGGATGTGGTGTATCTGGATTTTGCAAAAGCATTTGACACAGTTCACCATAAACGTTAACTGTACAAAATAAGGTCAGTTGGCATGGACCATAGGGTAAGTACATGGATTGAAAACTGGCTACAAGGGCGAGTTCAGAGGGTGGTGATAAATGGGGAGTACTCAGAATTGTCAGGGGTGGGTAGTGGGGTCCCCCAAGGTTCTGTGCTGGGACCAATCCTATTTAATTTGTTCATAAACGACCTGGAGGATGGGGTAAACAGTTCAATCTCTGTATTTGGGGACGATACTAAGCTAAGCAGGGCAATAACTTCTCTGCAGGATGTGGAATTATTGCAAAGAGATCTGAACAAATTAATGGGGTGGGCAACTACATGGCAAATGAGGTTCAATGTAGAAAATTTTAAAATAATGCATTTGGGTGGCAATATGAATGCAATCTATACACTGGGGGGGAAAACCTCTGGGGGAATCTAGGATGGAAAAGGACCTGGGGGTCCTAGTAGAATATAGGCTCAGCAATGGCATGCAATGCCAAGCTGCTGCTAACAAAGCAAACAGAACATTGGCATGCATTAAAAAGGGGATTAATTCCAGAGATAAAATAATTCTCCCACTCTACAAGACTCTGGTCTGGCCACACCTAGAGTATGCTGTCCAGTTCTGGGCACCAGTCCTCAGGAAGGATGTACTGGAAATGGAGCGAGTACAAAGAAGGGCAACAAAGCTAATAAAGGGTCTAGAGGATATTAGTTTTTCGACGTAGTTCCGCCGAATCGGACTTGCCTACACATGATCACACCATAGTCCGATCGTTTAAAACGCGATGATGTACGACGGGACTAGAAAAAGGAAGTGCAATAGTAGCAATCCAGTAGCAAATTGCTGCCCTTGCGTCATTTTTGGTCCGTCTGAACAGCATACAGATGAGCGGTTTTCTCGAAAGGAACTGGTTCCGGTGGAGTTCCGGCGGAAAGAATTGAAACATGTTCTATTTCTAGGTCCGTCAGAATTTTAGAAAGAAAAAGTCAGATGAAGCCCACACACGATCGGAATGTCCGACAGAATGATTCCGTCTGACCTTTTCTGCCGGAAAGTCCTGTCGCGTGTACAGGAGATAAGGCTCCATGCACACTGAAGCTCATGTGCACACTGAAGCTCATAAACAGCCGTTTTTGGGAGTTTGAGCATTTTTTTTACCAGCCCATAAACTAGCTTCTATGTTATCTTATGTGTCCATGCACACCTGGACGTTTTTGGATGTTTATCAGCAGTGGAGTTTATGGGCTGTTTTTTGAACGCCATAAAATTGCGTTCAGGAGTTGTTTTTCTGACAACAAAAAAAGCCAAACGCTGATAAACGTTGATAAACACTAAAAAATGTGTCTCACCAGCATTTTAAGTTTTTAATCCATTGAAAAAAAAAAATAATAATAAAAAAAAAAAAAAAAAAAGCAAGAATACACTAACGAGGAAAAAGGCTAATAAACGCTATTGCAAAAACGGTAGAAAACATTGAAATACTCACTGCAAAGTTATTTTAACGTCCAGTGTGCATGGAGCCTACCCCTTAAAGCAGAACCTTACTCATAACAATTGATAAAATGTAATGTTTCTTCACAAGGAACATCTGTGAGTTATGCCACCAGTCATTTATTTAATGGTTTGAAAGTTTGGTTGGGAACACAAGCAAATGTGACAGTTAGCATTCCTAGCATGCTTGGGGTTTTTTGAAACCGTTGAATTGATGGGTTTAGTTCTGCTTCAGGCTGGGTTCACAGCTAATACAGATGAGGCTCACAGCAGTGGGGTCTGGTGCATCCCTGTTCTCTCTTTCAGGGACAAATCAGGGCTAAATTTTTGCCTGAAATCGGACCTGAAACAGAGCCAAAGACGCACAAGACCTCTGTGTAATTCGCTCCGCAGTCGCCCCGGAGATGTGTGAACCGGCTCAATAGAGAGCCGGTCACAATCTCCTGTCATGCGACTTGGATGCGGGTCTACATCCCTTTAGACGTGTTCCTATTAGGAGTATCTCACCAAAAATGACATTTTTGTTGCATTGGATGCCTGAAATCTGACTTGTATCTTAGTGCAGACTGCTGGGAAAATCTGTGAACCAATCACACAAGCAGGAAATTATGTTTCTGGGGGTGTTCAGTACACATTCTGTTTACAGAACACCTCCAGGTAGCCATATTGCATTGGCTACAACGGCTGCAGACTGAAAAGGAAAGGTAATTTTTAATAACATTCAATTACAATATGACTTGTGTCACAACTGTATACACTATATTATTATTATTTTTTTTATTTGCTATTTTTCCCCCCCAGGAAGGTGGAGTTAACCTTTAATTTTCTGACTAAAGGTCTTTAACCACTTGCCGACCAGCCACAGTGCGTATACCTGTACGTCACTTCATGCTGGGTCTGGTATGGATATTAAGGGGAACCCGCACCCAAATTTAAAGAAAAATGTCATGGGGGTCCCCTAGGCCCCCAGGCACTATATACTCTGAACAGCAGTATATATACTATACAGCCTGCCCTATATAATCTGCAGAAAATTGGGCCTTTGCTGTTGGTGGTACCAGAACACTGTAAGCCCTCACAGATACTCTTGTTGGGCGCAGGAACGGGCCCTGCTGTGAAATATTAGATCAAAAATTGTAATTATATGCCCCTGTTAAACAGGGGGAAAAAAAATTGGGCCTTGGGTGGTGGTGGTGCCCTAAACCAAAAATATTGTTGGAAGCTAGCATCATCAAGATTGAGGAGGAATAGGATAGTCAGCATAGGCAGTCTTCAAGAGATCCCACATCCATAGCAAATTCAATCAGTTACATCAGCATCAGGTGCTTAATAGCTGCTGATCCAAGACTGATTAATTTTTATGAATGGACAGGCGCACTCTTTGATCAATTACAAACCCTCCAGCAGCACTGAATGTGTGTTTAGAAAGCACGCTGGATGCAGCACAGGCCAGTAGCTGAATTGCATATTGAGAAAGTTCTGGCCAGTGGTCCCTCCTCAAGACCCAGTTACCTAGTGGATGCTCTGTTGGAAAGGTCTCCAAGTCTGCTCTTGCTCCTAAATATTCCTGAACCATGTAATGCAGACGCTGCCGATGGTTGCTTCAACTGATCAAACCTTGGCATTGAGGACTGAAAAATAGTTTAAAGGCATCAGTCAGCCGGCCACCTTATCCAGCGCTCTACCTCAGACTGAACGAAACCTCAGCAACATGTTGTCCAGTGCCAGAAAATTGTAACCTCCCAGAGCCTGGAAATGCATTGCACAAACCTTTTTTCAAGGCCTCCTGAAGATCATCCTCTGCTCCCTCTGCAAAGGCAGAATGAGTTCTGCAACCTTACTCTTGTAACGTGGATCAAGAAGGGTTGCCAGACAGTAATGATCCCTCTCCTTGATACCACAAATCCTAGGGTCCTTTTGCAGGCTTTGCAGAATCAGGGAAGTCATGCAGCGTAAGTTTGCAGAGGCATTCGATTCTGAGTCCTCTGGGTCACTAAGGATCACATGATCAGTAACTACCTCCTCCCAGCCACGTACAACTCCTTGGGTTTCTGGGGACTGAAAACTATCCGTTGAAGACTGCTGCTGAGTGTTATCCTCTACATCCATGCTGACACAATCCTCCTCCTGCTCCTTTTCTTCCTTGTGTGTTTGGCGGGCCCACAGGAATGCTATCTGTATAAAGGGGGCCTTGAGAGGTAAGGAAGTCCTCCTCTTCCTCCCGCTGTTATGCCTCAAGTGCCCTGTCCATGATTCCACAAAGCATGTGCTCCAACAGAAAGACTAGACGGATAGTGTCACTGATGCATGCATTCTCGCTGCACACCATCTGTGTGGCCTCCTCAAATGGTGAGAGGACAGTGCATGCATCCTTGATCAGTAGCCACTGGCGTGGCAAAAAGAAGCCAAGCTCCCCTGACCCTGTCCTGGTGCCATACTCACACAGGTACTCATTGATGGCCCTCTGCTGTGTGTGCAGCCGCTGCAGCATTGCCAACGTTGAGTTCCACCTGGTGGTCATGTCAGAAATGAGGCGGTTGGTGGGCAGGTTGCATTCCCTTTGAATGTCAGGCAGCCAAGCACTGGCATTGTATGACCGGCAGAAATGACCACAGACTTTTCTGTCCTGCCTCAGGAGATCCTTTAAGCCTGGGTACCTGCTCAAGAACCGCTGCACCGCCAAATTCAGAATGTGTGCCAAACATGGAACATGGGTCAAGTGTCCCTGTTGGAGGGCGGAGAGAAGGTTGGTGCCATTGTCGCATACAAACATTCCTAGCTGAATCTGGCATGGCGCCAACCACCTCTGAGCCTGCCCCTGCAGAGCTGACAAAATCTCTGCCCCAGTGTGGCTCCTGTCCCCTAAGCAGACCAACTCAACTACCACATGCCATCCTTTAGCCTGACTGCTTGTGTAGCCCCTTGAAGGCTTACGGTTCAGAGAAAAAATCTGCAGAAGAGGCCATAGAGGAAGAAGAAGAGGAGCATTTTGGAGGCGTGGTGGTGAAACAAGCTCCAACAACACTGTCCTGCATCCTTCCCAGCTGCCAGCAGAGTTACCCAGTGCGCCATGAAGAAAGGTAACATCCCTGCCCATGCCTGCTGGACCATGAGTCAGCGGTAATATGCACCTTACTGCTGACCGCCTTGTCCCATGAGGCCAAAACATTGCTTTCCACATGCTGGGAGAGTGCCAGAATGGCCTTCCGTGAAAAGAAATGGCGTTTTGGAACCTGCCACTGAGGTACAGCACATTCCACAAATTCACAAAAGGAGTCAGAGTCTACCAGCTGAAAAGGCAGTTGCAGTTGCAGTGCTAGCAATTTGGCCAAGCTAGCATTAAGATGCTGAGCATGTGGATGGCTGGGATTGAATTTCTTTTTACAGTTCAGCAATTGGGGTAGGGAAATTTGGCTGCTAAAATCACATGATGGTGTACTGCTAGCAAATTGGCTGCAAGTACTTGGGACACCTATTGATATACCTTCATTCCTCTCAGTGCAGGTTTTTGAGAAGACTGGAGGTATAGAAGGGTTGGAGATCCCAGATGAGGCGCAAGGAGAAGTCTGCCTTTTTCTTTGATGTGGGTCTTTCAAGTGCTGGCAGGTCGTCATATGTCTGGTCAAGCATGTGGTGCCCAATCGGCTGCTGTTCTGGCCACGCTTGATCCGCTTCAGACATAGGTTGCAAACAGCAATGGTGCGATCTGCTGCACACGTGTCGAAAAAGGCCCACACCAAGGAACTTTTAAAAGTTAGAGGGGAGTCAGCAGCGTCCTGCACCTGCGGAGCTCTGGGGTGTGATACAATAGGGTGACTGCCTTTAATCTGCCCCCTAGAGTTGTGCCTCCTCCTCTCTTCTCTCAGGCACCCAAGTACAGTCAGTGACCTCCTCATCCCCTCTCTCCTCGTCACTGGAGCAAACTTGGCAGTATGCTGCAGCTGGGGGAACATGACTGACAGTTTCTTGTCCTTGTCCTCTCTAGGCTCACGTTGCTCCCTTCCTCAACCTGGGAACTAACATTGGAGCCTTCAAATCCATGCCCATCCTCCAGCAGCATGTACCCGACACTGTGGTTGAATAATTCTGGGGACTCCTCCGTGCATGATGGTGGGGCTACAGAAGGAGTGACTGTGGACAAGGAGCCGGTGGAATAAGCACGGTTAACTGTAGACACAGAGGCTGCTTGCCCTCTTTTAGTGGCCTGTGAGCGTCTGCCTCTCCTTGGTGGCCTTCCGGACATGATGTAGGTTTTGTTTTGCTACACTGCATTAGATACTGTGTACACCACCTGCACTGTATTAGCAACTGTACTGTATTTTATACTGTGTACACCACCAGAAGTGTAGTAGAAACTATACACACTGTATGAGATACTGTGTACACCGCCTGCACTGTATTAGCAACTGTACAATGGCTGCACTGTATTTTAAACTGTGTACACCACGAGAAGTGTAGTAGACACTGTATTAGATACTCTGTACACCGCGTGAAGTGTATTAGAAACAGTACACCACAGAATGCACTGTAGATATAGGCTACACTGGATGCAGAGTATATATATATATATATATATATATATATATATATATATATATATATATATATATATATATATATATATATATATATATATATATACACACACACACACACACACACACACACACACATACATACATACATACACACACACACAAGACTGTATACAGTGGTGTGAAAAAGTGTTTGCCCCCTTCCTCATTTCCTGTTCCTTTGCATGTTTGTCAGACTTAAGTGTTTCGGAACATCAAACCAATTTAAACAATAGTCAAGGACAACACAAGTAAACACAAAATGCAATTTGTAAATGAAGGTGTTTATTATTAAAGGTGAAAAAAAATCCAAACCATCATGGCCCTGTGTGAAAAAGTGATTGCCCCCCTTGTTAAAACATACTATAACTGTGGTTGTCCACACCTGAGTTCAATTTCTCTAGCCACACCCAGGCCTGATTATTGCCACACCTGTTCACAATCAAGGCATCACTTAAATAGGAGCTGCTTGACACAGTAAGGTCCACCAGAAGATCCTTAAAAGCTACACATCATGCCGAGACCCAAAGAAATTCAGGAACAATTGAGAAAGAAAGTAATTGAGATCTATCAGTCTGGAAAGGGTTATAAAGCCATTTCCAAAGCTTTGGGAATCCAGCGAACCACAGTGAAAGCCATTATCCACAAATGGCGAAGACATGGAACAGTGGTGAACCTTCCCAGGAGTGGCCGGCCGCCCAAAATTACCCCAAGAGCGCAGCGACGACTCATCCAAGAGGTCACAAAAGACCCCACAACAACATCCAAGGAACTGCAGGCCTCACTTGCCTCAGTTAAGGTCAGCGTTCATGCCTCCACCATCAGGAAAAGACTGGGCAAAAATGGCCTGCATGGCAGAGTTCCAAGGAGAAAACTACTGCTGAGCAAAAAGAACATCAAAGCTCGTCTCAATTTCTCCACAACACATCTTGATGATCCCCAAGACTTTTGGGACAACATTCTGTGGACCGATGAGACAAAAGTGGAACTCTTTGGAAGGTGTGTCCAAGTATATCTGGCGTAGAAGGAACACTGCATTTCAGAAAAAGAACATTATACCAACAGTAAAATATGGTGGTGGTAGTGTGATGGTCTGGGGCTGTTTTGCTGCTTCAGGACCTGGAAGACTTGCCGTGATAAAAGGAACTATGAATTCTGCTGTCTACCAAGAGATCCTGAAGGAGAATGTCCGACCATCTGTTCGTGTACTCAAGCTGAAACGAACTTGGGTTCTGCAGCAGGACAATGATCCTAACACCAGCAAGTCCACCATCGAATGGCTGAAGATAAACAAAATGAATACTTTGGAGTGGCCTAGCCAAAGTCCTGACCTGAATCCTATTGAGATGTTGTGGTATGACCTTAAAAAGGCCGTTCATGCTCGAAAACCCTCTAATGTAACTGAATTAGGACAATTCTGCAAAGATGAGTGGGCCAAAATTCCTCCAGGACGCTGTAAAAGCCTCATTGCACGTTATCGCAAACGCTTGGTTGCAGTTGTTGCTGCTAAGGGTGGCCCAACCAGTTATTAGGTTTAGGGGGCAATCACTTTTTCACACAGGGCCATGATGGTTTGGATTTTTTTTCACCTTTAATAATAAACACCTTCATTTACAAATTGCATTTTGTGTTTACTTGTGTTGTCCTTGACTATTGTTTAAATTGGTTTGATGTTCCGAAACACTTAAGTGTGACAAACATGCAAAGGAACAGGAAATGAGGAAGGGGGCAAACACTTTTTCACACCACTGTATATATATATATATATATATATATATATATATATATATATATATATATATATATATATATATATATATATATTAATATGCCGCCTGAAGTGTATTAGAAACAGTACACTACAGAATGCTGTAGATATAGGCTACACTGGATGCAGAGTATATAAATATATAAATATATATATATATATATATATATATATATATATATATACACACGAGACTGTATATATTAAGGAAAATTGTTGCCCATACTTACCGTAATTTTCCTTTCCTGGATCCTCCCCATGTCAGCCTACTATGGGTCAGCTCCGCCCCCTCTGACCCCTCCAGGGCCACCTTTTTTCTAGCCCATAAAGGGCGGCTGTCTGCCCACACCAGTGTTCAAAAAATATTCACCTCGCGACGGATAAACTGGGTGGGAATCCTCCGGCTGACATGGAGAGGATCCAGGAAAGGAAAATTACGGTAAGTATGGGCAACAATTTTCCTTATTCCTGGACCTCCCCATGTCAGCCTACTATGGGATGTACCAAGCAACATTAAAAAGGGAGGGAAGACAAAAAATCAGCTAAACCTTCAATGCAATGGTACTCAAACTTTTAATGGGCAACAGCCGCCGTAATAACCATAGAGCCAAATGTTTCCTCAGGTGGACAGGCCAAATTAAGGCTGTAATGCCTAATAAAAAGGTGTTGGGCGCGCTACAGCTTGCTGCTCTGCAAACTACCGCAGGGGCGACCTTTACGTATGCTGCCCAGGATGCTGCCATACCCCTCATTGAATGTGCTTTGATCTCTGAAGGAGGAGGAAGGCCCCGCGTTCTGTATGCAATATGTATGGTCTTTGACAAAATGTTAGCTACCGAAGGAGATCTAAGGCCCCAAACCCTTTCCGTAGTATTCCGGATCTGGTAATAGGTCACAATCGTGGACCTCTTATGAGCCTGTAATAATGTCTCCACTATACTGCCCGAGAGACCCAAGCCAGCCCAAGCCTCCCTCTCACTTCCAAGTTATTAAACTTCATCCTCCTGCAGTTCGGGTGCCAGGCCCCACTCCGCAAAAGGAGATTTTGACAAGGAGGCAGTGAGATTGGTGAGCCCAACTTTATCCTGCAAAGCAAGATGGAACCACGGCTGCCTGAGTCAGTAAGGTAAGACTACTATTGCTGTGATCCTTTCTCGCTGAATCTTCAGCAGGATTTTGAGAGCCAATGGAAGCGGCAAGAACACATATACCATGGGGAAATTCCAAGACCTGGACAGAGCACCCCGACCCAACGCCTGTGGATGCCAGGTCCGGGAGGAGAAGCAAGGCGGTTGGCACTTCTCCTCCAATGCCATAAGATCTATCGATTGAGGCCCCATTCTTTGTGATCCTCAAAGACTTGACTCAAGTGATCTGCTAAAACATTCCCAGGCTCTGGGAGATAAGATGAAGTAAGAGAGCCGAGATTCTTCTCTGTGCATAGGTAGATTGACATGCCACCTGAAGGAGAGGGCGACTTCTTGTGCCCCCTTGATGAGACACCCAAGCCCCCGTAGTTGTTAAGACTCTTGACAGTACGACCTCGCAACCTAGGTTGGAATGCTAAGAGAGCGCGTCTAACAGCATCCAATCCCAGGAAACTTGAACTCTTCACCCCACAAAAGTTCCATCGGCCTTGAACCTGCTGTCCCAGGCAGTGTGCCCCGCAGCCTGCCAGACTGGCATTGGCCGTCACCACTATTGGTTCTGAGGCCTTCAATGGAAGTCCGCGGGAAAGATTGCGATGTACTGACCACCAAACCAGTGACCAGATTCTTGGAATTGGCAGATAGATTTTTCTGGAACAAGGAGTGACGATCCCACTGAAGAAGAAAGTTGCATTGAAACCTCCTTCTGCGCCACCTGACCCACGGGACTACTGGAACTGTGGCTGATAGAACCCCCAGATACTGCATGCATTGCTTCACCATCATAGACGACCTGGCTATCACTGCTTTTGTCTAAGACTGAATCTCCTGGACCTTCCTCTGAGGAAGAGAAACACCACCCTGATCCGTGTGGAATTGTACTGCCAAATACTCCAACATTTGGGTCGGATGCATCTGGCTCTTCCGAGAGTTGAACAACCAACCGAAACAAGCTAGTGTTTTACAGGTGAAATTCACATGAAGTAGAAGGAGCTCATTTGACGGACCCAGAAGTAGCATGTCGTCTAGATAATGGAATATTTGCACTCCCTTGACACTGAGAGTCGCGATGACAGCAGACAGTAGCTTCGAGAACATTCTTAAAGTCGTGCAGAGACCGAATGGGAGACATTAAAATTGAAAATTAGAGCATTCCCCGGAAAATCTGAGAAATCGATGGAGAGATGCGTCTATGGAAACAAGAAGATACGCACCACCAGATCGATGGAAACCATCCAGTCTCTTGAGTCCAATGACTCAATTTTGAATCGTGGTACCTTCATGTAAGAATTCCGAAACCCCCTAAAGCCTCTGGGACCAAAAACAGAGGGGAACATACTCCCTGAGTCTTGCTCCTACTCGAGAGGGTCAAGTGGAGACACCTTCAGAAGGACCTATTTGAAGCCTTAGGAGCTTCGTTGGCCCTGGGCTTGGAAGGTTTCTGGAAGGTTGAACCGGCTTGCTTCCACTGTCTGAAAAACTGTCTGTAAGCACTGGCCTCTGAATCCTTCTTTGGATCTCTTGTTAAACCGAAAGGGCTGCTGTTGACATTTTCTCTTCTGCAGGATTAGGCTAGATCTGCCGCTGGCAACCCGCTGGATTGCTGATTCTAAGTCTTCCGGAATAGTAGCTTCCCGGAACTTAACATAACTGTGCTTAGAAGCGTTATCAGCTGACCAATGCTTCAACCATAAAGCTCTGTGGGCTGTGAAGGAATGAGCCAATATCTTTGCTTTCATTGAACCAGCTCACTGACCTAGTCAACAGCCACTTTAGCCACAAAATCTAAAGCAGTCTTGAAAATTGCAAAAGAGAAGAACTGCCACTTCCCAGACTTTCATCTGAACATCCATCCACCAGCTCCGCTACCCCCAGTCTAAGGCTGGATTCACACCCATGCATTCCTGTATTCCGCAGAGCTGCACCACAGAACACGTCCCCTAGGAGACCACAGTAAATAAATGGTACTGCAAAAAGCACCAAAATAAATAAATAAAAAAAAACGCACAGGTGCGACTCCACCCCAAGTGCTTCTGCCACAGAAGTGAGCACTACCGCCGGCCTGCAGGCTGCTCCGGCCAAACTATACAACTTCCTTTTTTTTTTTTTTTTATCAGGCCTGCATTTATTCTGTGGTTCATAGGATCCCTAAAGGCATCCGAATCCTCCAGCGGAAGTGGAATGTGGCAAGCGAATCTTCGCAATGAAGTATCCAACTTAGGCGTAGTGTCCCAAGGGTTACAGCCTCGATACTCTATTATGCACATTGAGCCCCTTCTCAGTCCCCGCCCACTCATCATCCAAATACTTCTTTAATCTCAGAAATGAATGGGAAGGAAGGTAATGATCTCTTTAAATACGGGTAGTATCTCTGCTGTTTCTTTGGAGGTGATAGCTCCCTGCCACTTCATCATATCCTTAACAGCCTCCACCAAGGGGGGAACCAGTGCGAAAAAATCAAACGTATGCGATTCTGAGACCATCACAGCCTCAGATGGATCCGAATCGCTATCGACTTCAGAGTTAAAACGCCGTGAAAACACATGATCTGAATCTGCAGATGCTTAAAGATACAGCAGGATGAGCAGGATTCCTTGAAAGGCTGTTTAACCCTTCCTTGACTGTGTCCTTAATGTAGGATTAAACCTGGCGTGCATTTGCAGCATTGTCCTGAGCCGCCTCCTTGAAGCAAGATACACAAACGCACTTTCCTCAGATGAGCTCAGCTGAGCAGGCCCAACAGGATCCTTCCTCTACCTGGGCTGGCGATGAAGACTTATCCAAAGAAGAGGATCTTCTTCTCTGTCTGCGCCCAGATATGCTCTTTCTAGAGGCTTTCTGATGTCTTGACCTCTCTTGGCTCCAGTCCGAGCGACTAAAGTGAGGTAAGGGTGAGGGAGATCTGGAATGCAGCGACAACAGGCGTCTATCCAGCTGCATGCGACTCTGCAATTTGTCATGTCCAGTCTTCTTTTTAATCCTTTGAGGCTGGAGTGCTGATTAGGAACCTCTTTGCGGGCATTTAGCGCGCATTGGGCCCTTCTCTCTGTAAAACAGGAGGATGTGCTCTCTTTTTTTAAAATAAAAATAAATAACTAACTAACTACCAAATAAATAAAATAAAATAAACTTCTCCATCCAAATCTTCAGTGCTAAGGCAGTTAGGCAGGCAGGCAAAACTCCAAGGATAATAAAAACAGTCCAGACCAGTAACACAGCAGTTAGTAACAGAAGTCAGGCTTACCAGAGCAGGGTAGTAGATTGATCAGCTGGAGACTGAGATTAGGCTAGAGGACACAGCTTGCTGCAAATCAGTAGTGATCCTTCTGGTGTTTTGCTAAGCAATTCAAGAGGAAGCTACCTCTGACCTCACCTGTTGAACTCTGAGCTTCCTGAAAGGAATACATGTGGAGGTGGTGAACTGCAAGTCCCAGCGAGCCAAACCAATGCACGAATGCCAGCATCTGCCTAACGAAGGTGTATACAGTAATTTATACCGTTGTGACCTTGCCAGTAATACACAGTCATTTATACTGTACCATACAATCCCAGCACCACGGGAACCCACACTCCTCGGGAGATTTACAGCCCATCTGGGGGGGTCTTCTGATCCGGGAGAGGCTTAACCCGGACAGGATGGATGGTGGATGGAGAAAAAAATAAAAATAAATATATGAATAACTAACTAAAATTAAACTTTAAAAGGCATCCGGAGCGAGGACGAAAAAAGAACACTGGTGTGGGCAGACAGACGCCCTTTATGGGCTAGAAAAAAGGTGGTCCTGGAGGGGTCAGAGGGGGCGGAGCTGACCCATAGTAGGCTGACATGGGTGAGGTCCAGGAAATATTAATACACTGCTTGCACTGACTGAATATAAAGTAAACACTGAATATATAGTCTAGTATATATATATATATATATATATATATATATATATACACACACCGTATATACTCGAGTATAAGCTGACCTGAATATAAGCCGAGGCACCTCATTTTACCACAAAAAACTGGGAAAACTTATTGACTCGAGTATAGGCCTAGGGTGAGAAATGCGCAGCTACTGTAAGTGTAAAAGAGGATCAACAATGCCCATTTGCAGCCTCACTGTACCCATTTGCATGCCTCACTGTGCCCATTTGCAGCCACAGGTCCCCCAAACTTCAAACTTGATAGTTAAGGGTCCCTAGATGCCCCCTAGCTGCAGCCAAAATTGGTGTCTCTGGACCCAAAGGGTCCCGAAATGACTGCAGATGGACACAGTTTACCCAATTTGGGGCCCTGTATCTCGGAGCCACTTAGTGCTAGGAATTTGGATATGTTGTATTGCTAGTTCCACTGGGCTTGCTTACCAAATTTGGGATTCCTAGCACCAAGTGGCCCCGATATGCGGGACCCCAAAGTCGGGTCGGAAAATTTCATTTTCTGCTGCAGAAAAATGCTTGACGCAAGTAAAAGCCGAGGGGGGCACTTTCATCACAAAACAATGTGCTGAAAAACTAGGCTTATACGCGAGTATATACGGTATATATATATATATATATATATATATATATCAAATACACTGCCACTAACTGAATAACTTGCCTGCTGAATCTAAATCAAGCTATCTCTCTGGCCACCAACAACACTACACATGGCCGTCGTGTAAGCAGCCTTATATAGTGTGGGGAATGGACTTAGTCCCCCTAAGCCATGATTGGCCAAAAGCACCCTGCCTTTGGCCAATTATGGCTCTCTTAGCAGAGGGAGCTGTGATTGGCCAAAGCATGCAGTTCAGGTGCATGCTTTGGCAAATCATCATACAGCAATGCACTGTGATCTCTCAGTGCATTATGGGGCGTTCTGTGGCGCTCGAATTTGCTGCGAACAACCCATGATGTTCGCTCTCCAGCGAACAGGCGAACACCTGATGTTCGAGTCGAACTTATGTTCGACCCAAACATCAAGCTCATCCCTACTTAAAAGTTATCTAACACAGGTTAGAGTGGGTTCATGATCTTTGTTGGCAACAAGGACCCAAGGCTTAATAGCAGTTGCTGGAGATCAGGTGAAAGAATCTTCAGGTATATCTTCTTCTGACTGGTACAGACCTTCCTTGGTGTTAAGGCATTATGTAATTACAAAACAATAAACTGATCCAACTGTAAATGCAACAATGATATCTAGGTTCCCATTGTTTGAGGACAGCCTGTGTAATTGTTACCATTACCAAGGCATTTGTTGGACCTGTATCCCCTTAAAAACTCAAAAGTAACCTGATTTCTGTTTCTTTGAAAAGCTACTAAACAGATTGTGTTTAAAACCAGTCTGATGGTAAAACCATTCCTATAAATATATATATTTATATCAAACACAACACACCCACACACTGAAATTTGGAAGACCGATTGAAGTCATAGAAATAAGTCAGATACTGTAGATAGTTTATCAACAACCTCGTTTTTTTTATAATCTTATCTCTCTTTACCTGTTACAGTAATTGTACAGGGATTTTAAAAATTACTGAGCACTCCAGAAGGCATCGAAAATAGACTTGGTGCTTTTGGTAATCAGCAATCAGTAACAGAATTTGTCTGGCACACCCTACTTGTTCTGAGGGGTGTGGCTGTTACTCAGCTCTGCCAGCACAGAACACTGAAGTGTTAACAATAGAATTAATTGAGAGAAAATTGTATTTTTTGGTAAACTATGCAGGCTTGCTATCTAGTGTTTCAGGACCCCCAACTCTTTCTCCAGAAATGGAGGGCACATGAAAGAAAAAATATATTATTAGCTCCAGTTGCAAATCCTAGAAATTCTTCTGTCAATGTGAAATAAACCTGAATGCTCCAGATTACTCTCCTGTCTTGCAGTGACCTCTGTTATTTCATGTGAGCACTAGACATTCAAAGTGACTGCAGCAGCCACCGTTCAGGCCAAGTGCACACTCTGGCCCTTCCTTTCATTGGGCTTGGACTTCAATATTTTATGAATCTTTGACCCAAAGCAACTATATGTATTAAAGCTAATTAAAGTTCAGTGACTTCCACCAAACGCCTGCACGCATTTGGTACTCACCAACTCCTTAAAGTGGAAGTAAAGTCGATTTTTTGACTTTCACCTACAGGTAAGCCTATAATGAGGCTTACCTGTAGGTAAAAAAAATATCTCCTAAACCTGTACGGTTTAGGAGATATTCCCCATGCAATGCGCCGCTGACTGCAGCGGCGCATGCGCACGGGGGATTCTCGGCTGAAAGTCCGAACCCTGCCGGGAAGAAGTCTCCCGTGCGCATGCGCGGGAGTGACGACATTGCGGCTCCAGCCACTCACAGCGCTGGAGTCGCGATACCCGGAAGACACGCCGAGGCAACATGTCAGCGACCTCGGCGTGGACCAGGTGAGTTACCGACGCCTCGTTCTAAGGTAAGTATTTCATAATGAGCTAGTATGCGGTGCATACTAGCTCATTATGCCTTTTCCCTTACAGGTGTATAAAAAATATGTCAGCGGGTTTACTACCGCTTTAAGACCACTCACACAGATTGGCCATCTACACACATCGACCAATTAGGTACACCTTGCTAGTACTAGGTTGGACTCCCCTTTGCCTTCAGAACTGCCTTAATTCTTTATGGAATAGATTCAACAAGGTTTTGGAAACATTCCTCAGCTATTTTGGTCCATATTGACATGATAGCATCACACAGTTGCTGCAGATTCTCCCATTCCACCATATCCCAAAGGTGCTCTATTGGATTGAGATCTGGTGACTATGGAGGCTATTGAAGTACAGTGAACTCATTGTCAGGAAACCAGTTTGACGTGATTTGAGCTTTGTGACATGGTGCATTATTCTTCTGGAAATAGCCATTAGAGTGTAGTTATAAAGAGATGGACTTGTTCAGCAACAATACTCAGGTAGGCTGTGGCATTTAAACAATGCTCAATTGGTACTAAGGGGCCCAAAGTGTGCCAAGAAAATACCCCCCCCACACTGCCAAAAGCCTGAACTGTTGATACAAGGCAAGATGGATCCATACTTTCATGTTGTTTACACCAAATTCTGACCCTACCATCTGAATGTTGCAGCTGAAATTGAGACTCATCAGACCAAGCAACTTTTTTCCAATCGTCTATTGTCCAATTTTGGTGAGCTTGTGCAAATTGTAGCCTCAGTTTTATTTTCTTAGCTGACTGGAGTAGCACCCAGTGTGGTTGTCTACTGCTGTAGCCCATCTGCTTCAAGGTACGATGTGTTGTGTGTTCAGAGATAGTATTCTGCATACCTTGGTTGTAACGAGTGGTTATTGAGTAATGCCGCGTACACACGAAGGGACAATCCCGCGGGATTATCCTCTGGACTGAAGTCCAGCGGATAATCCCCTCGTGTGTGGGCGCCGGCGGACTTTTTGGCGCCAAAGTACGGCGGACTAAAGTTTGAAGTTTTGTTTTCAAATTATCCGCTGGACTTGGCAGTCCAGCGGATAATCCCGCCGTTAGTGGGCAAGTCCGCGGGACTTTTGAAATGAAGGGACTTGCCGCTCATTTAGCACGTGACTTCAGGTTACGTAGCTAGCGTAGGCAGTTACTGCCGCCGCGCTAGCTCCGTGACCTGGCATGGATTTAAAGGGACTCCCACGCCGAAAAAAACGGCGTGGGGGTTCCCCCCAAATCCATGTCAGACCCTCATCCGAGCACGCAGCCTGGCAGGCCAGGAAAGGGGTGGGGACGAACGAGCGCCCCCCCCCCCTCCTGAGCCGTACCAGGCCGCGTGCCCTCAACATGGGGGGTGCCCTGGGGAAAGGGGGGCCGTGCGGCCCCCCCACCCCAAAGCACCTTGTCCCCATGTTGATGAGGACAAGGGCCTCTTCCCGACAACCCTGGCCGTTGGTTGTCGGGGTCTGCGGGCGGGGGCTTATCGGAATCTGGGAGCCCCCTTTAATAAGGGGGCCCCCAGATCCCGGCCCCCCACCCTATGTGAATGAGTATGGGGTACGATGTACCCCTACCCATTCACCTAAGGTGTAAAATGTAAAGTACAAAAACACACACACTTTTGTAAAAATATTTTATTGCACTGCTCCGGGGGTCTTCTTCCGTCTTGGGGGTCTTCTCGCAGGACTCCTCCGCTCTCTTCTGCTCTTTTACCTAGCTCTTTCACGAGCGGGGGGAGTCCGGCTACCTTCTTCGTCGTCGCCGCCGTCTGGGGGTCTCGATCCGCCTTCGGGGGTCTTCTTCCGTCTTGGGGGTCTTCTCGCCGGACTCCCCCGCCATTTACCAAGCTCTTTTACTCTTTTACGCACGGCCCCCCTTTCCCCAGGGCACCCCCCCATGTTGAGGGCACGCGGCCTGGTACGGCTCAGGAGGGGGGGGGGGCGCTCGTTCGTCCCCACCCCTTTCCTGGCCTGCCAGGCTGCGTGCTCGGATGAGGGTCTGACTTGGATTTGGGGGGAACCCCCACGCCGTTTTTTCGGCGTGGGTATTCCCTTTAAATCCATGCCAGCTTGCGGAGCTAGCGCGGCGGCATTTACTGCCTACGCTAGCTACGTAACCTGAAGTTACGTTCGAAATGAACGGACTGCTCCGTGTGTGGGCAAGTCCGTTCATTTTCAAAAGTCCCGCGGACTTTTGGCCGGCGGATTATCCGCTGGAGAAGTCCGTGCGTGTGTGGGCAAGTCCACACCCTCGGAAAGTCCAGCGGACCTAGCTGGAAAGTCCCGCGGGATTGTCCGCTGGACTAGGTCCGCCGGCAAAAGTCCCTACGTGTGTACGAGGCATTACTGTTGCCTGTCTATCAACTCAAACCAGTCTGCCCATTTTACTCTGACCTCTGACATCAACAAGGCATTTTCCTCCACCCAACTCACTGGATATTTTCTCTTTTTGGGGCCATTCCCTGTAAACCCTAGAGATAGTTGTGCGTGAAAATCCCAGTAGATCAGCAGTTTTTGTCTGGCCGGCACCAACAATCATGCCACGCTCAAAGTAATTAAATCCCCTTTCTTCCCCATTCTGATGCTCGGTTTAAAACAGGGGAGGGAAAGAACAGAAGGGGGGGAGAAGGGGGTAAAAAGGAAAGGGAAGAAAAGGAGGGGTGAGGAAAGGGGAACATGGGAAGGGAAAGGGAACAACATAGGAAAGAAAAAATGAAAAGTGATGAAACAATTGTGTGCAAAAATGGTGAATACCCCAAAGTTAGAAAAAATGGACTATACTAAAGAGCATGATAAAGAACATGAAAAGTGAAAAAGTGCCACCATATGTGTATGAATACGAAACCATAGATACCTAATTGGCAATGATGCTTAAATATAGGACCCGGAGGAGTGGCCCGACTGATTTTTTTCTACCCCTTTTCCCCCAATATATCTAAACTATATTGTTTAAAATAAATATAATTGTTACAATGTTATAGAATTTTTATATCTTTTTCAGATGTATTTCCTGTATTTCCTGATGAAGCGGTCATACCGCGAAACTAGTTGAAATACCACACCATCTGTAATTTTAAGTAATGAATTTAGTGTTTTTTTTGTATTAATAAACTGCTGTTTAATTTTTATGTCCGTTTATATATTCATTTGTAATTTTTTTCCTTGTACCGAGATAGTCTGCATTCTCCTTTGTTCTTGGTGGGTTCTGGTTGGGAACCATACTCCCAAATCTCTATTCTACATGGTGAACATGGTGAAGTGTATACCCCCACGTAGGCACCTACCATTCATAGAAGCTGTACTATAGCTTCCAGCATTGAACAGAGGAGGCAGACCTTTCATTTATCCTACAGTCACTGAGCGCTTTTCATTGCTGGAAACCATTGTACAGTGTTCTATGGATGGAGAAGGGGGCAGAAAGGGCGGACATAGTTGGCACTCACAAGTTCCTATGACAGGTGGCTCGTATTAACCCCCGCAGCACCAGAAGATTACTACTGTAGGGGTATGAAGGAGCAAAGGTCAGAAGATTTAAAACTAAGAGAGCAGCCAGCCACTAGCACAAGGGTCACTTCTTATTCAATGTAAGTACTGTCCCTTGTACTGATCTTTTTAAGAAAAAACAAAAAATAACTATTCCTAGGATTTTTTTTTATTATTATTATTTTTTGTGACAATTTGCTTTAAGTGGTCCTTTGCAAAACTCAAATTAGGTTAATTTGAGAGCAGTATCTATCTTTATCCCAATTTGAATGTTTATTTAACAGCATTAGCAGTCCACTGATTTACTTGTAGCCTGGGGCTGCTCCTGAAATCAGTAGAGAGAATATGTGGTAAATGTATAATATATGCCGAGGCATTTAAATTAAGTTAATCAGTATCTGCGTTTGAACCTTAGAACTTGAATGTTTCATGAGCTGCCATATAACGGTTTCAGGTTAGAGTGTAAAATAAATTCTGCATCAGTCATTTTAGTGTTACGATGAAGTTAGGAGTTGAGGTAGCATTAGTAGAAAAATACGCACAGAGCCATCAGATGTTGTATAATTTGTACTAGTGCCTGCAAGTTCTGAAGTTTAAGTGAATTCTAGAAATGCTCATACATCAGTAAAATATGCCAATAGGGTTATAAAGTATTTTCAATCCATTCAGTTGCCTTTTATATGGCCCTATAAATCTATCTGTAGCTAGGTGTTTTCCATTGGCTTTCTTCAGAGCTGGTAATAAAAAATATCTTTTTAAAGTATATGACCTCTTAATCATTTTGAGGTCAACGGAAGTCGTTGGAACGCCACATAACTCATTTTCCGCTAGAGGTTTGTTTCCAGCCACAGTGGCAAGGTTCACTACAATTTTCTGTAGTAGGTACACAGTTTGTTCAGCCGCATTTATGGCTGTATTTAGCCCTCTCAAGAGAGCAAATATAAATTTGACTTTCAAGTAAACCTGTCACCAACCTGGGAAATTCAGACTGAGCAGACGATAGAAAAATGCATAAATACAGGTTATTTTCAGTAAGAACTGCATGTCAGAACAAGCAGTAGATCCATAGATATAGGCGGCTGAATTGCATGCCCTTTTTAAGAAAAAGCAAACGTTTAACTTGGCCCCTGCCAGTCTCACTATCACAAGGGAAACCAAGGGGGGGTCTTGGGAGATAGGAGAGGTGTAGAAATTGAGATTTACATATAGGTTGCTGAATGTAGCTCTGATTTAAAAATGTTTCATTGCATTCCTTATTTGTAGTCTTCTGGCAGATACAGAAATGTTAAACATTACAGTCAAGAACAGAAAAAATTATGGTGTGACAGTACAATCATACAACGGCCACTCAATAAAGTGTCACGATCAGGGGTCAGGCTCAAAGACCAATTGCTATAGCAGTTGCAGGACTACCACTAACCAGCAGGATAGTTAAACAGGCAGTCACCCTGGCAGATGACACAGGCTCACCTGAGGTGCGGTGTCTAAGTACTAACCGACCGGAGTTCACCAGAGCTCCTGATGGTGGAGATGGATTTAGCTGCATGTTAGTACCAGGTCGCGGTCCTCAGGATCGCCCCACCAGGAGGTGAGTAAGCCGGGGTTCAGTAGCGAATGAGCAGGTAAGGATCAATCAGAAGCGTGGTCTGTAAACAAGCCAAAAGGTCGGTACCGAGTAGTTGCAGGTTGGGATTAGGCAGAAGCGTAGTCGAGGAACAAGCCAAGGGTCGATAACAAGCAGTAGCAAATATGAACGGCAGCAGGGAAGACCGGAGCGAGATACAGGCTGGAGATAGCACAATATTCTGGCAAGGAGGAAGTGCAGAGACATGGCTTTTATCAGGAAGTTCGTGGGAGGAGCAAAGAGTTCAAGGTTCAGCTGACATCAAGATACAAGGCAGGGTTGTAGGGTTTGTCCAAGGGATCTGACAAGGCGCTGTCCAGCATCTCAGATAGCTCAGTGAGAAGACTCACTGCCAGACACAGCTGAGGTCCCAGGTTCAAGTCCACATCCTAACATAAAGAGTCATATTAGAGATGCATACAGAGAGGCTGTGGAGTTGAGGCTCATTTTGTTTATTGCTTCTGGTCCTGCCCTCTAGTTTCTTCATTTTGGTTCGCAGTTGATTAATTTTTATCCAATGTTCTAGGTGTCCCTAATATTTTACAGCCTAAAAATTGTCTACTTGGTATTTTTGGCAAATTATCTGTTTGCATACAGTAAACGATTGTTATGCATCATATATTTCTTATCGTACAACACGGGACACAGAGCCATAGTAGTTACTATGTGGGTTATAGGCCACCTTCAGGTGATGGAAACTAGCACACCCTAAGACAGGAAGTCCACTCCCTATATAACCCCTCCCACTACTGGGAGTACCTCAGTTTTTTTGCCAGTCTTAGCTGTTGGTCACGAGTAAAGATGTGCTGTGCTGAGCTCCACTAGATCAATCCTTGCTGGGGCTAACTAGCGGAAGAAACAAGGTTTAGCCCGTAACGCTTCTCTTTTTAGAGAGCTGGACCCCAGGACCCAGTACTTTGGTATTTTCAGCCATAAAGTTTTACTGGTGGGGTGCTTTAAGGGTCCAGGTGTGTGGGTTCCCCGGTTCCTGAAAATTTGGTAATGGAACCCACCGTGAGGGGTGAAGATTGGGTCTGTTGGTTTTACCACAGTAAACCCTGCGGCGGACAGGGTAAGTGGAGTTTTTCTAAGGAATTTTTTTATTTTCTTATGAAATGTCTCCTTTGAGAAAGTAAATGTTGTCATGCCTAAGAGTCACAACTGGGGGCTGTATTGAGCACGTACCTTGTCATGCTTTCCTCAGAGTCACGCTGTGTCAGCATAAGCAGCAGGCTTTTCCTCCGGCTAGCAGCTCAGACCTCCGATAAGTTTGGGGGGATTTTCTTCCACCAGACACCCCCCACCTGGACTAAGCTCTCCCCCTCTCCCTGGAAAGGGGGAAGCTAAAAAGATTGGCGATGCCGCTCCGTTTTTTCCCACCGCCATTGGCATCCTCCCCTGAGAGTTCTGAGGTGGCTGGTCAGAGTGAGCCATCAGGGCCGTCAGGTGTTGTAACTGTTTTCAACACTGCAGCCCCCGTCTATATTACTCAAGCGTTTTTTTCCTCAACCATATTTGGATTGGAGCAGAAAAAAGAGGCTTTAATCGCATCCCAGAGTGGGACTAAGCACGACAGGTCCCCTTCCATTACCCAGGACACTCAAACTGAGGAACCGGGGACGGGAGATAATGAATTTCTCTCAGGGGACCAGGAAGAGGCTAATGACTCCTCAAATGCAGAAGGATCAGGTTCACAATCTGAAAGATTGATGGTACAATCTCTTACTGAATTGGTCCGCACCACATTCATGCTACCATTAGCTGAGTCGGTTGATGAGCCCACTTCTTGTTTGGGTTTGCTAAAGCCTCCCCAAGCTATTCATGCTTTTCCTATCCATTCATTACTGAAAAAGCTTATGTATTCTGAGTGGGATCACCCAGATAAGCAGTTTTTTCCTCCGAAAAATACGTTTTTATCCTATGGAGAAAGAATTTAATAAAAAATGGGGGATGCCAGCAATTGACGCTGCTATATCCTCTGTGAATAAAAGCTTGTCCGGTAGACAATGCTCAAATGCTGAAGGATCCAACAGATAAGAAGTTGGAATTCCTATTTAAAAACGATTTTTCTCTGGCAGGTTCAGTGACTCAGCCTGCACTGGCAGCAATCCGTGTATGTCTATCCTTGAGAGACCAGTTTAAACAGGTGCTTAATATTATTTATGATCAGCAAGCCCAAGATTTGTCCGGGATACCAGGGGCATTATGTTTTGCAATAGAAGCTATGAGAGATTCTATTCTCCAGACCTCTTGACTTACGCTTGGGCTGGTGCATATGCGTAGAATACTATGGTTGAAAAATTGGTCAGCCAAAGCGCCATGCAAAAAGCTCCTGGCTAGTATTCCGTTTTGCAGTGAACGCTGTTTGGGGAGGATCTGGATAAATACATCCAAAAAATTTCAAATGGGAAAAGTTCCCTTTTGCCAGTTAAGAAAAGGAGTAAGCATTTTTCTTTTAAACAAGCTTCTTCTCCAGTACCAGGGGCATCAGCCACCAGGCAGTTACGACGGCCTCCACCGTCAAGTTCAAGAGGTAAACATCAGAGTCAACCCCAGGGACAAAAGAGGTCCTGGGGAAGGAAACCTACAAAACAAAATAATAAACCTCCTTATGAAGGGGCGCCCCCGCTCGCTCAAGTGGGGGAAAGACTTCTGCAGTTCTCAAAGGTCTGGCAGGAAGATTGTCGAGACAAATGGGTGGCTTCCTCAATTACTCTAGGGTACAAACTAGAGTTCAGAGAGTCCCCATCTCCTCGTTTTCTTAGATCAAATGTTTCCAAAGATCCAGAGAAAAAGAAGTCTCTCTTTCAAGCATTGGACCATCTTTTGTCTCAAAAGGTGATATCGGTGGTCCCCATGGAAGAGCAGGGATTAGGGTTTTATTCAAACCTTTTCACAGTGCCAAAACCGAATGTGGATGTCAGACCCATTCGAGATCTCAAAGATCTAAACCGGTTTTTGAATAGCCACTCTTTTCGCATGGAGTCAATCCAATCAGTAGTCTCCAGTCTACAAGGTGGAGAACTTCTAGCGTCAATCGACATCAAGGATACTTACCTCCATGTACCTATTTTTCCTGTTCACCAGAAATATCTACGCTTTGAGATATAAAATCTTCATTTTCAGTTTTTAGCTCTGCCTTTCGTTCTAGCTACTGCACCTTGCATGTTTACAAAGGTCCTGGATCCCCCTTTTAGCCAGATTAAGGCCTCAAGGTATAACGATTCTAGCTTACTTAGACAACCTGCTCTTGATAGACCAGTCGGTAGCCCGCTTATACCAGAGTTTGGTCACCACAGTCAGCTACCTGGAGTACCTAGGTTGGATTCTCAACCTAGAGAAATGTTCCTTAAAACCATCAAGGATATTGGAATACTTGGATCTGATCATAGATACAACTCAGAAAAGGGTGTTCTTGCCCCAGGCAAAGATCAGTTCCATAAGGGAACTGATTCAGGTGGTCAAAGCAAAGAAGAATCCTTCTATTCGACTTTGCATGGGATTGTTGGGAAAGATGGTGGCTTCAATCAAGGCCGTTCCTTATGCTCAATTTCATTCGAGGCTACTGCAAAACAGCATCCTATCGACTTGGAACAAGAAGGTCCAAGCTCTAGACTTCCCAATGCGTTTCTCCCCAAAGGTGCGCCAAAGCCTTAGTTGGTGGTTGATAGCCAAGAATCTGCAGAAAGGGAAATCCTTCCTACCAGTTACCTGGAAGGTGGTAACAGATGCCAGCCTTCTGGGCTTGGGAGCAGTCCTGGAAGAAGCGTCTGTCCAAGGGTAATGGTCCAAATCAGAAATTACCTTGCCCCTCAATATTCTAGAGATTCGGGCAGCACGCCTGGCCCTGAAGGCCTGGACGCTCAGATTACGGAATTGTCCTGACAGGATCCAATCCGACAATGCCACAGCAGTGGCCTATATCAATCACCAAGGGGGCACGAGAAGTCGTGCGACCCAGAGAGAGGTGAATCATATCCTAACTTGGGCAGAAAACAACATACCTTGCCTATCAGCAGTCTTCATTCCAGGAATAGAGAATTGGCAGGCGGACTACTTGAGTGGCCAGCAGTTGCTCCCATGAAAATGGTCTCTTCACCTCGACATCTTTCTGACAATATGTCAAAAATGGGGAATTCTGGACGTCAATCTGTTTGCGTCCAGGTTCAACAAAAAGATTGACAATTTTGTGTCAAGGACAAAGGATCCGCTGGAATGCGGAACAGATGCCTTGGTGTTCCCGTGGAATCAGTTTTTACTGATTTATGCATTCCCTCCTGTTCTGCTGCTTCCGCAACTTCTTTGCAGGATCAAGCAGGAAGGGAAGGCAGTGATTCTTGTGGCCCCAGCGTGGCCCAGGAGATGTTGGTATGCAGAGATTGTAAAGATGACGGTAGGGGACTCATGGACCCTAGCGCCATGGCCAGACCTTCTCTTTCAAGGTCCGGTATTCCATCCTACCTTACAAATGCTAAATTTAACGTTTGGCTATTGAGACCCACATTCTGAAGAAGCTTGGGCTGTCAGGTTCAGTGGTGTCTACTCTGATTAATGCAAGGATGCTGGCCTCCAGAGTCTAGAAGGCATATGTCTCCTGGTGTGAATACAGGGGTTGGCACCCCGGGAAATATGTCCTAGGTAGAATCCTTGACTTTCTACAGATGGGATTAGAAATTAAGCTGGCCTTGAGTACTATCAAGGGCCAGGTTTCGGCTTTATCTGTATTATTTCAGTGACCACTTGCTTTGCACTCTTTGGTTCGTAGCTTTATTTAGGGGGTAACACGGCTTATTCCTCCGGTTAGGTGACCCCTGAACCCTTGGGACTTGAATTTAGTCCTGTCGGCATTCCAGAAATAGCCTTTTGAGCCGATACAACATATTTCCTTGGTCCTTTTGACAAGGAAACTAGTTTTTCTGGTAGCCATATCTTCTGCAAGAAGGGTATCAGAGTTGGCTGCTCTTTCTTGTAAAAGGAAGGAAGTATCACGTTTTGATTTAAACAAGGATATTGTTCTATTTTAATTTTTCCCAGAACCCTGTTCTGCGGAAGAAAAGTCACTATATTCTCTTGATGTGGTGAGAGCAGCCAAGATCTACTTGAAGGCGACTGCTCTGATTCGAAAGATTGATGTTTTGTTTGTGTTTCCTGAAGGTCCGAAGAGGGGACAGGCGGCATTGAAATCTACTATTTCTAAATGGATTTGTCAAGTGATTGTTCAAGCTTATGGTTTAAAGAGGAAAGTTCCACCTTTTTATATTAAAGTGCACTCCACCAGGGCTGTTAGTACTTCCTGGGCAGTGCATCACCAAGTCTCCATGGCTCAAATCTGCAAGGCCGCAACTTGGTCTTCAGTCCATACATTTACCAGATTCTATCAAGTAGATGTAAAAGGTTATGAGGATATCGCCTTTGGACGCAGTATGCTGCAGGCAGCAGTATAAGTCCTCTGGTGTCTTGGTGCCCTACTTTTGTTGTGTCTCCCTCCCTTCAGTTGGCATTGCTATGGGACATCCCACATAGTAACTACTATGACTCTGTGTCCCGTGGTGTATGATAAGAAAATAGGATTTTTATAACAGCTTACCTGTAAAATCCTTTTCTTTGAAGTACATCACGGGACACAGAGGTCCCTCCCTTCTTTCTGGTATACACATGTATTGCTTTGCTACAAAAACTGAGGTACTCCCAGTAGTGGGAGGAGTTATATATGAAGTGGACTGAAGGTGGCCTATAACCCACATAGTAACTACTATGGCACTGTGTCCCGAGATGTACTTCAAAGAAAAGGATTTTACAGGTAAGCTGTTATAAAAATCAATTTTTTTTGCTAGAAAGCCTATTCTCTTGAGATGGAAAGGAACCTCTATAGCCACCTGCAATTGATCGATAATAGTTTACCCCTATATAAGCTTACTTTTGAGCTGCTAAAGCGACCTCTCCTCTTTGAAAAAATATGGAGTGGATGGTTATCCAGCCCCCTTACCCTGACATCTTTAGGTTCCGGAGATTATTCTGTATTGCTGATATTTTCTTTCTCTTTTTCTTTTCCTTTACACATGAATCAGTGACCCAAAATATGTCGTTATATCACTGCTATGTGTGAGATTTTAAAGCTATAGCTGTATTCTCCTTCATGTATACCTTGATTGTGAGACTCAGGAGCAGGGGCGTACCTAGAGCATTTGGCACCCAGGACGGATCCTATATCTGGCACCCTCCACGTTAAAATGTAAAACACTCCACTGTGCCCCCTGCATACCCCAATATATTTTTGTCACTACTGAGTACCCCCTCTTCGCAACTGCACCTCTGGGCCCCTTTACATTACACAGCACCCTGCATCTCTGGACCCCTTTACATTACACAGCACCTTGCACCTCTGGACCCCTTTACACAGCACCTTGCACCCCTGGACCCCTTTACATTACACAGCAACCTGCACCTCTGGACCCCTTTACACAACAACCTGCACCTCTGGACCCCTTTACACAGCATCCTGCACCTCTGGACCCCTTTCTATTACACAGCACCCTGCATCTCTGCACCCCTTTACATTACACAGCACCCTGCACCTCTGGACCCCTTTACACAGCACCCTGCACCTCTGGACCCCTTTACATTACACAGCACCCTGTACCTCTTAATCCCTTCAAACTTCACCCTGCACCTCTGGCCCCCTTCACACAGCACCCTGCACCTATGAAGCCCATCACCCTGCACCTCTGGACCCCTTAACACAGAACCCTGCACCTCTGGACCCCTTCACACAGCACCCTGCACCACTTCACACAACACCCTGCACCTCTGGACTCAATCACACAGCACCCTGCACCTCTGGACTCCATCACACAGCACCTCTGGACCCCTGCATGTTACACAGCCCCTTCTCTGGACCCCCTGCATGTTACATAGACAGCCCCCCTTCCTACGTTAATCATGCAGCCAAAGGGAGAGACACAGCAGCGCTGAACAGAGGAACTGCTTGGAGTTATTTTTCATATTAACAAGCTAATGATTGGTTACTAGCCTACCTAGCAACCAATCACCTGCTGGTTAACTTAAAAAGATAACTCCAGCAGTTCCTCTATTAAGCGCTGCTCACTGTCTCTCCCTTTGGCTGCGGTATAGGAGGCGAGAGAGCGTCTTCTTTCTCCTGCACCGCTCGGACGGCTCTGGAGCCTCTGGATGTCACCTGGGTAGTGGTACGTTCCACACCCGGCCTGGGCACCCCCGCACCCTGTCACAGCTCGGCTCTCCCTGGCTGCCTTGTCACCGCACCGCTGCACTGCCTGAGCCTGCCCCGCTGTTACTGCTTTACTCGTGGTGACAGTGTGTGGCACCTAGGGCAGACCGCCCCCCCCCCCCCAGTTGGTATGTCACTGCTCAGGAGGCGCAGTCTAGTTTGGTTGCAGTTGTAATCTTTATTGGTTGTTGTTTCTGTAAAACTTTCAATAAACATATCTTTAAAAAAAGAGGGATACATACAGAGGTTGATATGTATCAAATAATCAAAGGAATTCAGGCCTTGGCAACATTGTAGGCGTAGGATGGATTCAAAAGTGGCAATGACGTCATTCTTAGAATGACAGCAGAAAATTGTCATCTTCTGTAAAGTGGCAGCTCATCTCCTACACGGGCTTGTACCATAAGCAGTGTGCAACATAGACAACACAAAGAGAGATCCCTTGAGAAGACCTACCAGAGTTAGAAGAAGTTAGGTAGAGTATGAGGGTCAGGGAAATACTTCAGAGGGGTAATAGAGGAGTAGAACGATAAGATAGTCGAAGAATGAAGGGGTGGGGAGATGTATGCACACTAAATTCAATCCAATAAAACCATGTGGCAGTGAATTTAGTGTGCATGTTTTTTGTTTGTTTTTTTCATTTATAAAGGCTAATAAAAGCAATACAAAGTAAAATAAATGCATTTGAGGGTGGGGTGTTCTCCCTCCCATTGAGTGGATAGTGTGCATGTCTTTCATTTTTTTTTTTATGTGAATTTTTTTATTTTTTATTTTAGTGGTCAACAAGAAAATACACTTCGTACAGTATGTTACATTCCACACCCCAACTACTATATCTAAACTAACTAATTATACAGGCTATTTTGACATGTGAGCTTCACTGAATGCAAGTTCTCCATACACATATTTTTATTATGTGGCTGGTTTAAATTGCCCAGGTTATACAGTGTAGTTTTTACGCCCCGAATAAACCCTTGGAGCACCCATTACATTAATTTTTTTAAAACACAGTGGTATAGTTACTTAGTTTGAAAAAAGACACATGTCCAAAAAGTTCAACAAACAGAAAAATGTATTAATAAATAAATCAAAACCAGCATACAAAGAACTCTAAACCCACAGTTGATCTATTATACATACATTTTTTCCATGTGTCATCAGTCTAGTTGCATGATGTCCCCAATCCTCTTCTTCCTTGTTTCCCCCCAGCAAGGGAGGATTGTGGCGCAGTTCTCTACAGCATTCTCTTGCATTCACAGGAAGTAGGTTTAAAATTATATTAAAGGCAAACATTTTTTCTTTAAATAATAAACATGTTATACTTACCTGCTCTGTGTAATGGTTTTGCACAGAGCAGCCCTGATACTCCTCTTCTTGGGTCCCCTGCTGGCATTCCTGGTCCCTCCATCCTGCCGAGTGCCCCCAAATCAAGCTGCTTGCTATAGGGGAAACTCAAACAGGCTTGCTCCCGAGTCGCTGCTCTGCGTGTCCATTCACACACAGAGCCACGTCTCGGCCCTACCCTTCTCTCTCCACATTGGCTCCCTGGCTGTGATTGACAGCAGTGGGAGCCAATGGCCACCTCTGATGTCTCAGCCAATGAGGAGGGAAAGTCCCTGGAGAGCCGAGGCTCTCGTGCACATTGCTGGATCCTGAGTAAGTATTAGGGGGGCTAGAATGCATGAAGGTAAAAAACCTTGAGCCTGTACAACCACTTTATTGAGGTGGCTATCTTTCAACCTAGAAGGTTGGGGGGATCTAGTGGCAGAAAATACATTTTACAGGGGACAACTCAGGGTTGAAGGTGAGCATTGCAGTAAATGCTGCTATGTTTAATTTTATGTGCCCTGGGCTCTTATTATTTTTTTAAAGCATATCTAAACTTAAAAACAGAAATGTAATATATTTCAGCTTATAAGTCCTTAGATATGGTGGCTGCATTAGTTATTTTTTTTTTTCAGACCTTTTTTTTTCCTTTTATCTTAACCTGGTGGTCCTCTCAGTAATACACTTCATGTCATTAAGGTGACAACACTCACTCTCTGTAGCAAAGGGAAGACACTACCAAGGCGGTTAGAGAGTGCTGCTCACCCCCGAAAACAGAGAATGGGAAAAATTCCCCCATAATGGGGTTTTTAGGCAGCAAAAAAATTAACTGTAAATGAGTAATGTATAAAATTTCAATATTTATTAATACGAGAAGACTTGACGCAATGGTTAAAAGATGAGCTCCATTAGGAAAATAGTTATAAAAATAAAAAGAACGGATCATGTAAACATTGTGGAAATATAGCCCTGATGCGTTTCAACCCACACATAGGGGTCTTCTTCAGAGGGACAGTCTGCTAAGAGAGAAATATCATAAATACATATATCAATTATTAATTAATTTCCTACAGTATGGGTACTTAGTAATATTTAAAATTAATTACCCAATGGTGTATATCCAAAAAGAAACAATATTCCTACACGGAGATCCTTCTTAAAAACAAGAAACCTTTCTTTCCCCACATGGGGTTCCAAGACACTCAGCAACCGCTACGGCCAAGGGGGGACCAGAATCCAATGATGTGGCTTACGAGAGGTCACACTTGTAAAGCCCCTCCCAAAAGGACAGAGGAGGGGGCGCAATCGCCAGTAGTTGAGTTATGGACAGGCTACAACTGCGGCAACGATCCATGCAAAAATTATAATTATGAGCACACAAATACAGTGCATAAACGTAGTGTGAAGAGAAATTGTTTGCTCCTACATATATATATATATATGTTTAGGGGGAGGGGAAAAATAAAAAAAGTCCAACAGTCCCAAGTACCCGTATGATATATAGCTGAAAAACAGCACCTCAGTTGTGATTGAGTGAAGCGGTGAATGTGGGGTTGAGCTGAAAATGAGTAAAGACAAAGATGAGTGCGAGTGATGGGTGAAAGGGTGGGTGCAGCAAGCATGAGATCAAAAAAGGGGAAGGGGAGGAGTGCTAAGTGAGAAAAGAAAAGTGGGAAAAAGAGGAGAGAATGTGATGAAAAGCAGAGTGAAAAGGGAAAGAGGGAAGGACAAGTGGAATGAAATGAGAGCGGGAAGGGAAAGGGGAATCAGTGCAAAGAAGGGAATGTGCACGGAACGGGTGAGAAAGGAGGAAGGAATGATAAAAGTAATGATGATAAATTAAATTAAATGATTAATATAAAATAACAGAGATTGAATAGTATGATGAAAGAATAAAATTGACTAAGAGAGAATGTATGTGAAGTGAAAACAGGGCGAATGAAGTGAGGGGTTATCAACTAGAGGGGGTATCTGGAAGAAAAATAGGGGAAGGGGATGAAAGTGAGTGTGAAACGAAAGTGAGGAACGGGAAAACAAGTGATAACAGAGGAGTGTGGGAAAGTGACAGTACGCAAGGCGAAAGTAGCAGTGACCGTGGGGGGCAGTAGGATACCAAAAGGAAACACAGCATCAGATTGCAAAAAAAGAAAGAAAAGAGGAGACATGAGACAGCTAATAATAAAGGTCATTACCTAGATGTATATAGTGGCTGGGAAAAATCCAGTAAGAGAAGACTGTGAGTAGTGACCTAACCCTGGATAGCTCACAAGCAAAGTGACGCTCTAAGGCTCAAAGTCCCAAAGAGAAGTCACCCAGTCTAAGAATAAAGAATAATAAACAAAAATATATGTGAATGGTTTGTGTAGGAAACCTTTAAAGAATGTTACATATGGATATTACTGGGATGGTATAAAGCCAAAATTAACAATGGGTACATAACGTGCGGTAGCTGGATATATCTCTAACCTTCCTCGTATGACGATGGAGATGAACTAAGCCTCCATGAGTCAAAATATATATAGCACTGATGAAGATCTGCATAATTGCAGGAGGTTAGCCGCAGGTGTGTTTAGCCTAAGCATTAGCCCAACAACAAGTGGCGATTCATGGCCGCCAAAGGGCTGGCCTCGTGTGGCCTCCCCGGCGTTCCGGAAGGCCGCGAACGGCCCCGAAATGACGTCATTCCAGTCCATACATCATGTGCACTCCCGGGGCCCCGCGCATGCGCCGTGAAGGATGGTGTCCGGGAATGTCCAGGGACGCCGCCGGCAATGGGGAAACGCTCCCTATGGGCAAATGGCACCAGCCCATATGTCCGAAATGGGAGACACAAGGAGGGGCACAAGGATGGAGGTGGCTCCTCCCCCCCTTGCCAGGAAGGCACATCAAAGGATTCGCCACCCAAAGGGCAGCAGCTGCAGAGGTGAAGGACACTCCTAAGGGGGACAACAATGACAGTACAGAAAAAAAAAACATATTTCAATACAAATTATATTATTAATACAGTAATTGAATATGGAAAATCAAAATACAAAAAAGAATAATAAAGTGGGTAATAAATACATAATACAAATACATGAGTGGGTACAGTTGCCCTGACTCCTCTCATGATGATTCATGATACATTTATCTACATAGAATATGTATAAACATGAGACAGAGAAAAAGTGAATACAAGTCGCATAAATTGATAGTACTGTATGACAATTCATTATAAAAAACAGAAAAGGAAAAAGGCAGAGGGGAAGAACGAAGCAGGGAATCCATAACACATCCACAGTACCCGGAATGAAAATGTTTAGAAACAAAACTCCTACTGCGTCTTTCCAGAGGCAAAGCCTCTCAAGAAAGGAGCAAAGGAGATTGCCTCATTTAACCCGGGGTAGGAGGTGGCATTTAATTTAAATATCCACCTCTGCTCGTGCTGAAGTAGTGTTTTATTCCAGTCACCGCCTCGATCTGGAACGTGTGTTCGATCGAGTGCGGTGAATCAAATAGTGGCCATCTTATAGTTATGCACCACCACCACATGTCGCCCAAGGGGCAAATAGTGGTTACCGATTTCCACACTGTAAATGTGTTTGGACATGCGTCGATGGAACTCCTGCTTCGTCTTCCCAACATAGTATGCCCCACACGACATGAGGTACACGACCCCACGCGTTTGACAGTTTGCAAAGTGTGAGGGCCAAAAACTTTCCCCATTGGGGAGACAAAAGATTTTATCTCGTCTGATGTATTTACAACAAGAGCAATGGCCACAGGGAAATGAGCCAGAGACTGAACAATGTGTCAATCTCTTAAGTTCATTTCTGTATTCACTCTGGACCAACTTGTCCTGTAATGAAGTGGCCCGCTTAAAGGTGATTGAGGGGCCTGCCGAGATGAAGTTACTAATCTTCGGATCATCCTTAAGTATGGACCAATGCCTCTGAATGATGTTCCGATTAGCATGGTGCTGTTTAGAGAAGCGTAGGATGATCCTGGTTGGATCCAAACCAGGGTCATTCCTAACCCTCTTATTAAACAAAAGGTCATGACGAGACTGTGCAGCAGTTTTGTTGTAAGCTTTACGTAGGCATGAGCGGCTGTAGCCACGTGCCAAAAGTCTTGATTGAAGCTTATAGGCTTCTTGTTTAACCGCTTCAATACCGCCCGCCGTCATATGACGCCCACAAGGTGGATCTACCATCCTGGGTGGGCGTCATATGACGTCCTCGGATTCCCGGCCGCCTGGGGGGCACGCGTGCGCCGCCAGCGGCGCGCACGTCCGCGGCATCGCTCGGGACCCGGTGCGAGTGCCCGGCGGCTGCGATGTCCGCCGGGCACCCGCGATTGCCTGTTAAAACAACGGGACCGGGCGGGAACGTGGAGCTGTGTGTGTAAACACACAGCTCCACGTCCTGTCAGTGCAGAGGAGACCGATCATGTGATCCCAGTACGGAGGAACACATGATCGGTCTCCTCCCCTTAAGTCCCCTCCCCCTACAGTTAGAATCACGTCTATTAGGGAACACATTAACCCCTCCAGCGCCCTCTAGTGTTAACCCCTTCCCTGCCAGTCACATTTACACAGTAATCATTGCAATTTTATAGCAACGATCGCTGTGTAAATGTGAATGGTTCCAAAAATGTGTCAAAAGTGTCCGCCGCAATGTCGCAGTCACGGAAAAAAAATCGCAGATCCCCGCCATTACTAGTAAAAAAAAAAAAAAAAAAAATTCAATAAATCTATCCCCTATTTTGTAGACGCTATAACTTTTGCGCAAACCGATCAATATACGCTTATTGCGATTTTTTTTACCAAAAATATGTAGAAGAATACGTATCGGCCTAAACTGAGGAAAAAAATAGTTTTTTTTAAAAAAAATGGGATATTTATTATAGCAAAAACTAAAAAATATTGTGTTTTTTTTTTCAAAATTGTCGCTCTTCTTTTGTTCATAGCGCAAAAAATAAAAAAACCGCAGGGGCAATCAAATACCACCAAAAGAAAGTTCTATTTGTGGGAAAAAAAGGACGTCAATTTTGTTTGGGTGTAACGTCGCACGACCGCGCAATTGTTAGTTAACGCGACGCAGTGCGAATCGCAAAAAGTGCTCTGGTAAGGAAGGGTGTTTAAAAGCCCTGTATTGAAGTGGTTAAAGAGAAAATCGCAGGTATTGCCCATAAGGGATAGATTGTTTGAGTGCAATTGGATGGAAGCTTTCCGCATGGAGTACCGTATTGCCTGCGGTGCCCTTGCGGAATAATGTGGTGGAAATTTGGTTCTCAGGAGTGCGGCCAATTTGGACGTCCAAGAACGTCATTTTCTCATGGTCATATGAATGAATGAATGAATGAATAATTTGTATAGCGCTACAATGCGAACCGAATCGCCTCAAGGCGCTGTAATTAGTGCTTTGTTGTCAAGCTTCTTAGAAGAGGTGGGTCTTGAGTTTTTTCCTGAAGACCTGATGGTTTTCTTCCATGCGGATGTAGGTTGGTAGTGCATTCCATAGCCGTGGTCCTTGGACAGCGAATCTTCGTTCCCCTTTTGATTTGTAGCGGGACTTGGGGATGAGGAGGAGGTTTTGGTCGGACGATCGAAGACTGCGATTGGGTGTGTAGCGTTTTATTTTCTCGAGAAGGTATTGAGGCGCGTCTCCATGGGTGCATTTGTGGGTGAGGCAGAGGGTCTTGAAAATGACCCGCTTCTTTACGGTTAGCCAATGTAGGCTCCTCAGGGAAGGGGAGATGGATTCCCAGGTTTTTTTTCCTGTTATCAGCCTTGCCGCCGTGTTTTGGATAGGTTGTAAGCGTGCAAGTTGATATTGGGGTAACCCTATGTAGAGGGAGTTTGCGTAGTCCAGTCGTGAATTAATGACTGTTCCAACTACCACTGCTTTGTCCTCCTTTGGAATGAAGGGGATGAGTCTGCGTAGAAGGCGAAGGAGATGGTGAGATCCGCTAACTACCGATCCTATTTGTGCCTCCATTGACATTTCTGAGTCAAAAATGACTCCGAGGCTCTTGGCCTTGGTTCTTGGGGAGATGGTCTGTCCAAGGATGGTAGGAGGTGTCCAAGGGATCTTGGTTCGGGAGTTTTGGTTTGCATGTAGAAAAAGAAGTTCTGTTTTTGATTCGTTGAGTTTAAGAGAGCTGGCAGTCATCCAGTCGTCTATTCGAGTGAGGCAGTTTTCTAATTGCCGATGATGGTCTTTTTGTCCGGTGATCCGAAAGTATAATTGGGTGTCATCAGCGTATGAGTGGAAGCAGAGATCCGATCTTCTGATTATTTTGAGGAGTGGGCCGATGTATATGTTGAAGAGCACTGGCGACAAGGGTGATCCTTGAGGGACTCCACAAGAGATTGCCCGTGTTTCAGAGGTAAAAGCTCCTAGTTTCACTGTCTGAGAGCGATTTCCTAAGAAGGATGCGAACCATTGTAGGTCTGCGTCTGCGACTACATATGTCATTGTAAACTTGAGATTATGCTCGTTCTGATTGATGAAACTTTAACAGCAACTCCTCCGATCCCTCCCAGATGACGAGAATGTCGTCAATGTATCATAGCCACGTGGAGATGTGGCTCGTATACATGACGAGGTCCTCGTCACCTAGGAGGGATTCCTCCTTTTGGATATACACCATTGGGTAATTATATTAAATATTACTAAGTACCCATACTGTAGGAAATTAATTAATAATTGATATATGTATTTATGATATTTCTTTCTTAGCAGACTGTCCCTCTGAAGAAGACTCCTATGTGTGGGTTGAAATGCGTCAGGGCTATATTTCCACATTGTTGATAATTTTGTACAATGTTTATATGAAGTTTTTGTCTGCAAATGTATATCCGTTCTTTTTACTTTTATAACTATTTTCCTAATGGAGCTCATCTTTTAACCATTGCGTCATGTCTTCTCATATTAATAAATATTGAATTTTTATACATTACTTATTTACAGTTCATTTTTTTGCTGTCTAAAAACCCCATTGTGGGGGAATTTTTCCCACACTCACTCTCTGTAATCTAAAGAGGAGCAGCGTTGTCACTCTAGGCTGTCTTTCTGTGTCAAACTACAAACACCTACTCCTCATTTCCATTTCTTAGGGAGGAAGTAGCTGGTAAGGACGATATAATTGTTTCAAATTTAGAGTTACAAGGACATAGGACACAGGAATTACGATCATCAGATCATTTTTTTTGTACTGGCACTCACTACAATCCCTCATGTACCTCCTGTATATCTAAGGCAAGAGATCAGAAATTGGAGGAATGGAAATAAATATGTGGGTGAACAACTATTTTCTATGGGCCACCTAATGGGAGATTCTATAGGCACTGGACTCATGCTTCCATCATCATTATACCAGAGGAGAGAATTTGAAAGCTGTTGCCTATATTATCTGCACTTGACGCAGGAACGTGGGTTTTCTGATCCACAAAATATTAATCATTTATTTGCGTTGGAAAGTGATACTAACCATGACACTGTCTTTACATCTGAGCTTGGCTTTTTTAGGAATGTCTCTTGATTCTTTCGTAATTAAAGAAACACAGTACTGGGGGTTAACAAAGTTATTTTTGCACAAGAACACAATATGGACGCCTACACTTACAAAGCTTACAGCTACTTAACTTCATTCAGCTGTTAAGAAATCTAGCAGAGCCATAAGCCACATACACACGATTGGATTGTTGGCCACCAAAACCATGGAATTTTGTCCGAATGGCGTTGGTCCAAACTTGTCTTGCATACACACGGCCACACAATTGTTGGCCAACAAATACAAACGTATCAATGTACTACATTGTTTTTTAGTTCTTTAGCGTTACCCTTTGGGCTCCTTCTGATAATTTTGTGTTAGTAGAAGTTTGGTGAGTGTTGATTCGTGCTTTTCTTTTCGCGCTTTTCATTTAGCGCTTTTCATTTTGCGTTTTCATTTCATGCTTTCCAGTTCGTTTCTGAAAGGCCGTTTGTCAAACAGACATGTTACGGAATCGGAGGAGATAACGTGTTATTTATTATTGGCCTTGGAGTTATTGCTTTGACATTATTTTGATTTGTTATATTTTCTATATTTTTGAAAGCATAGAATGCACTTTTTGGTTAAATTCTATTGGCAGATAGCATGTCTAATTTTATGTGTTTTCTTTTTTTTTAATGTACAATAAAAAAAAATTGTGTAGAATAATACTTGGCTATGTGTTTTACTTCAAATTACATTTTGGGAGTAGGCAGTTACATTTTAAAAAATACAATGTAAAATTAACAAGGGACACCAACATAGTTGTATCTTTGATCTTAAAAACTATGGGATAATGGTGTTGTGTTAACTTGCCCAAATAAAAAAAATAAAAAAGCATAATAAAATTATTCTTGATATCACTAGAACCAACCGCTTCTGGCTCGTCCTTGCTTCCGAGCATGCGTGTTTGTACTTTGGACTTTTGTCCGACTGACTTGTGTACACACGATCGGCAAATCCGACAACAGACATTTGTCCGCATAAAATTTATAAACCTGCCATCCAACATTTGTCCACGGAAAGTTGGCCAACAATTGTCTGATGGAGTATACACACAGTCGGATTTTCCACCAACAGCTTGTCATCGAACATTTCCCGTCTGAAAATCCGATCGTGTGTATGAGGCTTTAGACCCCTTTTTATTTAGGTGAATTATACTGGTTGGCTCTAGCTTGAAACTGCCTGCAGCAGTTACTTACTTTGACCCACATTGGACTTGTTTCTTTGATCACAGGCTGCAAGTCTACAAACCTCAACGTATATACCAAATATGTACCATGGTGTGCCCAACAACCAACTAAAATAACTTTTTTCCCATTTTTGATGATCTCTCAGCCTTTTGAGTATTTTTTTTCCACACGTGGATTGAGGCTGCTGATGTGGAGACATATATTTGAAACACATGGGTTCCACTGTGTTCACATGCTTAATTAAACCAGTATTTCTAGTTTGGATGTTTGAAAAGGCTCACTTGGGCATACCCAATTTTGACAAAACCTATTTTCTAAACAGGGTTCATACCCTTGTATAGAAGCAAATTTTTTTGTAAACCGAGTGAATATATGTCTGGTATGACTCGAACACACTAAACACTCCTACAGTGAACCTTAAAGCAAAACTTTGCCTATAATTCCTTTATAAAAAATAATGTTCTTTAGGATGGAACATGCATTCCACATGAATAATTATGACACCAAAATTAGTGTCTGCTGTCAATTGTCTTCAGCATGGCTGTTTCTTCTTGCTAGAGGCTGCCATTTTGCTGATTTAGCAGTTTCAAAAACTGTTAAATTCCTGGAATGCTGGGATTGCTAACTGTCACATTTGCTTGTGTCCCAAACCAAACTGTCAAACCATCAAATGTCTGGTGTCATAACTGATCATATGTGCAGCACCATGGCAGTTACAAATCAAACAGAAGCAGCTTAGTTGGCTGTAAAGGATAGGAGGGTTTAATTCCACTTTAAGGCTGTCAGCAGATCGACCTCTCCAAACTCGGCAGTGCCTAAAAATACCTAAAAAAGGGGGATAGTGTATTACTGGATTTTAAACAGTATAGGCACTTATTTTTAATGTTCTACATAGCTATACCTGCAACAGGTAAAGTTCCATTTTAAAGTGGAGGGCCACCCAAAAAAAAAAATAATGCATTAACCACTTAACAACCGGCTCATAGCCGAATGACGGCTACAGGGCAGTTGCTTAACCCTGGGAGGGCGTACAGTGACGTCCTTCCAGAATCCCGCTCTCGCGCGCCCCCCGGGCCGCGCACTCGAGAGCATCCATGACCGCTCATCGCGGCCATTTTCATGACGCCGGTTCCTCTCTCCTCTCTCTGTACCGATCGGTACAGTCTGAGTGGAGAGGGGGAGGGATTGGTGGCAGATTGGTGGCAGTAGCGCTGTGGGCGGGATCTGTAGTGCCCACAGCACTGCTCTGCAGTCACCACCGATACATCCATCCATGCTCAGCCATCCCTCCATACCCTGCAATACACAGCAATACCCAGCAATACCCTGCAATACCCAGCAATACTCTGCAATACTCTGCAATACTTTGCAATACTTTGCAATACTTTGCAATACCCAGCAATACTCTGCAATACCCAGCAATACCCAGCAATACCCTGCAATACCCTGCAATATTCAGCAATACCCAGCAATACTCTTCAATACCCAGCAATACCCTGCAATACCCAGCAATACCCTGCGATACCCTGCCATAACCTGCGATATTCTGCGATGCCCTGCCATACCCTGCGATACCATGCAATACCCTGCGATACCATGCAATGCCCTGCAATACCCTGCGATACCATGCAATACCATGCAATACCCTGCGATAATCTGCAATACTCTGCAATACCCTCCGATACCATGCAATACCCTGCGATACCCTGCAATACCATGCGATACCCTGCCATACCCTGCGATACTCTGCAATACCCTGCGATATCCAGCCATATTCGGTGATACCCAGCCGTACCCAGCCATGTTCAGCCATGCTCGGCCATACTCTGCTGTACTCAACTGTACTCGGCCTCTGTATGTGGCTAGCCTGTGTAAGTCTCACACATGTGGTATCGCCGTACTCAGGAGTAGGAAAATCTATTTTAGGGTGTCATTTTTGGTATGTACATGTTATGTGTTAGAAATATTGTATAAATGGACAACTTTGTGTAAAAAAAAAAAAAAATGCGTTTTAACCACTTCCCGCCTGCCGGACGTCATATGACGTCCTTGAATTTGTGCGGGGATATCTGAATGATGTCTGCATCTACAGGCATCATTCAGGTATCAGCTTTTTCAGCCGATGATTCCCTACACCATAAGAATGATCATAACGGCTGTTCCGCTGCTTGATCGTTCTTACGGGAGGCGAGAGGGGACTGTTTTTTTTTTCAAAAGAAACGCGTTCGAAAAATGTCAGAATTGGCCTGGGTGCTCCAGACCGCCTGATGGTGCTTCCTGCATGTTGGGCCTCTGTATGTGGCCACGCTGTGTAAAAGTCTCATACATGTAGTATAGCCATACTTGGGAGTAATAGCAGAATGTGTTTTGGGGTGTAATTTGTGGTATGCATATGCTGTGTGTGAGAAATAACCTGCTAATATGACAATTTAGTTAAAAAAAAATCTTGATTTTGCAAAGAATTGTGGGAAAAAATGACAACTTCAAAAAACTCACCATGCCTCTTTCTAAATACCTTGGAATGTTTTATTTCCAAAAAGGGGTAATTTGGGGGGTACTTTTCTGGCATGTTATCAAGAAATGAATGAGATAGGCCATCAGTACTTCAGGTGTGATCAATTTTCAGATATTGGCACCATAGCTTGTGGATTCTATAACTTTCACAAAGACCAAATAATATACCCCAATTTGTACTTATTTTTATCAAGGATATGTAGCAGTATAAATTTTGGTCAAAATTTATCAAGAAAAATTACAAATTTGCTAAATTTTATAACAGAAACGAAGAAAAATTAACTTTTTTACAGAATTTTCAGTCTTTTTTCTTTTATAGCGCAAAAAATAAAAAAAACAAAGGTGATTAAATACCACCAAAAGAAAGCTCTATTTGTGTGAAAAAAAGGACAAAAATGATATATTGGTACAGTGTTGTATGACTGAGTAATTGTCATTCAAAATGTGAGAGCACGAAAGCTGAAAATTGGTCTGGTTATTAAGGGTGTTTAAGTGCCCAGTGGTCAAGTGGTTAATAATCATAAAAAAATATAAAAAATAAATAAAAAAAATAGTTTTTTTCACTTACCTGAAACCCCTGTTGCTAGGCAGTCTTCCTAATCTGCCTTTTCCTATTCCGCTGTGCTTCCTCCTCTTCGGTGAGCGCCCCTGTTGCCTTCTGGGACATGTGTATGTCCCAGAAAACAATGGGGCCATTCACAAAGCGCCGTGCGACTCGCGCATGCGCAGTAGGAAACGGGCAGTGAAGCCGCAAGGCTCCACTGCCTGTTTCCCTTCGTTAAGATGGAGGCGCCGGCAGCCGATCTGATGGACGGATCAGCCTCGGGGTGGCCAACATTGCGGGATCGCTGGACAGGTAAGTGTCCTTATTAAAAGTCAGCAGCTACAGTGTTTGTAGCTGCTGACTTTAAAAAAAAAAAAATTATTGTCCAGAACGCCCCTTTAAGTCATACAAAACTGTCTAAACTGACACTAATACCACGTACCAGGCACCTCATGGCCATATCCCTTTCCACCTTCTTCATCAGTAGCCACCCATCATAGAACTGGGCCAGCAATTCAGTAAAGGAAATGGGAACTAGCATGGCCAGGTTTTCAACTGTGTTGTTGGATCTGTATTTGTATACTAGAACATTCCAGGGATTTGGGGGCTCCCAAGTGCTCAATAGCCAAGCTCAATTCAACTGCTCCTGGATGGAGGCAACCACATCTACAGTATCTAATCTGCATACTTGCCAATATATTCACTGCATCCTGGTACACTGTCACCCCTGGTCACAGCTCTCACTTAACATGCCAACTTTCTGGCAGTCCCGTTCAAATCATACCCACCAACATGTCAACATGTCCACTTTCTGGGAGCTCCATATCACAAACATTCTTGAAGGTCCAGCGAGATAATGTGGGGAGCTGCCTACTTGTGGCCACAATCCCCTTGTAACGCCGAGCGCTCCGGGTGTCCCGTCCATCCCGGAGCGCTCACGGCGTCTCTCCCCCTGCAGCGCCCCGGCCAACTCCCCTGGCCGTAGGCGCTGTTCTGTCTCGGGGATGTGATCCATGCGGCGTCCCCGGTCCGCCCGTGGATCGCATCCCGCTCTGCATACCCGTCCCCGCCGGCTTTGTCGTCTGCCTCCTCCTGCGAGCTCGTCCCCCTCTCCCCAGGCGCGGGCGCCCGGCTCTTCCTCCTCTTAAAGGGCCAGCACACAATTAAGTGGTGCCTGGCCCAATCATGATTCACCGTTACCCTTATTAACCCACTTCCCCTTCCTGCCCTTGCCGGATCTTGAGTTGCCTTAGTGCCCAGTGAAAGCGTTGTGTGTTTGCTCCTACTGTGTATCCAGACCTTTGCTGTTGCCCCGACTACGAACCTTTGCCACCTGCCTTGACCCTTTGCTACGTTTGACCTTGCCTCTGCCTAATCCTTGTGTACCGTGCCTGTCTCAGCTGTCAGTGGGGTCGAGTTGCTATTGGAAGACACGACCTGGTTGCTACCGCCGCTACAAGTCCATCCCGCCTTGCGGCGGGCTCTGGTGAAAACCAGTAGCAACATTAGAATCGGTCCTCCAATACAACCCGTGCTATCGCCCCATTGGCATAGGGGATCCACCTCCTGTTCCCCGCTGTACCCGGTACGTGACACCCCTCAGTTAATACCCTTTATGGAGCTATTGCACCTATTCAGTAACTAAAAGGAGGGTGATGCTGTAATCCCGGGATACAGCCCAGAGCACCTAGATGCTGGTCTATCGTGGAAAATCTGGAACAGTCGGCATCTATAAGTGTGGTCATGGCCTCTTAAAGTAGATTATGATCATTCATTTCCATATATAACACCTGAGATTTCTTTCTCATTTTCAATTTGGGTCAGATAATTTCCCCCACTGCATACTTTCCTTCGCATTATGTGCTTTGGGACTTCTTGCAGTTGCAATGATTTTGCAGTTAATGGTGGGGAGTGTTTTGTTCTCGTACCATTATAGAACTAAATCACTCCCTATTAAGGCTTATCAGCAATTTACAAAACAGCAAAAAGGTTTCAGTATAATGTTTAGAAATATATTTGTGGAGTTAATAGAAGAAATAAAGCACTATCTTTAGAGAGAGGTTAGCAATTACTTTGTAAATAAGAGTCGTTTTTATCCCTGCCACATTAATACAATGTTTTTAAAGGGAACCTGTCAACATTTCGAAGCAGAAGTCGATGTCTGAGAGCAGGGAGAACAAGATATTCCAGTTATTTGAAGAACACACCTGCCATGTTCTCTTATTTATCTAATATGACCACCAAATATTGGTGCATGGCACCTATTCCCACAGTAGCTTACCACAAACAGAAAATAATGTATGGGCTATGTGCGCTCAATAATATGCCATCACAACTCCAGCTTTTTATTTTTTTTGAATGTGGAAAGGTTAATTCTTCAATTAGGTATGTATGACTATTTGTGCCTTCCCCTTCTGGTGACAACTGCTCCCCTAATTTCTTATCAGGATGTCACAGGAACAGGAGGTTAGAGAAAAGCCCCACAATAAGGGCACAGAAAGCAATAAAAACCTGATAGAGATTTCAGTTCTTCGTCACGTTATTCATAACTAAAAAAAAAATTGGCTGGAGTAATACTTCGGAGCTGAATTCTAGGTATGAATATTTTTACAGTTACATTGGTCCAGCTTCGGGCAATCTAATTATGTATATACCATACCTGGCCAATCCCACTGAAAGCTGGAAATCACTGTAGTAGGCACCGCTACTACAGCGACATCTAGAAGCTTTTGGTCTCGTGCCAAGCGACTGCCCTGTGTTAATTAAACAGCAGGGTATCAACTGGGCAAGGGACCTGGAAGCTAATGGGGATCACTGGAGTAAAGGTACCTATTCCAGTCATTTCCAGCTTCCAGGAGTATCGGCCAGGTATGGTACATGCATAGTTATTACGTCCAAGCTGGACTAATGTAACTATTTAAAATATCCATATCTGGAATTCATCTTCAACCTTCATTTAGTGTACAATCAAAATTAAAAGATTATATGCAATTTCAGAATGTAATGTAACATCGTTATTGTATTTCTACAGAACTTCTGCAAAGTTTTCACAAGAGTGGCCTGGCTTGTCCTAGGGGTCTACTTATAAATGTTTTCACATAGTATCTTGAATAAGGTCAGATGATTAATATAGCATTTACATCTGCCCTTAGCTCCGGCAAGCACACAGGAGGGTGTGCTTAGCTGAGAAAACCCCTCCTGAAGTCTCCTGGGGTGTACTGTATGACATCATTTGCCTAGACCTGGAAACCAGGAAGTAATTGAGGAAATGTAAAAAATATTCAATGTTGACTGAGAGAGTGAAGTTCTGTGTTTGTTACTCCAGCATTTCAAATTCCTGATATGTGTACCATATACTTAGAGAATACAGAATACTTTATTTATTCCAAAGGGAAATTGTGAAATTGTTACGACACACTTAACAAAGACAACACAAGATCACAACAATAGACTGCACAAGATGCAGCAACACAACAAAATTACTAATAACAGCCATTAACACCAAATAACAAAATTAAAACTACACTGCAAATAAAACATCCATACAATTAAAATACAACATAGAATAAATAACACAGATTAAAATAACAGGCAAACTACCAAATACAAATAATACACCACTTTCTCTAACACCACCCCAGATAATACCCAACACAATATCAACATACTATAAAAACAACTCAAAATCCTGATCATAAACAACCAGAATTAAATCTTCACCTCCAGCCCAGAAAATAATTATATATCTTGAAAATGAGCTGAGTTGCTGAAAACTAGAAATATAGCGCCACATCCCTTACATCAAGTCAAAATTTAGTTCAAAGAACAGAAATGGGACTTTTAAGGCGCAAAAATACAAAAAGATTACATAAATAGAAAAAAGTTTTATTAAATTTCACAATATAAATTGATATTGCATAATTGACATCAAATGTCCATGAAAACGTTTTTTAAAAACCATACATCACTAAACAGAGATGAACTTTTCATTTATTGCTCTTTTTCTCAACATGTTTCACCCGAACTTGGGCTTCCTCAGGAGAGTTAGATAATGTCAATTAATATTTACTAAAATAGAAAAAATACAGTCAGAACATTGAAATACACAACAATTTACACTATTTTAATAAGATAATGTAGAGATGAACATCACATAATTGAAAAGTGGGTGGAGCTAATGGGCTCAAATGCTGACCTGAAAGTCCCGGGAGAGGGCTCTGCAGTCCACAAAAATGTTGAATACATGGGATTGTATCGAGTGCATCATAGAGAGGGAAATAGTGTCCAAAACTATATCAGTTTGGTAATCCATCTATGGGGTACATTAATATAGATACTAAATTTGTTAAGATATTAAAAGAGAATATATAAGTATATATTATCCGAAAGAATGGAAAAACCCACCTGGATAATGATTCCTTGGAAAGATAATAGGAGCATATAAAGGAGCATACAAACAAAGTGCTCATAACTGCCAAAAGAAAATCCAAGTTTGAATCTATAAGAAATTTTAAAGGGAGAAGTCCTTTATCCATCTCGGAAATTTTATACAGATATAGTTACCATCAGTAGACCGCAGACTGGTCATCATATGCCAGGTATATATTTACCTATGTTGAGGGTCTGCATCAACTCAGGGTGCCAGCCAGGACAGATAACTATCCAGAGAATAGGGAGGCCAGAGTGAGGTACCTAAAGCCCCTTTAAATAGAGCAAAAACGAGGGGGCATTTTAGTGACCAGTAGCCGGACAAAAAACGGATGGCAAATAATCTGCTAAGTCTCTTACCTTTAACAAGTGTTGTTTGGGGAATAAACCTCCGCTGAGCTGCACAAGTGAAGAGCTCAAACAAATCCCCTTAAATAACCCTCTCCACCTGCCGTTTTGGCGCCAAAATCTCGGCGCCAAATGGTCAGGTGAGGACATGTGATGTCACTGCAGGAGCGCCAGACGCACAGGAAGTGACAGCCGTGAAACAGGAAGTGCCATCCACAACAGGAAGTGCCATCCACAACAGGAAGCCAGAACAGCTGACCTCTGTGCTGATAGCAAATTGAATCACAGGATGTAAAGCCACATCTGAAAGACTGTCAGCAAGGGAGTAAAAGGGAAATGGACTGACAATTGCCAGTGCATGTCAGTGAAGGGATATTTAAAATATCCCTAGACTGAAGGTGATCAGTATGTAGGAATGTTTTTGGGTCACAAAACAGATCCATATATACTACCTCTGTTATCTTGGAACATATAAGTGTAACCAAGATAACGGCCGCAGTCTAGCGCAAGCGTTTTAACCCTTTGGTGACTGAAACGGTGCAAGTTAAGAGAAAAATAGACGGATGAGGTCTAGAGACTCCAAAAATAACGCCTCACGTGTCCATATGAGGCACTCAAACCCCATTTCAAAACATTTTGCTACAAATGTATATAAGGCTGCAAATATTGCTCCTTAAAGGGACCAAAACCAAAAGTGGCTGATACTGATTAAATACAGATACACTGGAGCAGTGGAACTGGCCAAAGAGCCCTCCACCACGATCAATAGGCCAGCAAGCACCACACCAGACAAAAAGGGCGATGAACATCTGAATGATAATAAAATACAGTACAAGGGGTAAATAAACAGAATACACATAATAATAAACATATTTAGGTGAAAACCAGTAGTGTTCTCAGGAAAAGAGTGACAATGGCGACCTACCCCTATAAAAAGGGTTTGAAGCTCAGAGATTCATTCAAGCCAGGATGCACAGTGGCTCTAAGGTTATGAATCCATTTTGACTCTCTCTGTAAGAGAGTTTTATCAATATCACCTCCGCGATTGAAGTCTGGTACATATTCTAGCGCAAAAAACTTCATCTGTGAGATATCGTATGAATGATAGAGCCCCATATGTCGACTAATGGGGGTCTCCATTTTTTTCTTCTTGATAAGGGATACATGATCTCTAATTCTATGGAAGAAAGGTCGTTTAGTTTTCCCTACATAGAAAGCCTGACAAGTACATGTCATAAGGTAAACAACTCCAATAGTCTTACATGTTGCATAAAAGTTGGGCTTAAAGGTTTGACCAGAGGGCAGCATTATTTCAGTCGAATTGTTCAGTAAATCACAGAATTCACATTTTCCACAGGGGGAAGTACCTTTTCTATGTGTTTTTATTCTTGAGGTAAGGTGGCTATGAACCAAACGATCTTTCAAAGAGGTAGATTTGCGGTAGGTAATTTGTGGGTGAGCTCCCACATATTTTGAGAGGACATCATCTGTAGAAAGAAGATGCCAGTATTTTTCAAAAATATGACGTACTTTTTTATGTTCACCAACAAAAGTGGTGATTACGCGGACTTTGGATTCAGATTTATATGGCTTCACTTGGTGGATTAATTGATGTCTATCCTTCTGTTTTGCTCTATTGTATGAACGCTTAAGGCAATTTTTACTATAGCCTCGTTCTAGGAGACGGGTTTGCAACGCTTTGGCTTCTAATTCAAAATCAGCCTCTTTGCTACAATTTCTTTTTAATCTTAGATACTGACTGAATGGTATGCTCTGGACAAGGGACGCGGGATGAGAACTGTCAGCATGAAGAATAGTATTGCCTGCAGAAGGCTTTCTGTAAAGAGAGGAACCAATAGTTTTATCCTCATTTACATAAATCTTGATATCCAAGAAGTTTACAGTAACTTGATCACAGGTCATCGTAAACCTAAGATTGTAGGAGTTAGTTTCAAGACACAGTAAAAATTGCGACAGCTCATCCCGAGTTCCAGTCCAGACAATAAAGATATCATCAATAAATCTTTTCCAGATCAAAATATTCTCAAAGAAATGACTGAACTGAATGGCCGAGAATATCTCCCTCTCCCACCCCCCCAGGTACAGGTTGGCGTACGATGGGGCACATTTGGTCCCCATCGCCACCCCCTGCACCTGGAGGTAGTGGGAGCAGTCGAAGATAAAAATATTATTGCTCAAGATGAAGAGCAACAGTTCTAAAACAAAATTATTGTATTGCCTGGCTGATGGCCCCCGTTCAGAGAGGAAGCCCGGGAGAGGGCTCTGCAGTCCACAAAAATGTTGAATACATGGGATTGTATCGAGTGCATCATAGAGAGGGAAATAGTGTCCAAAACTATATCAGTTTGGTAATCCATCTATGGGGTACATTAATATAGATACTAAATTTGTTAAGATATTAAAAGAGAATATATAAGTATATATTATCCGAAAGAATGGAAAAACCCACCTGGATAATGATTCCTTGGAAAGATAATAGGAGCATATAAAGGAGCATACAAACAAAGTGCTCATAACTGCCCATAGACTGACCAGCATATTGTGGAGTGGGTGGGAGGAGTTGTCCAAAATAGAACATAACTTGAACAACATTCTCCTCTCCAACACTGTTGTAAAAGACTCCAATTCCAATCCAAAAACATCACTGGCTTTGTGAATTATGCCACATACACACTATTATGCTACGTACACACGGTCGGAATTTCCGATGGGAGTTTTTCATCTGATTTTCCGACCGTGTGTATGCCCGTTGGTCTTTTTCTGTCGGAATTTCCGACGGACTTTGGATTAAGAACCTGTTCTTAATTTTTCCGATGGAAAACCTTTCTATCGGATTTTCCGATCGCGTGTATGCAATTCCGACACGCAAAATTCCGACGCATGCTCGGAAACAATTCGACGCATGCTCAGAAGCATTAAAATTCTCTTTTATAGTGCAGTCGAACGTGTTGTATGCCGTGGTGTTATTGACCGTCGGAATTTGGTGTGACCGTGTGTAGGCAAGACAGTTTGAGCGAAATTCCATCGGAATTCCGACGGGAAAACCATCAGAGCTTTTTCCGACGGGAATTCCGACCGCGTGTACGCGGCATTAGATTTTCTGCAGATTTTTGTCTTCAGATTTACCAAAACCATGTAGTGCAAGGGCCTGCCTTATTGTATACAAATTGAAATTCTTAAGAATTGGCCTCATATTATATGATTTACGTAAATCTGAAGGATAAAATGGACAGAAAATTGTACGTATCCAGCTTTAGTTTGTTGAGTCTGTTTGTGTTGGACACCCTAAAGCCTCGTACACACGGTATGATTTTTGGCCAACCGAGCGTCTGATTTTTGTCTTCAGGCCGTGTGCCAAGATCTTGTCTACTAACGATACACAATTGCATACTAACGGTACACAATTGTCATGCCACAAACACGAACGTAGTGACGTACTACAAGGAATTTCTGCTCTTGAGCACCACCCTTTGGGCCCCTTCTGCTAATTTCATGTTTGGTGAGCATTGATTCCGAGCATGCGTGTTTGTACTTTCGACTTTTGTGTGACGGATTTGTGTACTGACCATACGAAAATCTGACGACAAACCGTTGTCCGCCGAAAATTTACTAGCCTGTCATCCAACATTTGTTGGCCAAAAGTTGGACAACAATTGTCAAAAAGAGCATTTTAACGGTAAGATTTTAGGACAACAGTCTGTCAACCGACAATCCCCTGCCAACAATCATACCGTGTGTACGAGGCTTAAGCCTTCTTCCCCAGCATGTCACTGCTGGCCACCACAGACTCATAAAACATCTTCAGCATCGTCCGGCAGATGTTAAAGGACCTCAGTCTTTCTACAGAGGACCTCAGTCTTCCTACAGAGCACCTGAGTATTCTTGCTCCAGTCCAGCTTATTATCTGTGTGCACCCCCAGATACTTGTAACTCGCTACTACTGCCACATCTACTCCTCGGATAGAGATTGGGGTCACTGGTGGCTTCCTCTTTCTGAAATCCACAACCAGCTCCTTTGTCTTTGTTACATTTAGATACAGATGATTAACGTCACACCATGTGACAAAGTTCTCCACCACAGTCCTATACTCAGTCCCTTCCCCATCCCGGATACATCCCACTACCACGAGTCATCAGAAAACTTCTGAAGATGGCGAGACTCTGTCTGGTAGCTGAAATCTGTGGTGTAGACAGTTAAAAGAAAGGGAGAGAGAACTGTCCCCTGTGAAACCCCAATATTGCTGATCGCCCTATCTGGGCACTGGGAATCTGATCACTTATAAAAAGAGGAAAAAGGGTATTTATACTATTTAAAAAAAAAGAAAATTTCTATACACAAATGTTTTGCCTTACATTTCAATTTTAAACTGAATATGTTGTTTTACAAGGTGATTGTTTACGGCTCCACTCTACAGCAGTGGTTGTTCACTCTGCTGTGGCTATTAAGGAGGGGGCTGGGAAGCTTAACCTTAACAACCAATGAGTCATCAGCTGTCAGCGGGGTTCCCCGCTGACAGCTGAATGTAAAAAAAATGGCTTGGGCCCCCCCCCCCCCCCAAAATCCATATCAGATCCTTATCCGAGAATGCCGCCCGGCAGGTCAGGAAAGGGAGGGGATGAGCGAGCGCACCCCCCTCCTGAACCATACCAAGCCACATGCCATCAACATGGGGGGGATGGGTGCTTTGGGGGGGGCTCTGCCATGTTGATGGGGACAGGGGCCTCTTCCCGACAACCCTGGCTGGTGGTTGTCGGGGTCTGCGGGCCGGGGGCTTATTAGAGATCCCACCTCCCCTATGTGAAGGGGTATCGGATACATCATAGCCCTACCCATTCACCTCAAAGAGCAGTGAAATGTAAAAGTAACAGCAAAACGTTTTTTAAAAAGTCCTTTATTAATAAAATAGCTAAATAAAATGCTGTCTTCTCCCGGTGCCGTCTTCTCCCAGTGCTGTCTTCTTCCGAGTCATCTTCTCCCGCCGCTGTCTCTCCCGCCGCCGTCTTCTCCCATCGCTGTCTCTCCCGGTGCCGTCTTCTCCCGCTGTTGTCTCTTCCTCCACTGTATTCTCCTTGAGCCGTCTTTTCCTGCTGCTGTCTCTTCCCAGTGTTGTCTTTTCCCCGAGCTGTCTTCTTCCTTGCTACTGGTTACCTGCTAAAAAAACAAAAAGCCGCTCTTCTTTTCCTCCATTGTGTTGTCGCCCACTGTGTGGCATCTCTAATATAGCCATGGGGCGTGGCCATCCCCCTCACGTTGAGTGCATGTGGCCTGGTATGGTTTAGGAGGGGGGTGGGGGCGCTCGCTTGTCCCCTCCCTTTCCTGATCTGCCGGGCGGCATGCTCGGATAAAGGTCTGGTATTGATTTTGGGGGGACCCCATGCCATTTTTAAATAGATTTTCCTTGTTTTACATTCAGCTGTCAGCGGGGGGAACCCAGCTGACGACTCATTCGTTTGTAAGGACGCGGCGGCCGGCTTCCCGGCCCCCTGTTTAGCAACCAGCTATATACAGTGTTAATATAAAAAATGCAAAATGCAAAACACAACACTTGCGTTTCTGGTGTGGTTCCGTTGAAGTCTATTTTTGCGGGAGAAAATTGCGGGAGAAAAAAAAGCACTGGCCGCAAAACGCATTGATGTTAGCTTGTATCATAGGAAACCATGTTAAATGGACTGTAGTGGGTTTCTGCAAACAGCAAAGTGTACTAAAAAACACATACAGAAAGTCCCCGAGTTACGAACACAATAGGGACTGTAGGTTTGTTCATAAGTCGAAGTTGTTCATAAGTCGCAACAATGCATTTCTAAGTGTAACTTCCGGTCGGAACACTGCATTCGTAAGTGTAACTTCCGGCCGGAACACTGCATTTATAAGTGTAACTTCCGGTCAGAACACTGCATTCGTAAGTGTAACTTCCAGTCAGAACACTGCATTCGTAAGTGTAACTTCCAGTCAGAACACTGCATTCGTAAGTGTAACTTCCGGTCAGAACACTGCATTCGTAAGTGTAACTTCCGGTCAGAACACTGCATTCGTAAGTGTAACTTCCAGTCAGAACACTGCATTCGTAAGTGTAACTTCCGGTCAGAACACTGCATTCGTAAGTGTAACTTCCGGTCAGAACACTGCATTCGTAAGTGTAACTTCCGGTCAGAACACTGCATTCGTAAGTGTAACTTCCGGTCAGAACACTGCATTCGTAAGTGTAACTTCCGGTCAGAACACTGCATTCGTAAGTGTAACTTCCAGTCAGAACACTGCATTCGTAAGTGTAACTTCCGGTCAGAACACTGCATTTGTAAGTGTAACTTCCGGTCAGAACACTGCATTCGTAAGTGTAACTTCCAGTCAGAACACTGCATTCGTAAGTGTAACTTCCGGTCAGAACACTGCATTCGTAAGTGTAACTTCCAGTCAGAACACTGCATTCGTAAGTGTAACTTCCGGTCAGAACACTGCATTCGTAAGTGTAACTTCCAGTCAGAACACTGCATTCGTAAGTGTAACTTCCGGTCAGAACACTGCATTCGTAAGTGTAACTTCCAGTCAGAACACTGCATTCGTAAGTGTAACTTCCGGCCGGAACACTACATTTGTAAGTGTAACTTCCGGTCAGAACACTGCATTCGTAAGTGTAACTTCCAGTCAGAACACTGCATTCGTAAGTGTAACTTCCAGTCAGAACACTGCATTCGTAAGTGTAACTTCCGGTCAGAACACTGCATTCGTAAGTGTAACTTCCGGTCAGAACACTGCATTCGTAAGTGTAACTTCCAGTCAGAACACTGCATTCGTAAGTGTAACTTCCGGTCAGAACACTGCATTCGTAAGTGTAACTTCCGGTCAGAACACTGCATTCGTAAGTGTAACTTCCGGTCAGAACACTGCATTCGTAAGTGTAACTTCCGGTCAGAACACTGCATTCGTAAGTGTAACTTCCGGTCAGAACACTGCATTCGTAAGTGTAACTTCCAGTCAGAACACTGCATTCGTAAGTGTAACTTCCGGTCAGAACACTGCATTCGTAAGTGTAACTTCCGGTCAGAACACTGCATTCGTAAGTGTAACTTCCGGTCAGAACACTGCATTCGTAAGTGTAACTTCCGGTCAGAACACTGCATTCGTAAGTGTAACTTCCAGTCAGAACACTGCATTCGTAAGTGTAACTTCCGGTCAGAACACTGCATTCGTAAGTGTAACTTCCAGTCAGAACACTGCATTCGTAAGTGTAACTTCCGGTCAGAACACTGCATTCGTAAGTGTAACTTCCGGTCAGAACACTGCATTCGTAAGTGTAACTTCCGGTCAGAACACTGCATTCGTAAGTGTAACTTCCAGTCAGAACACTGCATTCGTAAGTGTAACTTCCGGTCAGAACACTGCATTCGTAAGTGTAACTTCCGGTCGGAACACTGCATTCGTAAGTGTAACTTCCGGTCGGAACACTGCATTCGTAAGTGTAATGGATGTGGGATGTTCCAGGCGCTTGTTATGTTATCTGGGGCGTAGTACGGCAGTGTGGGATGTGACCGGAGGTACTCGAAAAGGTTTTCAGGACCTGCGTGGGGCACAAGTGGCCGGCATTTGAGGCCGTTCGTAAGTAGGAGTCGTTCGTAACTCGGGTGTTCGTAACTCTGGGACTGCCTGTAGGTGTGAACCTAGGGTTAGGATGGTGTCTGTCACCTATTATGTATTTCTGGCCTTATGTGACACATTTGTTATAGCCTCCATCTGTACATGGTGGAAATATTATTTGAGGGGCTAATCAATTTTTGATCTCTGGATAATAAGATTGGATGACACACTTGATGGCTGCATCTGCCAGTTTCCATGAATGACTGCTTTTATTATTTCTATCTAAATTCAGTCATTTGAATTTGGTCATAAGTATTTATATATCTGCTGGCGTATAGATTTTCTGCTGGGAGTGAACGCAATAGTTAAGAAAGATATGCAATCATTTCATGTGTTTATTATATCACCAGCACATTGATGCCACATGCTAATTATAATATATGCTCTCAACTTGGAACTGATTGCAGCAAGTAATAAATAGAAGATTATTTGCTCCCAGACACAGTTGGTTGATACTGTGCATGGTTTTACTGCTCCCATTGGAGGTCATTTGCAACTTGAAAAAATGCTATACAGCATATTCTATTTTTTCCATGATACACTTCCAGAGCATGCTAAATATCAACTCTTAACACTATCTCCAGGCAAGCCGCTAAATACACCATTGAAATAAATATATGGAAACTAAAGGGTGTGTAATTCTGTGAAGACAGCCTTGTCATCCTGACACCTCTACCAGACAGTATAGCCATTAATACCTGAATTCTACTTGGTACCTACCTTGTAGTCTGTGTACAGCAGAGCTCGGACATGACAAAAAGATGTAGCATTAAGAGCAAATGAATTTACACTATACTATACTCTCTGTCCTATCAGCATGTTCTTTGCCAGCACATACACTATATTACCAGAAGTTTTGGGACACCTGCCTTTACACCCACATGAATTTTAATGATATCCCAATCTTAGTCCGTAGGGTTCAATATTGAGTTGGCCCACCCTTTGCAGCTGTAACAGCTTCAACTCTTCTGGTTAGGCTTTCCACAAGGTTTAGGAGTGTGTCTTTTGGAATGTCTGATCATTCTTCCAGAAGTGCATTCGTGAGGTCAGGCACTGATGTGGACGAGAAGGTCTGGCTCACAGCCTCCGCTCTAAGTCATCCCAAAGATGTTGCTAACACCTTAAGAGTTCCCTTCACTGGAACTCAGGAGCCAAGCCCAACCCCTGAAAAACAACCCCACACCATAATCCTCCCTCCACCAAATGATTTGGACCAGTGCACAAAGTAAGGTCCATAAAAACATGGATGAGCACCCTCTTTTTCTGCCTCTCTCCCACTCTCTCTCTCCCCTCACTCTCTTTCTCCTTCTTTCTCCCTCGCTCCCCCTCTCTCTCTCTCCCTCTCTACTTTTCTCTCTCTCCCTCTCACACCCCCCTCTCTCTCGCCCTTTCCCCTCTCTCTCCTTATCTCTCTCTTTATCCTCCTCTCTCTCTCTCCATCCGCCCCTCTCTCTCTCCCCCTCCCCCCTCTCTCTCCTTATCTCTCGTTATCCTTCTCTCTCTCTCCCCCTCCCCCTCTCTCTCCTTATCTCTCTCTTTATCCTTCTCTCTCCCCCTCTCTCCTTATCTCTCGCTTTATCCTTCTTTCTCTCCCCCTCCCCCTCTCTCCTTATCTCTCTATCTTCATCTTTCTCTCTCTTTCTCCCTCCCCCTCTCTCTCCATTCCCCCTCTCTCTCTCCATTTCCCTCTCTCTCTCTCTCTTGCTCTCTCTCCACCCCCCCTCTCTCTCTCTGCATCTCTCTCCATCCCCCCCTCTCTCTCCATCCCCCCTCTCTCTCCACCCCCCCTCCCTCTCTCTCTCCCCATCTCTCTCCATTTCCCTCTCCCTCTCTCTCTCTCTCTCTCCTGCTCTCTCTCCACCCCCTCCCCCTCTCTCTCTCCCCCCATCTCTCTCTCTCTCTCCATTTCCCTCTCTCTCTTGCTCTCTCTCCACCCCCCTCTCTCTCTCTCCCCATCTCTCCCCACCCCCTCTCTCTCTCCCCATCTCTCTCCATTTCCCTCTCTCTCTCCACCCCCCCCTCTCTCTCTCTCTCTCTCTCTCTCTCTCTCCACCCCCCTCTCTCCCTCTCTCTCTCTCTCCCCATCTCTCTCCATTTCCCTCTCTCTCTCTCTTGCTCGCTCTCTCCTGCTCTCTCTCCATTTCACTCTCTCTCTCCACCCCCCTCTCTCTCTCTTGCTCTCTCTCCATCCCCCTCTCTCCCTCTCTCTCTCTCTCTCCCCATCTCTCTCCATTTCCCTCTCTCTCTTGCTCCCCTGCTCTCTCTCCTGCTCTCTCTCCATTTCCCTCTCTCTCCCCCTCCCTCTCTCCTCTTTTAAAACGCTCATAAACGCAGGTTACATCGTTTTTTCAAGCATTTGGCATTTAAAATGCCGGTAAACTACAGTCTAAATGCAATTTTTCTCCGAACTACTATAAATGACCCTGTGTACATGTACACATAAGATAACAGAGGAGAGTTCAGGGGCTGCTGAAAAAAAAATGCTGCTGACAAAAAAATGCCCAACTGCTCCTAAATGGGAGTTTAGCACCTACAGTGTACATGTGGTCTTAGATGAACTTCACTAAAGAGTTTAAACCTAACACTTTATTAGCAGGTTACAGCAAAAAAATGTTTTCCCTTTGAAATAAACATTTTACATAAATAAATAAAAGCTGACCATTGTAAGCACCCCTGTCCGAGTTAAAGCAGAACTAAAGTGCCAGTTTTAATGACATGCAACGTCTCTTTTGCAATAAAATAAACCTACCTGCCTGCTCGCAGTTGTCTGTAGAATGTACATTGAGCTGCAGAAGTGCAACTCAGTTTACATTCTGGCACAAAGAAAACCCACAAAGGGGAAGAAAAGGGGAAAACAGGACTTTGTGATACCAAAATCATATAAGAGAAACCTGTATTATGCTAAAATTTTAACATTTTATCTAGACAGTGTTAAAATAATCCCTTGGAATCAGGAATAGTGGTACAACGATGACAATAACATATAACTTATAAAAGTCCCAGCACAGTACATGGTAGTGATGGAAATAGCATACAACTGGAAATAATGATCCCGTATGTATAGAAGCCCAGAGTCCCGACGCGTTTTGACTAATTAAGTCTTCCTCAGGGGTTAGATAGTTATAAAAAATGATTCCCAAACATATTAAGGAAAATGCAAGAAGTAATGAGATGTATAAAATGTCAATGAATATATATATTATCTCATTCCTGCACATTGTCTGTGTGCTGGGAAGATTCCTGCACTTGCATTGTCCCAAGCCAGCGAATAAACAGGGCCGCACCCAGAAGAAGCAGGGTAGGAGATGCCAGCGAGGAACATCGGACCATGAAAAGCAGTGGCAGCTGCTCCGTTAGGGCTGCCGTCTCCCTAATTCATGCGCCCGGCCCCTAATCTACATGAAGGGTACCGGACTAATGGATTTCAATGTTTTTTTTTTGATTAGAGCCTGAGGCTCTAATTGGCTTTAAAAAGGGTGGGCTCAGGGCACAGAGCACTGCGCCCCGAGCCTACCCACTTGTATGACAATAGCAAATTAATATTTTCTATTGTCTTCCTGCTTCTTCCGGGCCAATAAGGAAGCGTGTCTTAAGACCCGATTGGCCGAGAGGAGAAGCGATCATATTGGCTTGATCGGCTGACCAGGTGATCGACGAGGGGGGGGGGTTTGCATAGTTTGTTTGACACCCACCCAAAAAATGGAGCACCAGCCTCCACTGATGAAAAGAAAGGTAGGTATTGGGACTTCAGTTTCGCTTTGAATGGTTTGTCTCAAATCCCTAACTGCCATTAGACAGCTTGGTCTTTTAAAGGAATTGGAAAAATAGCAGGCTTATGCCTCGTACACACGATCGCACATTCCGACAACAAAATCCATGGATTTTTCCCGACGGATGTTGGCTCAAACCTGTCTTGCATACACACGGTCACACAAATCTTGTCGTACATTCCAAACATCAAGAACGCGGTGACGTACAACAGCCGAGAAAATTGAAGTTTGATGCCCCATACACACGGTCGGATTTTCCGACGGAAAATGTTGTCGACAATGTTGTCGGAAATTCCGACCGTGTGTAGGCTTCATCGGACTTTTTCCGTCGGATTTTCTGACGGACAAAGTTTTATCTCCTGCTCTCAAATTTTCCGACTACAAAGTCCTATCGGACTTTTTCCGATCGTGTGTAGCGAATTCCGACGGACAAAGTGCCACGCATGCTCAGATCACATTACAAGACCAAAGCTATTGGCTACTAGCCTCTACGTAGTCCCGTCGTACGCAACAAACGTCACCACGTTCAGGATGATCGGATTTTCCGACAACTTTGTCCGACCGTGTGTATGCAACACCAGTGTCAGACAAAATCCGTCGGAAAAAATCCGACGGATTTTGTGGTCGGAATTTCCGACCATGTGTACGGGGCATGATAGCCAGTGCGGCTTTTCTGCTTGACTCCAAGCATGCGTGGAATTTTGTGCGTCGGAATTGCGTACACATGGACGGATTTTGTTGTCGTAAAATTTGAGATCCAGATCTCAAACTTTGTTTGTCGGAAATTCCGACAGAAAATTTTCGATGGAGCCTACACACGGTCGGAATTTCTGACAACAATCATACATTTCCCGTCGGAAGATCCGACCGTGTGTACGCGGCATAACTGGCTCGATCTACAAGTGAAACTAAGGAAGGAAACAAATGCAGTCATCACATCTAAAGCCCCATACACACGGTCGGACAATCCGCGGACCAGGTCCGTCGGACCATGTCCGTCATACTTTGTCCGATATTGGTTTTGCGTACACACGGTCGGACAAAGTTGTCGGAAAATCCGATCATTCTGAACGTGGTGACGTTTGTTGCCTACGACGGGACTACGTAGAGGCTAGTAGCCAATAGCTTTGGTCTTGTAATGTGATCTGAGCATGCGTAGCACTTTGTCCGGTCGGACAACCGTACACACGATCGGATTTGGTGTGATCGGACCGTGTTGACGGCAAATCTTTCCAGCAGGAGATAAGACTTTGTCCGTCGGTCAAACCGACGAACACTGTCCGATGGTGCATACACACGGTCTGATTTTTCAACAACCTTGTCCGATCGGACAGAATCCATGAAAAAGTCCGACCGTGTGTATGGGGCTTAATAACTGGTAAGCTGCAATATATTGCATTTTTGTTTTTTTAAGTTTAATGACACTTTATTGTCACTTTAATTCAGAAACTTTAATATATATATATATTTGATGTGTGTATCTTGCTCCAATGCTGAGTTGTACATGGAATGTGGAGTACCCTGGGGAGGGCATGCATTTTATGCGCAGCAGATGGCAGCAGAAAGCCTTCATCCGGCTTCTAGAAATGAAAAGTCAAAGGCAAAAGAGAAGAAAGGAAGGAGAGGTCTGAGCTGTGGATTTGTGGGCTCGATCTTGGTCCGTGTTTGGGATTTTGGGTCGGGATTTCGGGATCAGTGATCTGGGATTTGGGAGCAGCAGGCGGCAGGATCGAGGTGTCTCTCTGGCTGCGGTGTCGGGAGATTCTCCCATTGGGATCTATAGTATCTCCGGAGTAGGTGCTGAATCTGACAGCAGCCCTAAGAAAGTGCAGCTACGCCTAAGGAGCTGTCCAGCTGCACTCCGTCTGCCCGCCTGTGCCCGACACTCCGGGGGTACAGTGATCACACCATGGGCTGCTGTACTGGGCGCTGCACATTGATCTTTATCTGCACTTTACAGATGGTGAGTACATCCCATCCACACACTTTTACATCTCACCATCGCTCAACTTACTGCTGCTGCTATCTCAGTTGGACTGTCTGCCGCTTTGTCTAGTAAAATGCCTATTAATATTAGAATTGCCGGATTGCATTTTATTGACCTGCGCATATTTTCTAGGAGATAAAACAATTGTCGGGTTTTGATCCCATGCCATGTTATAATCTGGGCACTGGAGTGGTCTTAGGTGGTTTGACACTTCAGTGGTCATGTGACTGGGGGCTATTACTGTCACTGCTATCTGCATGCTGCTCAATCACTTTCTCTGATATCCCATACAGCTGGACATGATCAATGATCAGATATGTATATGTCACCACCATGGGCTGCTATATATTGCTGGAGACTAATGTGCCCAGTTAGTCCCTGTGTAATGGGGCTGTGTTAGGAGATGTGTCTCCCTTTGTGGTTTAACACATCCAAATGTACATCTTCTTTTGTCTGTGCTCAGAGATGCAGTTGCCTGGGAAGGAGCTGTCACTTTACAGATAGGACTGGATCATTTTCTCTCTGTCAACCAACTAGTTTGCATAAAACTGACAAAAGAGAGATGTCATTTTTTTTTTTTTTCTTGTGCTGCTGTTCACAGCTACATTGTTCCCAGGCTGGGCTGGAATGGTCCTGAAATTGCTCTACAATTGTGTTATTGTTCATTTAACTAAAAAGAGGGGTTAGAGCGAGGAAAATGTGTTAGTTACTGTCAGGGAGGTGGTGGTTTTCATTTGTAAATCCAGGCATGGTATTGTAGCATAGTACAACTTCTAGTTCTTTCTCATGGGTTACCCAGAATATTCTCCGTTGTGTACTAAGATAGTAAAGTGCGATGACAAAGTTCAATCTACATCCTCTGTATGTGTGTAAAAGGGCACTACACCTGAACGATAGCTTTGATTATATTAAAAGGTATCTAAGCCAAAAAAATTTAATGTAATGTATTGCAACTTACCAGTCTTTAGCATTAGTTTTCTTTTTTTCAGGCTTCAATACTTTAGGCTGGGTTCACACTATTGCGAATTGGATGCACCCAACTTGTATAGCAGGAGATTGTGACCAGCTCTCTATGGAGCAGGTTCACACATCTCTGGAGCGGCTCCGGTGCGAATTGCACAGGAGTCCTGTGTGTCTTTTGGTCCATTTCAGGTCCGAATTCCGCCAAAAATTCAGGCTGAAATCGGACCTGAAACGGTGAATGGAGACGCACCGGATTCCTGCTGAGCCGCTTCGCGCTCCAGTCCGAACCCAACCTTAATGAGGTTCTTCACCCTGTTCAAAAAAAATAAATAAAAGTCAGGTTCTACAAATACTGTAGCTGCTGACTTTAATAAAAGGACACTTACCTGTCCAGGGATCCAACCCCATCCTCACCTGGGCCAGTTCTTCGCCAGTCTTCAGGTACACGGTGCTGGCATGCCAACTGTGGAAAGCCAGCTGTGATTCCTTGCAGCTATACACTTGGCTTCCAACTATGCATGCATGAGCTGGGGTGTGTTTTTTGAATGGTCGCACAGCCTTCTGGGACTAATGAAATGTCCCTGAAGGTTTCTATTAGGGGTGAGGTTGGGGGAGAACTTCTGGTGAAATCACCTAAATCACCCCCCCCCCCCCCCCCAAAAAAGGGGGGTAGGAGGACATAAAGTGGAAATTCCCCTGTAGGGTGAAGTTCCACTTTAAAGTGATAAACCCTCATTTTTAAATCACTTTCAGAAGCTGATTTAATTACTAAATATGCAGCTTCTTTTTTAAATCCTTGCCCATGCTCTAGTTTAAACTAGTGCTATGGAGAGGAAAGGATTGGCGCAAAAGTAGGCACTATATCTGGGTCCCAGGCTAGGGAAAAGGATAATCAAATACAATTATAAATGCAAACAATAAGTCCATATAGGGTAGTCCATAAAAGTCCATATGGAGCTCACAAAGATGGCAGCTTTGTGTAGGAGTAATAAGACAGCTCTGGAAGAGAGAACACAAGCCCCATGACTAGCGCTGTGACTGCTAGTGCCATGACTGCTGCCCCATGTTTTTCGGGGTGGCTTCTTTCTCTTGCAGAAACCTATGGAGCCACTGGGAGAGCAGGAGGTGGCAGTATAAAAGTTTTAAACTGTAAGTGCCGGGTAACAAACAGTTTACTGAAGGAGAATGTTTATTTTATTATGCTCAAATTGTTAAAATAAAAAGTTCTGAGGGTTTAATAATACTTTAAATGTCACTCGGTTATCTGCCAGGAACACATTTCCAGGGTGGCAACAGACACTCACTTTACTGTAGCTTTGGAGAAGCAGCATTGTCACTATTTGGACTACAAATGCTTCCTCCTCTCCTTATCTTCCTTACCTATAGGAGGAAGTGCTTTGTAGTTCACAGATTAGAGCTGGGAAGGCTGATATAATTGTTTGAGATTTCAGTTCAGCTCACTGGAAGTGAGAAGAAAGCTGTTAGGGCTGTAGTATATGGCCGTAAATGAGGGCATATGGCCATAGAGAGTAAAATACACCTGTTGTAGAACCTGGGAGCTGCAGATTCAGCGTAAATCTGTGTTCACACGACCATGCCTATGTGCTTATTTTTTAACAAAAGTTTTGAAAATTACCCATACGCGGGTACCATCAGTTACACATATATAGCCTCGCACAGCATAGTCTGTAAAGCAACTCAAAGGGCAAAATCCTACTAGAGCTTTGGCTCCCAGGTGCCACAACAGGTGTATTTTACTCTATACACCCTAATATATAGCCATGAGCAAGAGCCCTTATTCTGGCCAGATCAACAGGAATTGTTCTGTACTTTCAGAAATGTTCTTAGCCTGAAAAAATGAAAATGAAAGCAGCTGCCAACCCCACATCTAAGGACTGGTAACCTGCTTTGGTTAAGATACACTTTAACGAGCTGTAAATTGCTTTCCTTCAATACACTACAATTGTTGGACACAAATTCCAAAATGATGCTGTATAAAAAGGCTTTTCACAGATAGATATGTCAGAGCTTGAGGCGTATTCCAAAACTATTAATATCTGAATGCGGATATGTTAGAGGAAATATCTCCAGCACTCAGATGACCTCCTTCCCAGTAATCCAATGGAAGTGTAAGTTCTGACTGTTGGCTCTATGCCTCCTTTTACCATGGAATTAAAGAAAACCTCTAGTGAGGATGCATGAAGGCTGCTATTACTGATCTTTCCATCTGAAAATGCTATTTCCCTGGCTGTCACGATGATCCAATGGCTTCAGTAAGTCACAGACCTAGAACAAGTATACAGGTTTAGGGGTTGGACTTTAAACTGACATTAGTTCTGCATATTAGTTCTTGGCCAATAACTCTGAAAGCCCTGAAGCCAGGGATAGCCAGGCTTCCAGAATTTTTTACAAGGAGTTTGGCAATGGCATAGATGCAAACTGTTCTGGATTTTCTGGGACAGTCCCACATCTAAGTGCGCTGTGCCAATGATTCTGGCTGGGTCCCAACATCACAGCATCAACCTTGAGGTACTGAGCCCGATCAGGGAATTGAGGGGAATGTGGCCGCAAGTGGACAGTTTCCACATTTATTGGGGTGGAAGCATCAGAAATGTGGGCAAGATTGCCTGGAAAGTGGGACAGTCTCGATGGGGCTGCCCAGAAGGTGGGCATGTTAAGTGTGGGGCATGGGGTGACAGTGGGACTGCCCAGAAGGTGGGCATGTTAAGTCTGGGGCATGGGGTGACAGTAGGACTACTCAGAAGGTGGGCATGTTAAGTGTAGGGCATGGGGTGACAGTGGGACTGCCCAGAAGGTGGGCATGTTAAGTGTGGGGCATGGGGTGACAGTGGAATGCCCAGAAGGTGGGCATGTTAAGTGTGGGGCATGGGGTTACAGTAGTGCATGGACTGGGATGAATATCTTGGCAAATATGTAATGGTAGTCTCTATATTTCTGGTAGTACTGGTTTCCATTGAATACCGCCAATTTTTTTGTACTTTTATCATACAAGGATACATCTACATACATACCGTATCTGCAAATGTTATTAGCATCTGTTTTAAATAAAGCAACTTGTACTCCAGGTTTACTGGTCCTAAGGGGAAGATATTTCCCTACACACAGCAGACATTCTATTACCAATGCTGATGTAGAACATTAGAGGCTTCATCTTTTCTCCTGAAATATCTAGTCCTTCACGCAGGAAAAGTAAATAAAAATTGAATTGTCTGAAGTTCCGTACAAGGAAGAAGATTTCATTTTCAGTGAATAAATACGTTTTCTACTTTTAGTGAAAGGCCGACCACTGCTTTATACCGATCTGTGGTGAAGAACATGAACGGGCTGCTTTTGGCACAGTATATGAAACGGCATCCAAAAGGCGTGATGAAGTCTGTGTCATTACAGTCTATGTAATGTTCACTTTCTGCATTGATCTCATATAGTCCCAGTGCCATTAACTTTAATAGCATACATATCTTCTTCTGTATTACGTGCTGTGCCCGAATGCACTTGTGTGATGTGACCTTAGAGTCCCCCCCAATATTTAGAAAGTTTTGTATTTCCCTTTATTAAAGTGGAACTCCATGCAAAAATGAAAAACTGTTATGCAAGCTAGCATCAAAATATGTCCAATAACAATATTCTTTTTAGGATATATCCTGGTGATCCTGTTGTTTCCAGAATGTTAGAATGTTATGTCAGAATGTTCAACTGTAATCCAAATGACTGATCCCCCAAACCTTGTCCGAATCTGGAAGCTTTGCCACTTCAATAAAATATACAATCACCGGCCACTTTATTAAGTACACCTTGCTAGTACCAGGTTGGACATCCTTTTGCCTTCAGAGCTGCCTTAATTCTTTGTGGCATAGATTCAACAAGATGTTGGAAACATTCCTCAGAGATTTTGGTCCATATTGACATGATAGCATCACACAGTTGCTGCAGATTTGTCTGGTGACTGTGGAGGCCATTGGAATACAGTGACCTCATTGTCATGTTCAAGAAACCAGTGGTGAGATGATATCAGCTTTGTGACATGGTGCATTATCCTGCTGGAAGGAGCCATCAGACGATGGGTACACTGTAGTCATAAAGGGATGGACATGGTCAGCTACAATACTCAGGTAGGCCATGGAGTGTAAACGATGCTCAGTTGGCACTAATTGGCCCAAAGTGTGCCAAGAAAATATCCCCCTCACCATTACACCACCACCACCAGCCTAAACCGTTGATACAAGGTGAGATGGATCCATGCTTTCATTTTGTTTACGCCAAATTCTGACCCTACCATCTGAATGTCGCAGCTGAAATTGAGACTTACCGGGTGCCACTCCTGTCAGTTAAGAACAGGAAACTGAGGCTACAATTTACACAGGCTCACCAAAATTGGAGAGTGGCACCAGGTGTGGTCTTCTACTGCTGTAGCCCAATTGCTTCTAGGTTCGATGTGTTGTGTGTTCTGAGATGGTATTCTGCATACCTTGGTTGTAATAAGTGGTTATTTGGGAGTTACTTTTGCCTTTCTATCAACTCTGCCCATTCTCCTTTGACCTCAATAAGTAATTTTTGTCCACACAACTGCCACTCACTGGATATTTTCTCTTTTTCTGACCATTCTCTGTAAACCCTAGAGATGTTTGTGTGTGGAAATCTTAGTAGATCAGCAGTTTTTGAAATACTCAGACCAGCTTGTCTGGCTCCAACAACCATGCCACATTCAAAGTCACGTAAATCCCCTTTTTCCCCCATTCTGATGCTCGGTTTGAACTTAAGCAAGTCGTCTTCGCCACATCTAGATGTCTAAATGCATTGAGTTGTTGCCATGTGATTGGCTGTTTAGCAATTTGTGTTACCAAGCAATTGAACAGGTGTACTTAACAAAGTGGCCAGTGGGTGTATATTCTCTTCTTTGGTCAGATACTTCCTATGTGCTGTAATTGTGCCTGAGCAGAGAGCATTGGAGCCAAAGCACAGTTACAGTGCATGCGCACTGAGGATAAGCGCCCCACCTAGCGTATTAAGAGAAAATGTCTGATATACCGCGCATGCGCAGTAAGGGAAAGCATCCAATCTAAGCAGAGCATATGAATACTAATACACCTGCTTCCCTCCTCCCTACTACATCAGCCCTCAGGGAAATCTCAAGGAAAGAATGGAGCAGCATTGATAATCAGCAGCATGTGACCGCATATAAACAATTAACTACTTGACCTCTGGAAGGTTTTACCCGCTTCATGACCAGTGCATTTTTTTCTATTTAACACTGCACTACTTTAACTGACAATTGTGCGGTCATGCAACATTGTACACTATTTGTATACATTTTTCACATACATTGAGCTTTCTTTTGGTGGTATTTGATCACCTTTTTTTTCTTTTGGGGGGGTGATATAAATAAAAAAAGACTTCATATTTTGAAAAAAATAAAAAATAAAAAGATTCTACTTTCTGTTATAAAAGATATCCAATACACAAATATATAATTTCTTCATACATTTAGGCTAAAATGTATTCTGCTGTGATACTTTGGTAAAAGAAATCCCAACAAGTGTATATTTATTGGTTTGTGGCAAACTATGGTATATACACTGGAATTTACAAAGCTATGGCGCTATACTTTAAAGAGGAAGTAAACCCTCTTGAGAAAATCGAAAAAAAAAAAAAAAAAACTGCAAGACAAAGGCATAATTAGCTAGTATGCATAGCATACTAGCCAATTATGCATCACTTACCTGAAATCGAAGCCTCGGAATCGGTCCTCTTCTCCCCCTACGACCGCCGACATCTTCTCCCGGAGTGACTTCCGGGTATCGCGGCTCCGGCGCTGTGATTCGCCGGAGCCGCGATGACGTCACGCGCATGCGCACGAGAGCGGCATATAACAACTGAAGCATCGGCATATAGCGCCGATGCTTCAGTTGTCGCTAGTGCGCATGTGCCGCATGACGTCGGCACATGCAAATACAGGTATATCTCCTAAACCGTGCAGGTTTAGGAGATATCCCTGTTAGCTACAGGTAAGCCTTAATATAGGCTTACCTGTAAGCTAAAGTTATACAAGAGGGTTTACTTCCTCTTTAATGACAGTGATCAGCGACCTAAGATGTGACTGTAATAGGGTGGCGGCCAATCTGGCACTAACAGACACTATCTGAGAGGGTCACTAACTGACAATGACATCGGTAGTGACACTAATACAGTAATCAGTGATAATACTGTACTCTGACACTGTACTAATGACACTGGCTGGGAAAGGAATTAACATCTAGGGGCAATCAAGGAGTTAACTGTGTGTCTAACAATGTGCAATGTATGTAATGTATTTTACTTTACTATCCAGATGTTTTTAATCCCTGCTTTTCAGGGAGAAGAAATAGCTGTTCACAGTACACAGAGTTCTGTGTTTTTTATTTTGTGTTTTTGTAAACACAGAACTCTGTGTGTGTGATTTGGCCCCAGCCGATCAGCTGACTTCAGCCAAAATCATTGGCTGAAATCAGCTGCCACGCTTGTGCTGTGTCCAAACACACATACATGCCCAAAATCTGAAAGCAAGCAGGCAACGTACAGATACGTTTTCTGGCCTGCCTGTGCCACCCACGTGCAGTAAATCTGCTTTGGGTGGGCAGCGAGTAGTTAAAGGAATTTATTATGAGCTTTTTTTTTTTTCTTAAATAGGCATAGAAGGTGCAAAAATGTTTTTGGGTACCATTTGATGTGTTGGGTAGAGGATACCTTTCCATCTACTTTAAAGGCTAATGCGGCGTACACACGGTCGGAATTTCCGATGGAAACAGTCCGATGGGAGCTTTTCATCGGATTTTCCGACCGTGTGTATGCCCATCGGTCTTTTTCTGTCGGAATTTCCGACGGACTTTGGATTGAGAACCTGTTCTCAATTTTTCAGACGGAAAACCTTCCTATTGGATTGTGTGTATGCAATTCCGACACGCAAAATTCCGACGCATGCTCGGAAACAATTCGACGCATGCTCGGAAGCATTAAACTTCCCTTTTATAGTGCCGTTGAACGTGTTTTATGCCGCTGTGTTACAGACCGTCGGAATTTGGTGTGACCGTGTGTAGGCAAGACAGTTTGAGCAAAATCCCGTCGGAATTCCAACGGGAAAACCATCAGAGCTTTTTCCGACGAGAATTCCGACCGTGTGTATGCGGCATAAGTTCAGTTAATAGCCCAATGCAGTTAAAGGGCCCCAGTAGGTATTAAAAAACGGTGCAGATTTTTTCATACCTGTAGGCCATTTGAACCCCCCAGAAGCCTGGACTGAACAATGCCCAGTTAGCAATCCCTACATCCTGCCTTGTTGCTAGGACGTGCAAACCGTTGGGCGCTCACTCCCATCATTAGAGGAGTGATAACCAATAGTTTTGGTGTCCTACTAACAAGGCAGGATGTGGGCATTGCTAACTGGGAGTTTGGCAACATTCTGGGGGGGGGGGGGGGGGGGGGGGGTGCCAAATGGCCTACAGTTATGATGATAAAATGTATGAATATTTTAGATAAGAAAATTCAAATACACTCAGGCTAATGGTGTGCATAGGCTATTTTCTGTGAGCTTAGTCTTTAAGAGACAACAATTAAAAATCTAACAGAAGTTCTAGAATTCCTCTATTTAATTAAAACATTTTTTTTTTTTTTTTACATCTGTGTGTGTTGCTGTTGGAGAGATTTTCCCTCACTTCCTGTTCCAGGGACAACCTTGAGGTTTTCAACTATTTCCCTCGGAAAGGAGTATTTACTGCATGTTTTTATGCAGAACCTTATTCATCTTCATGTGAGTTATTAGCACTTTTTTGCTTTTTAATAAATCTTGATTTCGATCCGAATTCGGAAACAAATAAACAAAACAAATTCCGAAAACAAATTAAACGAATGAAACTAATTTAAAGTGGTGGGACACCCTGAAAATAAAAACTTGGGAGAAAGTTAGTAACAATTTAAAAAAAAAAAAAAAAAAAAAATTTTTTTTTTTACTTACCAGAAATGGCTGTTGCTAGGCAGATCGTCCTAATCTGCCTCCTCCAGCTCCGCGGTGATCTTCTCTTCTTCCGTCTTCAGGTGAATGGGGCGCGGTGTGTTGTGGGAACTGTGTCCCACAACACACCGCGTTCCCCATTCACAAATACGACTCGCGCATGCGCAGTTCGCCGCGCACCGACTCGTGCATGCGCAGTAGGCCGCGCGCCGACTCGCGCATGCGCAGTAGGAAACGAGAAGCCGTTTCCCTTACTCAGGATGGCGGCGGTGGATCCGGATAGCCGAGGGACATCTCGGCCTCCACCAACGACATCGCGGGCGCCCTGGGAGGGTAAGTGTACTTTTTAACAGTCAGCAGCGACTTTTTTTTTAGCTGCTGACTTTTAAAAAAAATTTTTTTTAGGTGAAACCCCGCTTTAACTAAACAAATGTGTAAATAACAAATCAAAACGAAACACATTTTTTTTAAAAATGGCTGTAAACGAAACGCGGTTAAACACGAGTTACCGCGTTTAGCCGCATTTGGCGTCTGAAACGACGGAAGCTTCAGCGTCTGAACCCATTTTTTTACCTTCAAAGAAAAGCCTATAAACGCAAAATGATAAGTGAGTGAGGGCTAAAATGATAAGTGAGTGAAACAAGTGGGTGTAACCTTGAGAGCTGCCTAACTCCTAACCTGAGCAAGAGCATTCACACCTGAGCGTTTTGTAGCTTGAAGCCTGAAGCTACAAAATGCTAGAGGGGAAAAAATCCATTATTCTCAATGGAGATGGTTCACATCTCCACTCCATGTCGCCTGAAGCCGAACGCCTGAAGCTCAAACAAGTTGTGGACCCTTTTTTGTTGCTCGAATGGGACAGATTTAGGCGTTTTTCTTCTTTTTACATTGGAGACCTTTTGCCCTGCACATAATCTCGGTAAAACGCCGTAAAAAAACGCAGCGAAATTGCGGTAAAATCACACGATTTTCTGCCTAAAAACGATACGCTCAGGTGTGAATGCAGCCTAAAGCCCCATACACACGGTCGGAAAATCCGACCACCAAATCCATCGGATTTGGTCCGACGGATTTAGTCCGACACTGGTTTTGCATACACACGGTCGGACAAAGTTGTCGGAAAATCCGATCCTTCTGAACGTGGTGGCGTTTGTTGCCTACGACGGGACTACGTAGAGGCTAGTAGCCAATAGCTTTGGTCTTGTAATGTTATCTGAGCATGCGTGGCACTTTGTCCGTCGGAATTCGCTACACACGATCGGAATTGGTGTGATCGGACTTTGTTGTCGGAAAATCTTTAGAGCAGGAGATACAACTTTGTCCGTTGGACAATCCGATGGAAAATGTCCGATGGTGCCTACACACGGTCGGAATTTCCGACAACATTGTCCGATAGGACAGAATCCATCAGAAAATCCGACCGTGTGTATGGGGCTTAAGACTAAAAATAAACATAAAAATAAAATAAGACTACAAGAAAAAATAAACAAATGAAAAATAATAAATGAAACAACAAATAAATAGATAAATGAAAAAAAAAAAATAAAAAAAATAAATGTAAAATAAAATAAAAAAATCAGTTTAAATGATAAGTGGGTTCAAGATTGTGGTCATTGCTGGGCTAAATCATGGAAATTTTTTTTTTTTTACAGTACTATTGTAAGATTGAAGATCTTTTACAACCAATGACTGATTACATGGTATAAGGGTAGAACAGTGTGTGCCCATCTATGTGGGAATAGTTTGATTTCTGGGACTTACAATCGGAGCACACAGCTACAGCATTGTCCAGTCTTACATGATGAATGATGTTGGGTACATTAAGAAAATACAAAACCCTTTTGTACAGTAAATTGTACCAAGTTGCAGGGTTTATGTCCATTAGGCTTGGTTGTGCGGACTGGTGAGTGCAGTTCTGGGGAAATCGAGAGGCTCAAAGGCACTTTGAATTTTTTGGAGCAAAGCTGCACTAACATTTGTGACCCATTGCATTCATATAATCGCATAGGACAAGGCTTTTACTTGGTTTCTCCTTTGTTTACCTGTGTCACCTTTCTACGTTCATCACTTACTTTGCTGTAATCTTTATCAATGATTTCCCATTGCCTGTAGCTGAGAAGAAGGTTTCAATGGCCATATTTCCCGCTTTGCCTTGTATTTCTTTTAGCACCAGCACTTATAAATCCCACAAACCTTTTCATGTTCCACCATGGAATTCAATGATTAATACCCTGTACGGAAACTCTGACTTACTGCGTTGAACTATAAAGCAAGGTCATGGTATTTTAGAAGCAAACAGTAGATTTATATTCCTTTTACTTAAGGTCATTTGAGTTCTAGCTGGAAAGTACTTATTGCTAAATCGCATCCGCTCTTTTTAGTATCGTTAGGAAAGATTTATTCTACTTTCCATCCATAACAGTGCCCATCTTACTTTAAGTACTACAGAGGAAACAGCAGAATGTGTTGTTTTGTTTGAGGAGCAACTGTTCTACCTGCTACACCATTATTGTCATCCATTAAAGCTCAACTATAAGACACAAATTCATTCTGCTCTGTATTCAGGCCAGGTTTACACTTTTGTGTTGCAGTGATGCACGCTTTATCATGCGCATTACTGCAGCACACAGTGCCACACCATGTCCACGTTACTGTTTTGTAGTGCCATTTAAAATAAATCCAAAACGCACTAAAGTAAAAAACACCGGTATTACCGCACTTTAAGGGCCAAGTATGTGCTGGGTTGCATTGCCAGCCTATGGGCTGCCTTAATGCAATGCATATTAATGAGTGATGGAACTCATGTTAACTTGCATGTGTTAACGCACCACACAATTATTAATCCAGCCTAAATGCATTTTTTTTCTTGTAAGTGCTGCAAGTATTTGGTATCAACCATTTTGCTGTCCCTGTACAGCACAGTTCAGACTAGGAGAAGACGAAGGATGAGCAAATCAGTTGTGCTGCAGTGCTAACAAAGAATGTGCTGGTGGAGAGAACAGAGGGATGAGCTGATCCGTCTTTTGCTTCTCCTTCACTCTCTAATCACATACTTCTCCTGATGATGTCCCAATGACGAAATGCGCTGGGCGGGCACTCATCCCATACATAGTACCCACTTGCACCAGGCAGAAAGAGCTGGTGGAGCCATTACACAACATTTGAATACACTGACATACCTTAGTGCAATGGATCTGGCACTAGTACATGTGAATGCATTGGTGTTTGTATCTTTTTTTATGTTTTTTTTTGTTAAATAGTTTTTTATTGCTATTTCAAATAGAAGGATTTATATATGTCCATATGTACTTATATATGTCTTATATATCAAATCACGCAAACAGTATCAACACAGCCATTAAATCACATCTTTCTGTCCCTTAAATCTGATGTAGTTAAAATGTTAGCATGTTTCGATCAATAGTATAACCTACATCAGGGGTGCCCAACCTTTTGAAGAGCGAGGGCCACTTAAGCGACTTAGTAACCAGTCGCGGGCCACAATGAGCAGAGTGGGCGGATGACAGGTCCGTGTCCACTTTGCATATGCAGAGTGGCCACAGACACAGCCCACTCTACTCTATGGGCCCTCTGATCCGATCAGATGTAAGGGGACGGATCCACTTCTGTTTTTTTAGCAGATCGGATCTGAGGTAGGCGAGTGTAAACGGATACAAGTCTGTTTTCATCTGCTGCTCCATAGAGGTGAATAGAGGGTCTGATTGGGTTGGACCAATCGTCTAAAAGGGGCCTAAGGCAGCTTTTACACTGATGGTTTGTGGTCTACCCATGCCGCATGGGCAGCACAGTTCACCTGTGCTTATCCTGTGGGTTAGCTGCACTTTGCCATACAATTCTATTATATCCTGCAGGTTTGGTGCACTTTCTGAAAGCGCCCCAACCCGCCTAGTCTATGGCTCAGTGCAGGTAACCCGCAGGTGCACCTGCGGATCAGTTTTAAAGCTGCCCAGTAACCACTGCAGAACAGATATGCCTTTACATACACTGTGATTTTAGTGAGTTACATTCAGTTATCGGCAGCTGCTGCTGTCCAGGCAGAGCACATTTGGTATCACTCCGCCTATGACAGGAGCCGGCGCTATACAGGAAGCGTTGGCTTATGTGGCTCTGTTCTGCAGGCGCTTGCTTCCTCTACTTCATTCACAACACTAATGCTCTGGGATGGTGGGTCGGCAACCTGCAATCTGGGCTTGCCAACCTGCCATCCCAGGGCAAGAGGTCGCGGGCCACATCAGAGGGCTCCGCGGGCCACCTGTGACCCCCGGGCCACTGGTTGGGCACCCCTGACCTACATTATCTTTAAACACAAAACCTACATTTTTAATTTCCACCCACACCCCTTCAAGAGAAAGGGGAAATTGGATTATTCTTTTGTTTTTGTAATGATTTTTTTGTAATGATTATATGTTTTGGAGTGATTTTTTTTAAGCATGTCATCATATTTATCAAATTAAATTCAACAATAACTTACAACTGTTTACAATGCAGCTGTTTATGTAAACTGGTGTACAATAGTCCTCAATGCAGATGTTAACCTTGACTGAAATAGCAAATGAATGTAAAGTGTAAGGAGAAAAGTTGCGCTATCCTAATGAATTAAAGCTGCTGCTCAAATTGTTATACTACAAAGACAAAATGGCTGTGGAAAGGAGCTGCGCTAAAGATTAAAACATAAAATACTAAATATGGGCTAAATGTTATTTCGCCCAGATACCTATACGTTTCACGTGAAAAAGTGTCAAAAAAGAAGTCTGTATGCCATCAGACTATTATAAAAATGAATAAATAAAAGCCCGGCTGAGCTTGTCCTATTTGTGTGGAAGTAAAGTTAAATGTGCAAAGTGGGTATCCACTGATTAGTGAGATCAAAGGACGACCTATAAAGCATAAATTAAAAAGCTAGTGAAAAATAAGTAAACACCCTGCTGAGCAATCAATTATATATGATACCTGTTATCGACTGTTTTTATATCATATATTGTATATGGTGTGCAAATTAAAACCCAAACTGTAACCAGTGAGCCTTGGTGTAAATAGTCCAAAATGAAGGATGATATTTAAACTTAATAATAACAAAAAAGAGTGAACACCCTACAGGGCGTTCGGGACAATATTATACCTGTTGTTGACTATTAAAAAATAAACGCCAACTTGATACTATAACTTTAAAGTTACGTGCAAGCTATAACCTGGAATATAGCTAGTGAACATTGAGTGACAATAAAGCTAAATAAAGAAAGAAAACAATAATATTGAAAACAATAAACACCCTACAGAGCCTAAAAATTGCAATGGTGACCGGATAAGTGTATAATCTCCTGGGGGTGTGAGAAAAACAATCTCCCAGAGAAGTATAATCAATCGCAAACAATATATGTAAATGTGCGTCTTGATATGCACAATGTAGCAAACAAGTTCCGTGCTTTTAACAGTCTGTGTGAAGACTCCCAAATTCTTGAAGTAAAAGTGACTTATATGACACCAAGAAAAGATGTGAAGACCTCCACCATAGGGCAAACTTGTCTCCTTACCGGAACTATATGGTCCCTTTTTAGGGGGACCTTTCACGCAAGTGGCTCTCAACCCTAGCCAGGGGTATACTGGGGGGAACGTCCGATATCCAACCAATCAGAATAACTCGTCCAGAATGGCTCCCAACCAGGGTCCTTCTCTGATGTCAGCTCAGGATCAGGCTCGGTGGCCAAATTGCAGTTGGAACCAGAGGGGATTAAAGAGAGCTCACATAGTGTGAAATCCAACGATATTTTATTGTATAAAAATAAGTAAACACTTACAGTGTAGCAAAATTAGATAGGCATGAAGCGAGCCGGCCGGTCTCGCAAATACAGCCCGTGGTATGGGATCACGTCTTACAGCGGTAGCGTCAGGACGTAGCTCCTCCTCCCTACGCGTTTCGTCATCAACGGACGTCGTCACGGGGCAAATAGCAAATGAATGTAGTTTGCTAAGTATTGTGCATGATAAACTTTTTTTTTTCAAATAAATTCCTTGTTTTCATCTTTTTCTCATCATTTGTTACATCTCAGTGCTGCTGATCCCCTACAGCCCCATTTCCAGCCTCTTCCTTTCCACATGCACTCCAGTCCAGTCCAGTAATGGCTTCATGGCATTTCTCATGGCAGGGTTCCTGATGGTGACAACAGTGGACCATGTCTACATATTATGTGGTGAAAAGGCCACTTGTAGTGTAAATCAGAAGCCTTTGTGACAAGGTGAGTACGCAGAGATGCAATTGGGAGACAGAAGGTATCTCAAAAAGGATATTCATGGCAGGATCACCAGGTCATACTTTAATGAAAGCTGCAGATTTAAAATAATTGAAGATGACTTTAAAATGGTTTAGATGATATGAGGTTTTAGTAATTGGCTTTACATATACACTATATTGTCAAAAGTATTGGGATGCCTGCTCTTACACGCACATGAACTTTAATGGCATCCCAGTCTTAGTCCGTAGGGTTCCATATTGAGTTGGCCCACCCTTTGCAGCTATAACAATTTCAGCTCTACTGGGAAGACTGTCCACAAGGTTTAGGAGTGCGTCTATGGGAATGTTTGACCATTCTTCCAGAAGCACATTTGTGAGGTCAGGCATGTTGAACAAGAAGGTCTGGCTCGCAGTCTCCCCTCTAGTTTATCCCAAAGATGTTCTATCGGGTTGAGGTCAGAACTCTGTGCAGGCCAGTCAAGTTCCTCCACCCCAAACTCGCTCCTTCATGTCTTAATGGGCCTAGCTTTGTGCACTGGTCCAAATCATTTGGCGGAGGGGGGATTATGGTGTGGGGTTGTTTTTTAGGGGTTGGGCTTGGTCCTTTAGTTCCAGTGAAGGGAACTCTTAAGGCATCAGCCTACCAAGACATTTTGGACAATTTCATGCTCCCAACATTGTGGGAACAGTTTGGGGATGGCCCCTTCCTGTTCCAACATGACTACGCAACATTCACAAAGCTAGGTCATAAAGACGTGGATGAGTGAGTTTGGGGTGAACACCTTTGGGATGAATTAGAGTGGAGACTGCGAGCCAGGCTATCTCATCCAACATCAGTGCCTGACCTCACAAATGCACACACTCCTAAACCTTGTGGACAGCCTTCCCAGAAGAGTTGAAGCTGTTATAGCTGCAAAGGGTGGGCCAACTCAATATTGAACCCTACGGACTAAGACTGGGATGCCATTAAAGTTCATGTGAAAAGGCAGGGGTCCCTATACTTTTGACAATATAGTGTATATCAGGCTTGTACAAACCGCTAAGCTCCAAGGGGACACCACACACAAGGCATATGAGCCCACCCTTGACAGAAGCACAGGGGGCACTTTTGGCACTGGACCACCCAGAGGGGAGATAGTAGCCACAATTAGCCAAACTGAAACAGCTGCAAAATTCTGATGTCAGTTCGAGAAGCGTAGGGATAGTCTCAGTTGCTCTATATTGTAGTTGCAATATTACTCGTAAACAGAATTGTAAGGCCTCATTCACATGGGCATGGCCTTAGTATGGGAAATATCTTACAGAAAACTGTAGTCAGGCGTCTAGGTATTTGTGGACAGACACAGCCAGGGTGGCTGCACAAAGCAATGACAGGCTGACAGTGGTCACAGCTGTCTGATAGTGTTCTAAAGTAATCGAACAGGGTGTGATTACCTAGAGTTAGGGATAGATGATCTCACCCTGGATGCAAACAGCTTGCATCCAGAGGTGATAATCTGTCTCTTACCACACATAATTGCTCCCTGTATGAATGCTTATGAACACCAGAGGATGGCTGCAGCCGCTTTCAGCCTGTCATTGCTTTGTACAAGCTTCTTGACAGCGTCTGTCGTGTTAATGAGGCCTAAGGGTCATCATAAGACCATAAACAGGCATAGCAATTTATTATGCAACATCCCGTGGATCTGCATTGCAGGAATGGGTAATCTAATAAGAACAGGATTTGCTGTCCTCTGTACACACTATTGGTCGCTCGATTTTCTGCAATAAATTCTAGTTGTTTACTTTGCAGACATTCCTCCTTTCACTCTTCAGGATTTACAATGTATTGTTGCCAGTGGCAGAATCAGCCCAGAGACTGACAGCAATGAGGATAAAGAGAGACTGTGAAAAGAATGTGCTTTGATTGGGACACAGTGCAGAAAAAGTACGGCTCTACTTATTATCAGCTTTTAGCAATGTACAATGATATACACCACTTTAAAGGGGATGTTCCAGTCTGGATGAAATTCGCTACTTTTATTACCTAATATCAGGTTGGCTGTGCTCGCATCTTTTCTCTGACTGTGAGGTGCAACAATAGTGGCATAATGTGTGTTGTAAGAGTCTTAATGGCAACCTAAAGGCCCGTCCTACAATTAATGGCAGTAGATGGGTGGGGAAATGCAGTGTACATGGGCTCCTGGGGCAGTATAACATACAATTTGTTTTATATTTCTCTGGCCTAGGAGCCATAGGTGTGCTTATGTTTATGCAATTACCAGCATATATCTACTCACAGCCATTAATTTTTATAGGCAGCTGTTCGCAGCACCTGTGGCTCCTGGGTGGGAAAAATGGGTACATTTTACACTGTGCAGCCTAAAGTCTAGTACACAGGGGCCGAATGTTGGGCGGCATTGGTCGGTTCAATAGAAACTGGGCGACATTTGGCCCGTGTACTGTATATAGCAGCCGGTTCGGTCTTAAAGCGGGGTTCCCACTTAAAAAAAAATAAAATAATAGTCAGCAGCTACAGATACTGCAGCTGCTGACTTAACGGACTGACGAATAATCGGACACTTACCTGTCCCAGGGTCCAGCGATGCGGCGGATTGAAGCCCCGCTCGTCCTCCCCTCCGCTCGGTGGTGCCAGCATTTTAGCTGTGGGCGCCCGGCTGTGGCTTCACAGCCGGGCACCCACTGTGCATGCGCGAGCCATGCCGTGCACCATCACTGGCCGTGCAATCATCTGGGACCGGTCATGTGTCCCAGATGATTGACAAGAGGGAGGGGGGGGGAGAGGCGATCTCCCTTCCTGCGCTGAGAGAAGTGACGTTAGGAGCCCAGGCGCCGAAGGAGGCAGACTACGAGGGACCCCCTAGCAACAGGCATTTAGAGGTGAGTAAAAAAAAAAATTCTCCAAATGTGTTTTTTTTTTTTTTTTTAGCACATTAATATTTTTTTTTTTTTTGGGGTGGAAGTCCACTTTAAAGTGTATGTAAACCCTAACAATAAACTTCTCTTTTTTGGTCCATTTTGGAAGGTTAAATATACCATTGAAAATGTTCTGTTTGATAAAAAAATATGTGTTAATCCTGACAGTAATTTAGAGTTGCCTTGTGACTTGTGCCTACTCCCTGTGTAATCTCAAGAAGTCTAATTAGAGCTATTTGTTTTTATCTTGGACTACAGGATGATTAGTGTCTATGTTGTAGAGATCTGAGAGTTGGATAATTTGAGTAGTTTAGCAGAAGACAACTGGACAGGGCTGACACCACTCAGTCCACAAAAGCGCTGTATAGGAGAGGTGTACCTAATGCTTTGTTTTTTTTTTAATTTTTCTTTGGCATACACTTTATTCCTCAATCCAGCAGTCTACCCCCCTGGTGGATCCAGTTGTGATGACCAATCCCCCTGTAGGTGGCTGCAGCGCGGTGCCACAGCAATAACACACACAGTCAATGTATGCAATGGGTCCAATGTAAAGAACTTGTATTGAAATAAGCAAAGACAGCCCAACCAAGAACACTCGCAAATTCCAACAGCGTGTAGAGAAGCAGGTTTCAGCCGAACTGACAGCGCCTTTTAGGAGGGGCTGAATGCCACCTGGCCGTCTTGTGCCCAAGTGGCAAGCAGTCCAGAGAAGTTGTGAACCCTACACTTTCCTTCCTCATCTGGAACCTTTCCCTGCTTCTAGTACTGTCCCTGACAGATGGGGTAACTGTTCCTACAATACCCACTCGTAAATGCATGCCAAAACCCTGGGAGCAGGGCTTAAAAAGACTCTGCTGACCAAAGATGGCTGCCAAGGGTCACCTGGATGCAGCCCAGGAAACCATAGAGAAGCAGAGTTTCCCCTGACTTCCTGTGCAAGCCACATAATTTAATGATTATTTAATAATTTTTTTGTGAAAAAGTTATTTTTGGTAAAAAAAAAGAAATAGACACAGCACAAATATATATATATTTTTTTTCTACCAGGTGTGAAACATAAATATGGATGCATTATTCCACTTATAATTGCAACTAACATTGACCATGCTTTGTAATTATGTACTCATGATGAGGAATTAATGTTTGTGCCTTTAAGCAAATGGAAGTCCATTGCCGATCAGGACATATTACAACACAGCGGGCTCTTAACTATCTTCCCTCATTTGCTGCATTGCCACCATCTGTTGCTATGACTTCAGTTATACAAAATCATTGCTGGATACAAAGCTGGGAGACCATGTCCAAATGCAGCTACCATATACACACATTGCACTTGGCATAAACAACCAGGTTATTTCAATGTGGCATAGGCCATAGACCAGTACAAATACATGGGACAAGTTCATGACTTAGGGGTGCCTATGTACAGTTCTCTGCACATACAGTTTATCATTCATATTAAATCAGTGTATTTACTTTGAAGCCAAACTGTTGGCTAAAGTCATATAAAAAAATAACACATTTTTCAAAATTATTACACACAGATTTCCAAAAAGTAGTGGTTTATCAGCTTATGAATGTACTATTGGTATTATATAGGAGCTATAAGGAAAATGTTGGACATGGGTAATCGGCAAAAGCTCCACCTAAAATGGTTCATAAAGGACCTCTGTGAATTAGGTCTCAGTCCCAGTAAAATGAAACAATTGAAACGTAGATGTGGGTTTCTTTAGACATGTGGAGGAGATCTTCAGAGGAACTCTTCTGGACTAAATCCTGGGGAGGGATGAGCAGCGTGACTTTGGCAAAGTTGACTTTGCAGATTTTGGCCTTGTGCACACAACGTTTTTTCTGCTGCTCCTAGGGGCATTTGGCGTTTTTGTTTTTTTCTGGCTGTAAATGCCCCTGCATGCTAGCCTATGGGGGTTATTTACTAAAACTGCATAGTGCAAAATCTGGTGCAGCTCTGCCTGTAAACCAATCAACTTCCAGGTTTTATTGTCAAAGCTTAATTGAACAAGCTGAAGTTAGAAGCTGATTGGCTACCATGCACTGCTGCACCAGATTTTGAGTGCTCCAGTTTTAGTAATTTCCCCCCTATGTGTCCTTGCACATATAGGCATTTTAAAGAAGTTTAAGGCTGGGTTCACACATATGCGAATTGACGTGGGTTTCCCCGCATCCAATTCGCAACACAGGAGAGTGTGACCTGCTCTCTATGGAGCCGATTCACACAGCTCCGGGGCGGCCACGGTCTGCATTTAAAAAGGGTCCTGTGCGTCTTTGGTTCCGATTCAGGTGCGAAGTCAGGCAAAAATTTGGACCTGATTGGCACCTGAATAAGTGAACAGGGACGTACTGCTGTGCGCACATGCTGTGAGCTGCGACCGCAGCATATGTGAACTCAGCCTAAAGGCAGGGGCGTTTAGAGGCAAAAAAAAACCCACAGCCACTGCATCCAGGAGCAGGAGTTTTGGCAGAAAAAATGCTGGATGCATCTAAATGGGTGCAAACATCTAAACATGTCTAAGCATTAGGCAAGTTTAGAGCTTGAGTCCTAATTTATTCAATGGCCAGAATAAATTGTTATTTTATTATGACCAATGAAATTAACTAACGTCCAAGCACTTGACGTCTAAACGTGTTAAGCCCCATACACACGGTCGGACTTTTTCATGGATTCTGTCCGATCGGACAATGTTGTTGAAAAATCAGACCGTGTGTATGCACCATCGGACAGTGTACGTCGGTTTGTCCGACGGACAAAGTCTTATCTCCTGCTGGAAAGATTTGCCGTCAACCCGGTCCGATCACACCAAACCCGATCGTGTGTACGGTTGTCCGACCGGACAAAGTGCTACGCATGCTCAGATCACATTACAAGACCAAAGCTATTGGCTACTAGCCTCTACGTTGTCCCGTCGTAGGCAACAAACGTCACCACGTTCAGAATGATCGGATTTTCCGACAACTTTGTCTGACCGTGTGTACGCAAAACCAACATCGGACAAAGTACGACGGACATGATCCGACGGACCTGGTCCGCGGATTGTCCGACCGTGTGTATGGGGCTTAAGATGAGTTTACAAGCAACAAACATTTTTTTTTATACCAAAACTTCTGCCAGGAGGAAAGGAGTCTAGCAGAGTTAGCAATACAAATCAAAATAAAAAAGGGGTGTGAGTACTTTAGGCTGTATTTAGGGTAGTTTATTTCACTAGGAGCCAATTGCACTTACAGATGTGTTACCAATGCTTTAAAAACGTGTTACCTTGCATTAAGGTGCCCTGCCACTCTTTTACTTTACATTGGCTGATACGCCACCTTAACATATGGAAAACAGTATGTGTGTTATGGTGGGCCTCAGCATGTGTGCGTTGGCAGCTTCTGTAACGGTGCATCGGAGTGCCATTCAAGATGAATATTACTGCAACTTGCCACACGTTTTGAGCGTTGTGGTATCGCACATTCAAATGTGCACTTTACTACAGCACATAAATATTAGTATGGCCTTCATGTTTTTTTTATTAGAGTTTTTTCTTTTTTTTTGTGTATTAAATGATTATGTTAATATTATACAGGCTATAAAGGGAGACAGTACAGTTATAATACAATTCACTACAAGAGGGTTAGTAGGGCCCTTCTTGTGAGAGCTCACAGTCAGGCTCCATTTACACATGGAAAGGAGAAGCTGCGCTGCTTTAACCACTTTCAGAGCGGACCAATTTGCAGCAAGGACCAGGCCCCTTTTTGCGATTCGTCGCACTGCGTGGCTTTAACTGACAATTGCGTGGTCGTGCGACGTGGCTCCCAAACAAAATTGACGTCCTTTTTTTCCCACAAATAGAGCTTTTTTTTGGTGGTATTTGATCGCCCCTGCGGTTTTTATTTTTTGCGCTATAAACAAAAATAGAACGACAATTTTGAAAAAAATGCATTATTTTTTACTTTTTGCTATAATAAATATCCCAAAAATATATAAAAAAAAACATTTTTTTTCCCTCAGTTTAGGCCGATACGTATTCTTCTACATATTTTTGGTAAAAAAAATCGCAATAAGCGATTATTGATCGGTTTGCGCAGAAGTTATAGCGTTTACAAAATAGGGGGATAGTTTTATAGCATTTTTATTAATAATTTTTTTTTATTAGTAATGGCGGCGATCAGCGATTTTTTTTTTGTGACTGCGACATTATGGCCGACACATTGGACATTTTTGACACATTTTTGGGACCATTGTCATTTATACAGCAATCAATGCTATTTAAATGCATTGATTCCTGTATAAATGACACTGGCAGTGAAGGGGTTAACCACAAGGGGGCAGTGTAAGGGTTAAGTATGCCTAGGGGTGTGTTTCTTACTGTGGGGGGGCGTGGCTGTCAGCTAGTGAATGCTGATCTCTGCTCCAATCACAGGGAGCAGAGATCGGCGTCACTAGTTGCTAGGCAGAACGGGGAGATGCTGTTTATCTCGGCATCTCCCCGTTCAGCCTTCCCGTGAGACGATCGCGGGGGTCCCCACGGCGATCGAGTCCGCGGGGACCGCGACCGGACTCACGGGGGTCCCGACCGGCGCGCTCCCGATGGCACGGACAGGCTTAAAGGAGGGACTTATATATACGCCCTCCTGCCTGTACGTGCCATTCACGTATATCGTCGTGCGCCGGTCGGCAAGTGGTTAAGGTTAAGCCCCCGTTCACACCTATGCGAATTAGATGCGGCTTACACCGCATCCAATTCGCAGGACATTTCAAAATACATTAATATTAATGAGGCTGGTTCATTCGCACTCCGCATTGCACAAAAAACGTGTGCGTTTTCTAGGCAGTGTGGTCCGGCTCAGGTGCGAATTCAGCCCCATTATCTTCTATGGGCACGCATCTGATTCGCAGATGTGTGAACAGGATAAAATACTGATGCAATCCTGAGCTGATACTGAGCAAAAACTGACATGAAACGCTGAACAACTGAGTTTTCTCTTCGCAGGGAAACCTGAGCTTCAATTCGCACCGCACATGTGTGAACCCAGGCTAAATCCAAACAAGTAGGTAACAAAATGTGATGAAATGACAGTTCAATTCTGATCCAAAACAGACGCCAAAGTGAGCTTGATCAACAAATTGTGCCACCACCTTAAGAAAAACTTGTTAACTAGCTGGCAAGCAAAACCAGGCAGATGGCTTTAGCCCAAGCCAAGGCCTTTGCTTGTATGGAAGATCGTCTGGCAAGCTTTGATTGGATGGCTGCATAAGTTCTCCAAACACTCCTGGCACTGTACAACTCAGACTTAAAGGCTTAGTGCCTCAGCCATGCATAAGGAGAGAAGACCAACCATAACATAATATTGCCTCAAACAATATTTATTATAAAATGAAATATTGTACTTACATTTAAAAAAGTTAAAATTGCGCATAATCAGCAGAGCCGGCCGGCTACAAACAAAACCCGTCCTCCTAGCGAGACAGCGTGGTGACGTCAGCACGTATCCTCCACCAGACGCGTTTTGTCATATGTGACGTTGTCAATGGGGGATGTCCATTCACACATATGCGACTCCAAAGTTGCAAGATTTCCACTGAGACTTTGAGTATGACTGTTATCCAACTTTACACTCTCTGGACCTAAGTCAAAGTAGTGCAGGCACCTTTTCAATAGACATGTGCGATTCGTTTCGTACGAATTCGTAATTCGTACGAATTTTTCGAAATTCGTACGAATTTACGAATCTGTAGTACGAATTTTTTTTTTTACGAATTCCGTACGGAATACGAATTTTTTTTTACGAATCGTTAGTAAAGTTACGAATCGTTACGAATCGTTACGAATCGTTAACGCGGCTAATGAATTGTTGGTTCTCATAACACAGAGAACAATTCGAATCCAACTACAAATATCGAATTTCAATTTCAAGTTACGAATCGTTACGAATCGTTATGAATAGTTACGAATCGTTACGAATCGTTATGAATAGTTACGAATCGTTAGTAAATCCAACTACCAATATCGAATTTCAACTAATTTGAACGAAATTATTATAGCAGATATAACGAATGAATTCGAATGACAAAGTGTCATTTTTGCAGAAAAAAAAAAAAGCGTAGGGGTCCCCCCAAATTCAATAACCAGGCCCTTCAGGTCTGGTATGGATATTAAGGGGGACCCCAGCCAAAAAAAAATAAAAAAAATGGCGTGGGGTCCCCCCCAAATATCCATACCAGACCCTTCAGGTCTGGGATGGATTTTAAGGGGAACCCCGGCCAAAAAAAAAAAAAAAAAATGGCGTGGGGTCCCCCTCAAAATCCATACCAGACCCTTTATCCGAGCACGCAACCTGGCAGGCCGCAGGAAAGGAGGGGGGGACGAGAGCGGCCCCCCCTCCCGCCTGAACCGTACCAGGCCACATGCCCTCAACATTGGGAGGGTGCTTTGGGGTCCCCCCCAAAGCACCTTGTCCCCATGTTGATGAGGACAAGGGCCTCATCCCCACAACCCTGCCCGGTGGTTGTGGGGGTCTGCGGGCGGGGGGCTTATCGGGTGACGATCCGGGTGACAGGTCTTGTATAACGAAGGCACCCGGTGACCCCGCCCCCTCTCTGACGTCATGGGGAAAGCCATAGGGAATTCCACATGACGTCCCCGTGCGTCAGAGGGGGCGGGGTCACCAGGTGCCTTCGTTATAAAAGACCTGTCACCCGGAGCGAAGCCTCACAGAGCGGGAGCCTCCCATTGCGAGGAGCGGCCTGCGAGAAGAGACGACGATGCCGGACGAGAAGGACGACGCCGGACGAGAAGGACGAGAAGACCGGAGGAAGAAGAAGCGAATCGAAGGAAGAAGAAGTTGGAAGAAGATGCCGGAAGGAGAAGATGAAGAAAGGAGAAGATGACGGAAGGAGAAGATGAAGAAGGAAGACCAGAAGAAAGAAGATTTTAATAAAGGAATTGTCAAAGACCGTCTCCTGTCATTTTTACCATTTTTGCCACTTTTTTGGTGAAATGGTAGGGGTAGTTTTGTACCCCCTTACCATTTCACACAGGGGGGGGGGGCGGGATCTGGGGTCCCCTTGTTAAAGGGGGCTTCCAGATTCCGATAAGCCCCCCGCCCGCAGACCCCCACAACCACCGGCCAGGGTTGTGGGGATGAGGCCCTTGTCCTCATCAACATGGGGACAAGGTGCTTTGGGGGGGACCCCAAAGCACCCTCCCAATGTTGAGGGCATGTGGCCTGGTACGGTTCAGGCGGGAGGGGGGGCCGCTCTCGTCCCCCCCTCCTTTCCTGCGGCCTGCCAGGTTGCGTGCTCGGATAAAGGGTCTGGTATGGATTTTGAGGGGGACCCCACGCCATTTTTTTTTTTTTTTTTGGCCGGGGTTCCCCTTAAAATCCATCCCAGACCTGAAGGGTCTGGTATGGATATTTGGGGGGGACCCCACGCCATTTTTTTTATTTTTTTTTGGCTGGGGTCCCCCTTAATATCCATACCAGACCTGAAGGGCCTGGTTATTGAATTTGGGGGGACCCCTACGCTTTATTTTTTTTCTGCAAAAATGACACTTTGTCATTCGAATTCATTCGTTATATCTGCTATAATAATTTCGTTCAAATTAGTTGAAATTCGATATTGGTAGTTGGATTTACTAACGATTCGTAACTATTCATAACGATTCGTAACGATTCGTAACTATTCATAACGATTCGTAACGATTCGTAACTTGAAATTGAAATTCGATATTTGTAGTTGGATTTGAATTGTTCTCTGTGTTATGAGAACCAACAATTCATTAGCCGCGTTAACGATTCGTAACGATTCGTAACGATTCGTAACGATTCGTAACTTTACTAACGATTCGTAAAAAAAATTACGATTCGTCCGAATTTCGTATTTCGTACGAATTCGAACGGAATTTCGTACACGAATTACGAATTACGAATTTTTTTATATACGAAACGGGACGAAACGAAACGAAACGAATTTTTTGGCAGTTCCCATGTCTACTTTTCAATACCTCTACCACTTTAAGTCACACCGATCTGAACGGGTGCCATTGAAGAGAATTGGCTGTGACTTATCATGCGGCTTGTCATGTACAAAGTCACATGACAAGTCGCCCAAGTGTGAATGGAGGCCAATTGTGATTTGTGTACATTTTTTTTTTATTTTGGGATAGAGGTTTTACATAAATAAATAAAAGCTGACCATTGTAAGAACCCCTGTCAGTGTTGAATGGTTTGTCTCCTCCCTGTAAACTGATACATCTGTTGTTTGAAAAAACAACAGACGTACTGGCTGGATCACCAGACAAAAATAGAAAAAAGAAAGCCTAATGCCTTGTACACACGAGCGGATTTTCCATCGGAAAAAACTTGGATGTTTTTTTCTGACGGAATTCCGCTCAAGCCTGCCTTGCATGCACACGGTCACACACAAGTTCTATGAACTTTCGACCATCAAGAACATGGTGACGTACAACACTACAACGAGCCGAGAAAATTAAGTTCAATGCTTCCAAGCATGCGTCGAATTGTCCGTCGGAATTTGTACAGACGATCGTAATTCCCAATTGGAACTTTTTCCGACCGAAAAATTGAGAACATGCTCTCAATCTTTGCTGGCCGAAATTCCGCCAGCAAAAGTCCAATGGAGCATACACAATATCGCATTTTCCGACCAAAAGCTCTCATCAGACTTTTGCTGGCGGAATTTCCGATCATGTGTATGGGGAATAAAAAAGAAAACTACTGCAGTCAACACATCTAAGAATTGGTAAGCTGCACAATAGTAAATGTTTGCTTTTGGTTTATGCAGACATTAAAGGTTGGCGCACAGTGTTAACAGGCATTTGTGTGGTGAAGACAACATTCTCTTGGGATGACTACACAGCTTACGATTTGTTAGCATTGCAGACAATTTGGTAACTTTAAAGGCCAGCAGCTCTTGTAAGCCTTGGAAAGGCTTATTGCACATACAGTAAAGATTTCCCAGTGTGTGTTGGAAAGCAGTGTAATTGTCCAGAGACAGTTTTATTATTATTTTTTTTACAGCATGAAAAATGAGGCATATGATCACTCATAGGGTCTCTCTCATCTTGGCTATGTGCCAAATTAGAACACAGGAGAGGATCATGTGATGAGAAACATAAGGGGGTGTATTTTATGATAACTTTTTAGAACTATTTATCCTGTGACACTACATTTATTCTCTGTGAACAGGAACAAAATCAAATGTTATTAGGCTATTTTCTCTCCAGGTCAATTGATATTCATTCATACAGAATAAAGTGTATTGAGAAAAATATTACATTATGGCCACTAGATGGAACTGATGATCATAGGAAATAATTGTTTAGTTTGATTGTCAGCTCCACCTAGTGGCCACAATACAGCGTTTTCCTCATTTACTTTATGAAGAGATAAATGAGTCTGCTAGCATTTTATTTTGCCCCCCATGTACACAGAAGAGTTATAAATACAACCCATAGTGTGATATTGTGCTTCCCACCTGTAATTGTCAATGGCTGTTGCTGTTATCTCAGCTGCTCTCCAATCCTTGTAAATACTAGATTTTATTGTGTTACACGTGTATGAATGTTGGACTCTGCATGGAGAGAATATCATCAAATTGTGCAAATGTTGAGTGTAATTTTAAGTGCTAGTCGATTTTCAAGCAACTTTCAAGCTCTTCAACTATGTGCATTCATTGGCTGTTGAGATTGGTCAAGTGGTCACACTGGATGAGCAGGTTACAAGTGGTCTTGGGAAATAAAGGGCACTATGGAGAGGGTTCACTGTGAGCACATTGCAGAAAATGAAGAGTTGCATTAGAGATTCTATATAGGTTATGAACCAGCTCGTCAATTATTTATTGAAGGGCACAGGCTGCAAAAAGTAGAGCAAACAGGTCTGCATTGGATAACAAAGGTGATCTGCATGAAGTTGGCCATATACATTACAATCTAATTGTGCAATCTCCTTTTGGATCTACCAACAATCATGTACTGCAAGGGCCTGCATATCACTGTGCCCAACTTGAATAGACTATTGAGGTAGGATCTAATATTACAAAGTTTAATTATTATTATTATATTAATTATTATTATTATACAGGATTTATATAGCGCCAACAGTTTGTGCACCGCTTAACAAAATAAAAACAGACATTACAATTACATTACAATTTGGTACAAGAGGAATTAGATCAAAAGGAGATAGTAAAGTAACTGTACAGTCTGATTGTAACATGTATGGTAGCTTATAGTATGTTTATATTTTTCAAAATATAGTTGCGCTGTGTCTTTAAATCCATAGTGCAAAAAATCGTATCCAAATGATATGTTACATGCGAGAATTGTGTATCAAACTGAGCTTCACCATCACTCCAATTCTACAAACAAATAAAGTTTGTGCGACAGACCCAACCAGGACAGCGGCTTTTGGAGAGGACTAGGGGCAAGCCTTCTACCCATACATTAGGATCAGTGCCTGGTAGACATGTGCACCGTCAATAAATTATTTTTGTTTCGTTCCGTTCCATTTCGTATTAGAATTCATTCGTATTTCGTAATTCGTGTCCAAAATTCAATTTGGATTCGTACGAAATACGAATTTTCGTTAGGTTCGTTAACTTTTCGGAACAATTACGAATGTTCGTTATGATGAATTTGTCATTATGAGGAGCTCCCACCATCCCTGTTCTGTGCTCATTGAGGGTCTCCCACCATCCCTGTTCTGTGCTCATTGAGGGGCTCCCACCATCAATGTTCTGTGCTCATTGAGGGGCTCCCACCATCCCTGTTCTGTGCTCATTGAGGGGCTCCCACCATCCCTGTTCTGTGCTCATTGAGGGGCTCTCACCATCCCTGTGCTGTGCTCATTGAGGGGCTCCCACCATCCCTGTTCTGTGCTCATTGAGGTTCTCCCACCATCCCTGTGCTGTGCTCATTGAGGGGCTCCCACCATCCCTGTTCTGTGCTCATTGAGGGGCTCCCACCATCCCTGTTCTGTGCTCATTGAGGGGCTCCCACCATCCCTGTGCTGTGCTCATTATCAGGGGCTCCCACCATATCTGTGCTGTGCTGACTTCCTGGGTTTTTTAACTTCATCATAACAAATAATCGTACTTAACGAACATTCTTATTTTGTCCGATTCTGAATCTCTCATCGACTACCAGTACCAGTCTCCCACTCCCATATTAAAAAAGGTAATTTTCCCAACCCTCACTCGGCAGCAGAAAAAAACCTCTGATTGGTCAACAAAACACCAGTCACGTTTCCGTTGTAACGGAATTTGGATCCAAATTTCGTAAACAAAATTTCGTATTTCGTACAAAATTCTGAAACATAGCAATTCGTATTTCGGATCCTCCCGAATGTACGAATGTTCGATTTGTACGAAACTAATTGCACATGTCTAGTGCCTGGACAACATCCCTTAGCCCCCCAAGGTGAGGATAACAAAGTGTGGCCCCTTCATCCTATGCCATCTACTTATTCATGGAGTACCAGGAGCAGGACATGTACAACATCCCTCAGCATCAAAGGTGAGGATAAGAAAGTTTCTCCCCTTCATCTCACACCAGCCACTTATTCACACAGCATCAGGAGCAGTGTCTGGACAACATACCATAGCACCCAAGGTGAGAATAACAAAGTGTGCCTTTCTTCATCCCATGCCAACCCAATTATTCATGCAACATCAGGAGCAGTGCCTAAACAACATCCATCAGCACCGAAGGTGAGAATAACAGCATCCCCATCTTCATCCCATGCTGGACAATTATGCATGCAACATCAGGAGCAGTGCCTGGACAACATCCCCTAGCACCCAAGGTAAGGATTACAAAGTGCGCCCCCTTCATCCTGTGCCAGCCAATTATCAGGAGCAGTGCCTAGACAACATTCATCAGCACCAAAGGTAAGAATAACAATGTGTTCCTATCTTCATCCCATGCTGGACAGTTATTTATGCAGCATCAGGAGCAGTGCCTGGACAACATCCTTTAGCATGCAATATGAGAATATGAAAGTATGCCCCTTTCATCCCATGCCAGCCAATCATCAGAAGCAGTACCTGGACAATATCCGTCAGAACTGAAGGTGAGGATAACAAAGTGTGCCCTCCTTCATCCCATGCCAAACACTCTGTGTTTACCAGTTCCGTAACCTATTTTTTCCTACATTTTTCCTTCCCTGCTTCGTTCAATTACATTGGGATGCTGAGACATCTTAATTAGGTTCTGTGGCAAACTTTATTCAAACAATTTTTTCTGCCTGTAAATTATATATGGTATTCTTAGACTAGAAATGTAACATTTCGACTAGTTGGATTCCCTCTGTATTTGCCTGGAAAGTGAATGGAAAAATGGAGAAGTGATAATTCACTGCTGGTCCCAGAGGCAGACTTATGCCCCGTACACACAGTCGGAAATTCCGACGGAAAATGTTAGATCGGACCATGTTGTCGGAAAATCCGGCACGGCACGGTCAGAATTTCCGACGGAAAAAATTTGAGATCCTGCTCTCAAATTTTCCGACAACAAAATCCGATCGGACTTTTTCCGATCGTGTGTAGAGAATTCCGACGGACAAAGTGCCACGCATGCTCAGATCAAATTACGAGACCAAAGCTATTGGCTACTAGCCTCTATGTAGTTCCGTCGTATGCAGCGAACGTCACCACGTTCAGAATGATCAGATTTTGCGACAACTTTGTTCGACCGTGTGTATGCAACACCAGTGTCGGACAAAATCCGTCGGAAAAAATCAAACGGATTTTGTGGTCGGAATTTCCGACCGTGTGTACGGGGCATAAGAGGTGAGTGGCATTCAGGACAAAGAGACAGGTTCTCTTGTAAGAGGATCCTCCTACCCGCCAATACCTTTCCTGTGCTGCCCCACTGCTCTACAGCTCTGCTGGAGTCCCTAACTCTGTGTACGTTCCTCTTTAAGAGCCCCCGGGCATCAGAAGAAGGGTAATGGGTGCCATCAAACCAAAAACCAAACTATTATGATGAATGTTCTGTTCTGTTAGAAACAAGATACAATTCAATTCCCCAAATAATTACCCTCTGGGGTATGCTTTTGATTGGCTATAGGCACTGGACACCCAAGACAGACTTAAACTTGGAGAAGTCTGTACATTTCTTTTATAGTAACTTACACTATTCTTATAATACATAGTGTACAGACCCTGTTTGGCTCATATAACCTAGCAACAGCATATTTTGTCAGCACCCAGCAAGTGCAAGCAACTTATTAAACCACATTATTCCATGTCACCATAGCACATTACATAAAAAGCCATTACTGGCATTTATATCATGCGACCATAGTACATTATCCACAATAGCACACAATTTTATGTATATAATGTAAGTGAGTAAGAGTATATCCTTCTACAACAGTACAATATGTTATACCACATGAATAGATCATATCATCCACTGAAATGATATACCATCACAGCAGTAAATGATATCACACTGCAGCATATCCCAGCATATCCCATTAATATATTATTAATAGGCATAGTATATCAACCTGTAGCACTTATATGTCCATCTTTCTCCCTCTGGATCATTTTATCCCACCCCAGTAACACTTTGCTACCCTCAGCAGCATTGTACCGCCTTAAAATCAGTTTATCTTCCCCACCTAGCAGCGCACCGCTCTTTCCCAGTTACCACTATGCAATTTAGCACTTTCAACCCTTAAAGGAGAAGTACAGCCAAACCTCGTTTGGCTGTAGCTCTCCTGTGGATCACATGAGTGCAGTTCGTTCTGCACTCCTGTGACCGTTTTATTAGCACACAGTGGGCTTCAGCCCGCTGTTGGCTGATGTCACAGAGCCGGTCCAGACTCAGTCAAGACTGCGACAATGAAGTCAGGATCTGCCCACATGCCTGGACCGGCACCTGGCTCAGGCTCTCAGCGAGCCGCTGAGAGCCTGAGCCGGCCGCTCCCCATGCCCTCCACAGCCCATCACTCCAGTGAGCGAGGAGGGGGTAGAGTCGAGAGCCGGTGACTGACAGTCATCAGCTATCTGCTCAGGGAGCCTGAGAAACAAGCGATCGGCAGTGTTAGATTGCTTGGTTCTCAGTCTTAGAGCCAGTGGGGGACAGATTCAACATCGGACTGATGCTGCATCCACCTAGGTAAGTATGATTCTAAAATAAAAAAAAGTCAATACTTATTTTTAAAGAAGTATTGTACATCTTGCCCCACCCAAATCAGCACCACAGTATACCCGCCAGAGGTTCCCTAGGGTATACTTACACTAGGAGATCTATTTATAAAAAACATGAATGTTCTTTAGGCTATTTTCACTTCTGAATTAACTTTCTTTTAATATGGGCAGCAGTAAAATACTGCATTATGTCCACTAGATGTAGTTGAGATGCATACAAAAATACATACTGTACATATTTGTAACAATTTCATACAATGAAACATTTCTAGAGAACGCTGAAGGGAATTCACAAATAAATATAACCAAAACCATTACACGTAGCATTCTTTCAAATTGTTACATTGTAGCTTTTATTAAGACGCATGACCTTTGCTCTTTAGCTTCTAGTGTCCATAATGCAGTATTTTATTACTGCCCGTAAAAAAAAAAAAAAAAATTCTCCAAAAGTTGCATATTTTTCTGCTGTATGAGTACTAAAGCCTCGTACACACAATTAGATTTTCCGCAGCCAAAATCTCAGACTTTTATCAGAAGGCGTGTGCCTGGATTTTGTCTTGCATACAAACGGCAAGGAATTGTAGGCCAACAAAAATTGGAGGAGATAACGTGTTATTTATTATTGGCCTTGGAGTTATTGCTTTGACCCAAGTCCAGTCCAGGAACAAGAGGAGGGGGAGGTCTTGGACCAAAAATTGGTTGCTTGATTAATCTTGACCAATTATGTCATATGCCTTTGCTGCGGGAGCTCCAGGAGAATAATCCGGATGATTTTCAGAATTATCTCCGGATGACGGACCCCTGCTTTCACCAACTCTTGGCATAGTTGACCCCCTATAGTAAGAAGTAGGACACATGCATGACGTTTTTTTTTTAATTTTTTGGTTGAATAATGATTTGATTTGTTATACTTTCTATATTTTTGGATGCATAGAATGCACTTTTGGTTAAGTTCTATTGGCAGATAGCATGTCTAATTTTATTTGTTTTCTTTTTTTAATGCACAATAAAAAAAAAATGTGTACAATAATACTTGGCTTGTGTTTTTACTTCAAATTACTGTTTGGGAGTAGGCAGTAACATTAAAAAAATACAATGTAAAATTGACAAGGGACACCAACATAGTTGTATCCTTGATCTTAAAAACTGTGGGATAATGGTGTTACGGTAACTAAAAAAAAAAGCATAATAATATTATTCTTGATATCATTAGAAAAAAAAAAGCCTTTGAAAATTTGTTTGCAATAACTCCATCAGTATCACCAGCAAAGCAGCATCATTATTATCCCATTAAAGAAGAAGAGAATTGTGCGCTGCATTTCGAGATTTCATAATTTGCCGCGTCACGAATGTTAATTATCCATTACAAACGCCAGTTTACAAGGCCGACCGCTTCTGGCTCATCCTTGCTTCTGAGCATGCGTGTTTGTACTTTGGACTTTTGTTCGATGGACTTGTGTACACACACGATCGGAAAATCCGACAACAGCCATTTGTCCGTGGAAAATGTTAAAACCTGCCATCCAACATTTCTCCGCGGAAAATCAGACAACTATTGTCCGATGGAGCGTACAAACGGTCGGATTTTCCGCCAACAGCCTTTTATCACACATTTCCCGATCGGAAAAATGTCTGTACGAGGCTTAAGGGATAGAAGTCTCACAGCCTCCAGATTTGCAAAGCATTTTTTTACTGTACACTTCCATTAAAGAACTACACTGGTTACGTTGACAAGCATTCACCATTTCTTATGGCATGCTTCCAAATCTGTACAATAAGAAAATAATATCTTTCCCAGTTGTTTATATGCTTAGTACTAGATTTTCTGAAGGCATAATGCAACTGCTATAAAAAACATAACACAGTATAATGCACGTTTTTAAATATAACAATAACGCCTCCAAGATGGATTATTATTATTATTATTAGACACGATTTATATAGCGCCATCAGTTTACGCAGCCTTTACAATGTAGAAGGGGGACAGCACAATTACAGTACAGTTCAATACAGAAGAGACAGGAAGGTCCCCACAGTTCGTAGAGCTTACATTCTAAAGGGAGGGGGTGGTGGTACAAAAGGTATTAGATGCAGGGAATGATTTGATGGGGGTTGATGGATGGATGGTGCCATCCTTAGGATAAGCTGACGTGGCTGCATTCTGTATTGGAGTCAACAATGATTGTCTATGGTCTTAGTATGCAGATCCCCCATTTGGATGCAGCTTGTGGCTATTTGTGTGCGTTCCTCTAAAAAATGTATTCAGAGGATAGAGTAATAGAGCAGGTACAGAAATGCTTATCCATTCATGTGGAGATGAGCATCTGGCTGCTGGTATGGCCAAATAAAATCCGAATGAGCTTGTTAACGATAGAGACAAATCATTTAAATAAAGATGTTCTGTTTTACTGGCATGGCCCAGGTGTTATGTATTTTACACCGTAGAGGAAATATATCACATGCACCATTTCTACAGAAAATTGCTGTGTATTTATATGCAGTATGTTCTTTATTATATAGTGATGGGTGAGTGAACTCCAACAAAGCCTTGTTTTATGCCTTCAAGGATTTTCTGTTTTTTATTACTTATTACACATCCTGGCTTTATAGTAAGAAACGTCTTATTTCTTACAGTATATCCATGGCTGAGCTGGATTCTTCATGATTATAAGCAATTGGCCTCAGTGGCGGTGCGTGCATAGAGGGCGCAGGAGCGCCGCCCCCCCTCTCCTGCACCGCTCTATCACCAATAGATAGATTCATGCATTGCATGAATCTATCTATTGTCACCGCTGCCGCCCCCCCTATTCAGGTGTCCGGCTCCTGATCGGGCGCCGGGCATCTGAATTACAGTGGGGGGGGGTGTTGCTGGAAGCGCCCCTATTAGAGCTGTAAGCTCTAATAGGGGACCCTATTAGAGCGGTGTGCTCTAATAGGCTTCCCTAAGTGTAAACAGCGGGCGCACGGCTGTGCGTTCGCTGATTACACAGTACTGTGTTAGGGAAGCGAATACATCGCTTCCCTAACACAGACCCGCCTCTCAGCCAATCAGGTTGCCAGGTCTGTTACCTGTCACCTGATTGGCTGAAGTCACAGGCGCTGTGATTGGACGCTAGGCGTCCAATCACCTAGCGTCCAATCACAGCAGAAGAAGACAGGAGGAGCGCGGGAGAAGACATCCGACGGAGACATCCGACGGAGACACCGCTCGTCGCCTGACGCCGTCACCAGCTGCACACCGGGACAAGGTAAGTGCAGAGGGCAGGCAGGGGGCACAGTGGCAGCACTTAAGGGGCACAGTGGCAGAACTTGGGGCACAATGGAAGCACTTAAGGGGCACAATGGCAGCACTTAAGGGGCACAATGGCAGCACTTAAGGGGCACAATAGCAGCACTTAAGGGGCACAATGGCAGCACTTAAGGGGCACAATGGCAGCACTTAAGGGGCACAGTGGCAGAACTTAAGGAGCACAGTGGCAGAACTTGGGGCACAATGGCAGCACTTAAGGGGCACAATGGCAGCACTTAAGGGGCACAATGGCAGCACTTAAGGGGCACAATGGCAGAACTTAAGGGGCACAATGGCAGAACTTGGGGCAGAACTTGGGGCACAATGGCAGCACTTAAGGGGCACAATGGCAGCACTTAAGGGGCACAATGGCAGCACTTAAGGGGCACAATGGCAGAACTTGGGGCACAATGGCAGCACTTAAGGGGCACAGTGGCAGCACTTAAGGGGCACAATGGCAGCACTTAAGGGGCACAATGGCAGCACTTAAGGGGCACAATGGCAGAACTTGGGGCACAATGGCAGAACTTGGGGCACAGTGGCAGCACTTAAGGGGCACAGTGGCAGAACTTGGGGCACAGTGGCAGAACTTGGGGCACAGTGGCAGAACTTGGGGCACAGTGGCAGCGTTTGATGGGCACAGTGGCAGCGTTTGATGGGCACAGTGGCAGCGTTTGATGGGCACAGTGGCAGCGTTTAATGGGCACAGTGGCAGCGTTTGATGGCACAGTGAGGCTGTTTGTTTGCGCCCCCCCAAAAATTTTGAGCACCAGCCGCCACTGATTGGCCTGCTTTCCCCATAAGGGTACACAGTTTTTCTTTTTTTTTTGATGACCCCGTATTCTTTCTTATTTTTATTTTTTGATGATCCCGTATTCTTTCTTTTTTTTTTTGATGATTCCGTATTTCTTTTTCTCTTGATATCTGTGCTAGCCCACAGTTTTTTTTTTCTCCCAGTTTGAATAGAGTAGGGAGGTATTATAGCCGCTGCTACATTTTATGGCCGTCTGTGTACTCCATTGGGAAAAATTTAAATGTTTTAGTTATCCCTAGATAAAAAGTTGTGGGGAAATCTTCCAATGGTAACAGCTGTTCTGTTGACAACTGTCTAAGGAGGGATTTCCTCTCATTTTATAGAGATCGTCTCTTGCTTCCTATTATGTTACCAGGACAGGTTGTGAAGGGAAATCTAGAAACAACAACAACAAAAGAAACGGCGCACCGACCTAGTACATTACCGACATTACTATATTTATTTAAAGAGGAAGTAAACCCTGCAAAAGTAAAGCATAATGGACTACTATGCATCGCATAGTAGTCCATTATGTGTCACTTACCTGACACAGGAGCCAGCGAAGTCACCGCTGTCCCCTTGTGTACGGAGCCTCCATCTTCTTGGTGGGTTTCGCGGCTCCGGCGGTGTCATTCGGCGGCGCCGCGATGACGTCACTCCCGCGCATGCGCACGTCATATCGCCGTTGAGAGAGGCGCACTCAGTGCACGCCGCTGTCTACGGCGCATGCGCCGTAGCCAGCGGTGCCTGTCTTTTGGCAAATATCTCCTAGGTTTAGGAGATATTTCTTGGACCTACAGGTAAGCCTTAATCTAGGCTTACCTGTAGGTCAAAGTGGTTTGTAAGGGTTTACAACCACTTTAAAAGGAAAACACATATTATACTCACAAATGCATGGCAAGCATAGGCAGGTGAAGGGTGACAACAAGACCACGTTGAAATCCACAGTGCACAGACAGTGGTGTGGGAAGCCTCAGTAGCATACAAAGGCTAACGCATTTCAAGGCTCAAGCTCTCTTCTTCAGAGCTCTAATTTTATAGAAATCTTCTCTTGCTTCCTATTATGTTACCAGGACAGGATGTGAAGGGAAATCTACCCAATGGGAAAGGACAACAAAAGACAACAAAAACCAAACAAAGAAACTGACAATTTTTTAAGCTATTTCCTACTCTATAAAAAAAAAATACCCTTCAGTATGTTCAGTCCTTGACTTAAAGTGGTGGGACACCCTGAAAACAAAAACTTTTAAAAAGGTTAATAACAATTTCAAATGAAAAAAAAAAAAAAAAAATTATTTTTTTTACTTACCAGAAATGGCTGTTGCTAGGCATATTGTCCTAATCTGCCTCCTCTAAGCGCCGCGGTGATCTTCTCTCCTTCCGACTTCTATGGAATGGGGCGCAGTGTGTTATGGGAACTGTGTCCCACAACACATTGCGTTCCCCATTCACAAATCCCACTCCCGCATGCGCAGTAGGCCGCGCGCCGACTCGCGCATGCGCAGTAGGCCGCGCAAAGCCGTTTCCCTTACTGAGGATGGCGGCGCTGGATCCGGAACGCCGAGGGACATCTCGGCCTCCACGAACAGCATCGCAGGCGCCCTGGGAGGGTAAGTGTACTTATTAAAAGTCAGCAGCGACTTTTTTTTTAGCTGCTGACTTTTACATTTTTTTTTTTTAAGCTGACACACCACTTTAGAGTGTTGGTAAAGTCTTGTTTTTTTTTTTTTTTTTTTTAGTTAAAAATAACAAACATGTTATACCTGCTCTGTGCAGTGGTTTTGCACAGAGCAGCCTGGTACCTCCTCTTCTCTGGTCCCTCTTCGGTGCTCCTGACCCCTCCCTACCGATGAGTGCCCCCACAGCAAGCAGCTTGCTATGGGGGCATCCGAGCCACAACTCCCTGTGTCCATTCAGACACGGAGCTGCAGCCCTTCCTGCCCCCTTTCTTTACTTATTGGCTGACTGTCTTTCATTGACAGCTGCGGGAGCCAGTGGCGCTGCTGTCTCAGCCAATGAGGAGGGGAGTCCCAGGCAGCCGAGACAATCCTACAATATCGCTGGATCTAGAAGGGGTTCAGGTAAGTATTAGGGGGGCTAAGGGGGGCTGCTGCACACAGAAGACTTTTTATCTTAATGCTTAGAATTCATTAATATAAAAAAACTCATGCCTTTACAATCACTTTAACTGTTCTCTGATGTTCCTGATCTTTATTCTTGTTCCAGATCAGGGGCTTAGAAGTATTTAAGCTAGTATTAGCATAACGACTAAGCATATAGAATTGTTAAGAATTCAGCAGTGGTTTGTTTCAGAGTGGCCTTTACTATTCCTTTTGCTGTCCCATCTAATGCACACGATCGGAAATTCCGCAAGCAAAAGTCCGATGAGAGCTTTTGGTCGGAAAATGCGACCATGTGTATGCTCCATCGGATTTTTTTCCAGCCAGCAAAAGATTGAGAACAGGTTCTCAATTTTTCGGTTGGAAAAAGTTTAGTCTGTACCAATTCCGACGTGCAAAATTCCTACGCATGCTCGGAAACAATTTGACGCATGCTCGGAAGCAATGAACTTAATTTTCTCGGCTCGTCGTAGTGTTGTACATCACCGCGTTCTTGACGGTCGAAAGTTCAGAGAACTTTTGTGTGACCGTGTGTATGCAAGCCAAGCTTGAGCGGAATTCCTTTTGGAAAAACCATCCAAGATTTTTCAGACAGAAAATCCGCTCGTGTGTACGTGGCATAACAGTACCTGTGCTGATGTTCTCTGATGTCTTTCTCTCTAGTTCTCTAGAAATCCCCAGATAGCAGCATGAAAACCTAGTGTAAGACTTGAGACTGGGGTGGAGGTTTGTCTTCCAGCAGGACAAGGACCCTAAACATACAGCCAGAGCTACAATGGAATGGTTTAGATCCAAGTATATTCATGTGTTAGAATGGCCCAGTCAAAGTCCAGACCTAAATCCAATTGAGAATCTGTGGCAAGACTTGAAAATTGCTGTTCACAGATGCTCTCCATCCAATCTGACAGAGCTTGAGCTAGTATTTTGCAAAGAAGAATGGGAAAAATGTCACTCTAGATGTGCAAAGCTGGTAGACACATCCCCAAAAAGACTTGTAAATGCAGCTGTAATTGCAACAATGTATTGGGGGGCTGAATACAAATGCACGCCACACTTTGCAGATATTTATTTGTAACAACCATTTATTATTTTCCTTCCACTTCACAATTATGTGCCACTTTGTGTTGGTCTATCACATAGAATCCCAATAAAACACATTTACGTTTTTGGTTGTAACATGACAAAATGTGGAAAATTTCAAGGGGTATAAATACTTTTTCAAGGCACTGTATGTATACATGATTCTGCACTTTCGGGTAGGGTGAGCATAAGCACCACTGGCGTCACAGCAGAAGCCTATCAGCGGGTATTGGCCAATGGATGTCCACCAGCACCTGCTGATCGTCATGAAATTACACAGAACAGAGCTCTGCCTATGTAAACAAGGCAGAGCTTCATCCTGGCAGGGGGGTAAGTGATCCATCACTTCCCTTAGTAAAAGCACCACACCGCTATAAGTCTCTGATTGCCGACATTACTAGTATAAAAAAATATTCCAGTATATATCCCATAGTTTGCAGACGGTATTATTTTTGCGCAAACCAATCAATATATGCTTATTGGGATTTTTTTTTTTTTGTTTTTTTTTACCAAAAATATGTAGCAGAAGATATATTGGCCTAAATTTGTGAATAAATTAGATTTTTTACATTTTTTTTTTAGATATGTTTTATAGCAGAAAGTAAAAAATATTGTTTTTTTTTCCCGATCTTTTTATATTTATTGCGCAAAAAAAAAAAAAACACAGTGATGATCATATACCACCAAAAGAAGGGTCTATTTGTGGGGAAAACCATTCTGTAAATTTTATTTCGGTACAGCATCGCAGGACCACACAAGTTGTCAGTTAAAGTAACGCAGTATCATATCTCAAAAAATGGCCTGGTCATGAAGGGGGCTAAATCTTCCGCAGTGCAAGTGGTTAAAGTACAACTTTCACAAATTTCCCATGTTTAAAACAGAAAAAGCTACCAGCATGTTCTTTCATTTGAGCAAACGTATGCTGTGCGTTGGTGGATCCTTCAGACATTAATGCACAGTTATGCAAGGTCTGAAGAGAGGTTAACAACACTATTGTTACAATGTGAATTATACAATTATAGGGTCTCCATTCCATTTTCTAGCCAATAACCTTAAAAGACTTCAGCGTAGCCTCTTTTACACTATGCTATGCTAGCTTCTGTTACCTAATGCTAGTCATAATTGCCCTTTACTTTATTGGTGGATGCCAGGGTATAAAGTACCGGTATCTGAATGTAACCTAATCTGTGCTATGGTCATTGTCTGTCTGACTATATGCATCACTCTACATTAGTAAGTGTATTCATTTCAGTCAGTGTAGATCCGTGCATTAACTTGTGCTAGGTATCTCATTGTATGTGTGTCAGTTGTGTAAAATGATCAGACAAACAGGACATACACCAACATACACACCCAATCCTAAATATTAGACAAGATACACATAAATACATACATATAAAAAAGAAAAATCATATTAATAATTGGGATTTCTTCTTTTGCTGATGGAATGGGTCTACTTGGAAAAAGAGCTAATAGTGCCGTTCCGGGGTCATAGAGAACTAATCATATTGATCTGTTGAAGATCTGATAGTTCTGTTCCATTAGAACAATGCGATGCATACTATGCACATTATGACTTAAATGGCCCAGGCCCTGATTTTCTATTTTTTTTTGTTATGCAGTTTACTACCGCTTTAAAGTGATACTAAGGCCCCTTTCACACTGGGGCGGGAGCCGCGTTGACGGTAAAGCAGAGCTTTATTTAGCGCTGCTTTACCGTCGTTTTAGCCGCGGTATTAGGCCGCTCGCGGGGTGGTTTTACCCCCGCGAGCGTCCGAAAAAGGGTTAAAATCCCCCGTAAGGCGCCACGCGGTGTCCCATTGAAATCAATGGGTAGGAGCAGTATAGGAGCGGTGAATACACCGCTCCAAAGATGCTGCTAGCAGGAATCTTTTTACCGTCCTGCTAGTGCACCGCTCCAGTGTGAAAGCCCGCCGGCTTTCACACTGGAGTGAATGGGCCCGTTTTTTTCAGGCAGTGTACAGGCCCTATTTTTAGCGCTGTACCGCCTGAAAAACGCCCCAGTGTGAAAGGGGCCTAAAGGATAATTTTTTATTTTTTTAAAATAACAAACGTCATACTTACCTCCAGATTGTTTTGCAAAGAATGGCCCCGAACATCCATTTCTGGGGTCCCTCATCGGCTCTTGCGGCTCCTCCCCGTATTAGATAACCCTTTTGGAGAAGCGCTCTCCCAAGGGGGTTACCCTGTGGGCGCGCTCCCCCGAGTCCAGCATTTGGCGCCCATAGGGGCCCAATGCAGGACTCGGCCCCGCCCTCCGGCACCTGCATCATTGGATTTGATTGACAGCGGTGGGAGCCAATGGCTGCGCTGCTATCAATCAATCCAATCAAGAGCCGAGAACCCGTGGAGAGAGGGACAGCAGGGACACGCCGACAGAAATTCGGGGCTCAAGTAAGTAAAACGGGGGGGGACTGGGGGGGCGGTGACTGCCAGGCGTTTTTTCATCTTAATGCATAGGGTGCATTAAGGTGAAAAAACAGATACCTTTACAACCCCTTTAAGGTGATCCCCTATGATGAGCTTTTTCACATCCTCTCTGTAGATGTTGTGTACTAAGAGACAGTGACCTTAGAATACTTCTGTTTTTTTAAGAAAGCAAATAATACCCTGCAACTATTTTTTTGTTTGAAAAAAGCAGAAAATTCAATGTACTACTGTTTTAAATATGAGTGTCGTATGTTTTTCTAAATAAATAATGCTAAATACAGCATTGAATGAGGCTTTCTTTCTTAACAGTGGTGTCCTTTGTGACAGTATTATGTTTCCATAAAATAATTGCTTCCTTTCTTATGCCATCCCTTAAGAATCAGTCATACAAGCGGCAGTTGTCTGGTTATTAAATTAAGATCTACATCTGTACAACTTCATTGTATAGCTATGTGAAACCCCTCCACTTTGATGCTGATGTATCATTTATACTTTCTATACAAAGTCCTTCTCATCACAGTCCATCTAATCAGAGTTCTGTGGCTCATGCTTGCTTAGGCCGCCCATACACGGAGTGAATTTGGTTGCAGGAAAGAAATGAGCTTAATTCCCCCATTAACACAGACAGTGTTGATGGGAAAATCCCTCCTGCTGGGCTCCTGTGGGGGGTGGGAGAAGCCGCCCCCAACGGGAGAAGACAGTGATTATCGCTAGCAGCTACTATAATCACAGGTATTTTTTTTATATTTCTTTTATATTTTGTTATAAAATTTTGTAAACAGGTAATTTTTCTCCTTCATTGATGTACGCTGATGAGTCTGCAGTGATGGGCACCGATAGGTGGCAGCGATGGCCACTGATGGGTGGCAGTGATGGGCACTGATGGGTGGCAGGGATGGGCACTGATTGATTGGCACCACTGGTGGGCATTGATAGGTGGCACTTGTGGGCATTAATAGGTGGCACTTATGGGCATTTATAGGTGGCACTGTGGGCACTATGGGCACAATGACAGGTGGCACTGGCAGGGGGTACTAAATTGCACAGAGGAGGCAGATGTGCCTCCTTCCTCTTCGGGACTGATGTCCCTTTAACATAAGCCGGTGATCGGCTTTTTTTTCTCCTCACGCTGTCAGCGCAAGGAGAAAAAAAACGATCACGAGCTTTTGTTTACATCATGTGATCAGCTGTCATTGGCTGACAGCTGATCACATGGTAAGGGGCGGGGACCGGCCCCTTACTAGGATCGGTGATCAGCCAAGTCTTCGTGACTCGGTGATCACAGCATGCTCCCCACGCTCCTGTCGGGTGCGCGCAGTGAGCGTGCACAGGGGAGGACGTCCTATGACGGCATCCCGGAAATTGAGGTCCGTACTGTAGCCGTCATTCGGCTATGGCCCGGACCTCAAGTGGTTAAAGGCAACAAAGATGCTTTCCATAGATTATTTGAGTATGTCACCTGAGGACAGGCAGTGTGCTACTGACAGGATATGCAGATGAAAAGAAAGGAAAAAAAGCCTAAAACAGAAATTGAATGCTGCCACTACATCTGAGAACTGGTAAACTGCCATATATTACATGTGCAGTAATCCAGGAGTTTTATGGTGTTCTATAGTGAAATTATAGGGTGTTATTTTAGATTGTCAGAATGATTTGGCATACCTCAAGGTGCACTGTTTTACCAGCTCTAACTTTGTTTCTATGAGAGACATTAAGGCTCCATTCACACCTGAGCGTAGCAATTTTCTAGCATTTTTCAGGCATTTTTTAAAAAGCGTTTTTACAAGCATTTTTAAAAGTGTATTACGTTTTACAGCTTCGGCCATTTTTGTTTAGCCAATAGAAAGCACTAGGGGGGGAAGAGGAAAAGGAAATTAGGGGTGGAGAGCTGCTATTTGAGCAGACAGCACTCATGAAACGCTCCTAAAACACTCAAGTCAGGCGTTTCTATTGAAGTCTATGGAGCCAAAAACACTTGTAATCTGCCAAAAAGAAGATCATGTACTTTTTTCAGCGACAGGTGTTTTGCTTCAGGCGACAGCACGCTCAGATGTCAACAGGGGCCATTAAAATTAATGGGATTTGGCTTGTTGAGCATTTTAGAGCTTCAAGCAGAAAGTCACAGGTGTGAACAGGGCCTAAGGGGTAAATTTCTAAAGCTGAGAATGGGACATTCACCAAGCATTCACTGCATCTGCATCTTCCTTTTTAATTACAGCGATTCATTCACCTGTGGTGAATGCTTGATGAATGTCACAATCACTTATTTATAAATATATGTGTAACTTTCTTAAAACATGTACGATCATTTACACTTCAGACACAGTACAAAATATTGTCATAAATCATCTATAGGCCTTACATCACTATGCCTGTGTGTTGTTTTCAGATGAAATTTTTGATAAATATGATTTTGACCTAATATGGAAAAGTCTCCCCCAGCGGGGTTTTTCCGCAGCAGAAATCAGAGAAATTTAAAGTTTAAAAAGTTTTTATTTGAATTGGTCATGAACACACATAGATACTTAAAATATGAGCTCCGGTCAGAGATATGAGTGAATATTCAATTTTACAGTATTACAATCATGCAACAATATTTATATCAGTATTAAAAATGCAAATTTCCAACGCGTTTCAAAATGCGTGGTCAAAGTCTTCCTCAGGGGATTAATTTGCTGTGAAAAGACATATGTACAGTCATTATTCATATATTAACCATATGAACTTTAACTGATATGATTTTGACCTACATCAAATTTTAGTTTACTTAAACCCAAAGGGCTTGCTGGAGAAATAAAGCTTTCCGTGTGCATTTATAAGACTACATAGCAAAGATTCACCAACTACAAATCGATTGCTGGAAACTAAGTTCAGGTTCCCTCTATGCCTCACATGCAAAGAAATTCCAAGGTGGACATAACCTAATAATAAAGATGAGTTCCTGGTATGGCAATTTTTAAATGGTTACATTCATCCAGCTTGGGCCAATGTAAGTATGTACAGTATGTGCTATACCTGTGTAAAAGCTGCACTATTGCTTACTGAACCCAGGGGGTCACCCATTGGGTACGGCGCCATTCAGGGAACACTTTAATCTTTCTCAATGAATGCAAACTGTTCCCAAATTGGACAATGTGGAGATTGTGACATCACTGCTCTACCTCTCCACCTCGTCCAATCAGAGAATGCTTTGCATTCATTGACAAAATGCAAAGTTACCCCTGAATAAAACCTGTGCTGAGTAAGCGACCTTCTGTGTTCACAGTGCAGCAGGGCAGCATGGAGCTCAGATAGTAGTGTAGATCACTGTATGAACAGTGCCTACTACAGCGATTTCTAGCTTCCAGGAGGGTCCCACAGCCGTGGCACATACATACATACATACATACATACATACATACTTACCTCGGTCCAAGCTGGACCAAATTTGAAGTTATCTCATTTTGTTTCAGTTAAAAGATTTTAATTTTGGAGAAAGTGAAAAGTTTGTCATCTTCACTCACGTCTGATATTTTTCAGGAAAGGCCAGTTTTTCTTAATGATGCCACCTATTTCTCTTTTAATCAAGTACTTCATAGCAAAGAATACATGCTTCGGCTCTGGAGTCTAGAATTTCGCTTACTGACAGGGGACAATAGGGCACTCCGCCATCATTGCTTGAATCTGTTTTTCTCTTAGCTGCCATCCAAGATTTTTTTTAAAACTTCAATGGACACTAATTGGTTGGCCTTTTTGTAAGTTGCAAGGAAAATATGAAAGAGGTAGAAAACATCAAATGTCTATAGAAAGCAAACTGTTAACTATATATGAGTCGGTCTCAACACAGGCTTATTAAAATGTAAGGTCCATGAAGATTAGCGCAAACACCTGACATGGGCTTTGGTAAGGGGAAGTGTTTAAGTGGTTGAAAACATCTGAAATGAACAATGAACAAACCATATCCTCATATAGTGGGTACCTGTCTCAGTCTATAGCAGTTACTGTGAATTCTGTCTGCTTTTTTCTTCCTCTGCTATCTGCATGAATTAACTTCTGACAGTGACACCAAGCAATCCTTAATCACTTCAATACCAGGCACTTATACACCTTCCTGCCCAGACCAATTTTTAGCTTTGTCGCACTATGAATGACAATTGCGCGGTCATACAACACTGTACCCAAACAAAATTTTTATCAATTTTCTCCCACAAATAGAGCTTTCTTTTGGTGGTATTTGATCACCTCTGGGATTTTTATTTTCTGCTAAATAAATAAAAAAAAGACCGAACATTTTGAAAAAAAAGAACAATTTTTTTGTTTCTGTTACAAAACTTTGTAAATAAGTAAGTTTTCTCCTTCACTGATGGGCACTGATGGGGCTGCACTGAAGGGCACTGATAAGGCAGCACTGATGGGCACTGATGAGGTGGCACTGATGGGCACTGATGATGGGCACTAATATGCGGCACTGATGGGGCACTGATAGGTGGCACTGATATGCAGCACTGATGGGTACACATAGGTGACACTGATGGACACTAAAAGGCAGCACTGAAGGGCACTGATAGGCAGTATGGATGGGCACTGATAGGCAGCGCGGATGGGCACTGATAGGCGACATGGATGGGCATTGATAGGTGGCACTGATGTACACTAATGGATGGTACTGATGGACATCACTGATTGGCAGTCATTATTGTTTGGCACTGATTGGCATCCATTGTGGGCACTGATTGGCATCCCTGGTGGCCATGGGTGGCATACCTGGTGGTGACTAGTGGTGGGCATCCCTGGTGGTCCTGGTGGCATCCCTGGTGGTCCAGTTTGGGCATTGGGCACACTCGGGGGGGGGGGGGGCTGTGCTGATAATCAGCACATATCCCCCCTGTCAGAGGAGCAGCCGATCGGTTCTTCTCTACCCGTGTCTGACAGACGCGAGTGAGGAAAAGCCGATCAACGGCTCTTCCTGTTTATACTGGGATCAGCCGTGATTGGACATGGCTGATCACGTGATAAAGAGTCTCCGTCAGAGAATCTTTACCTAGATCAGAGTCGCGGTGTGTCAGACTGACACACCGCAACAACGATCGCCGCGATGCGTGCCCCTGGGGGTGGGCAGCGGCTTGTTATCCTGAAAGTAATATGACGTCCAGACAGGATAACACTAACACAACCACTTTGCCGACGTCATTTTGCTATATGGCGGGCGGCAAGTGGTTAAAGATGGCCCACCACAATGCCTCCCAACTTTTAGAGATGGGAACGAGGGACACCTATTACCAAAAGTATGTAGGCATAGGACACCCCCCCACCATGCCCCCTTAAAGGGGCATTATACAAAAAAAAGATTAGTTAAACCCACAAGTGCTTTTTTTTACCACTACTATTCCTTTTTATTGGCTTTTGAAATCTACAGATGCAGCAATCTAGAAACTGGATGTAAGGTTTAGCACTGGAAAACGCTGTTTGAAAGATAAAAAGTGCATTTTATAAACAAATCAATACATCAAACCAAAATGAGGGACAAATGAGGAGAAAAGAGGGACATAGGGACTTTGTTACAAATCAGGGACAGTCCCTCAAAATCACAGCAGGTGATTGACAGACTCAGATGTACATGTTTTCCTATGAGACTCTGTGTGTGTGTGTGTGTGTGTGTGTGTGTCCATTTTCTCCACTCAGGTCTCAGATTACACTCAGCTGTCTGTTCTGGGCTGTGCACTGTGTGACATCATATCCCTGCCCCCTGCCTCTTGGAAACTAAGAAATACCCTTTGATCAGTGAATTTTGGAAGGTTGTGGAGGAGAGAAGGCTTCAAATAAACAGGTACAGCTTGTGTGAGGATTGATTCATCTCTGTGTATCATCTGAGGCCAGTCACATCAGTGGGCCTTTGTAAGGTTGTAAACTCAATTTGTGCTTTTATCTTTTAGCTTGTTAATGTAAGAAATTATCAGGCTAGAGAAAAACATTCAAATATTTCACTATGTAAAATCATCACATATTTCCTGATCTGTCCATTTTGTTAACCTGCACCACTTATAGATTATAAAAATTGGAATTAAACTGCTAAAATAGAAAGGGCTAAGAGGTAGGATCATCGGGTATTTTTTTTATTGCAGAGTAAAAAGAAGAGAGAAGATGAGTAGTAGAGAAATGGGATCACAATGTGACGCAAAGGCAGTTTTTTTTAATAGTGCTGAGTAACAAATTTGTTGAAAAATTACTTAACTATTCAGCGCCTCCTTGGCCACATTAGGTATTACTTTTGGGTTCTGATCTTTGTCTTGGGAGATGAGTTTGGAATTTGTTAATACAGAGAGAAAAGTTAACAAATTCAATAAAAAGCTTGGCTTTTCAAGGCATTTCCACCCAAAATGAACAAAAAAAACTCTAATACTATGAAAAATATATTTTGGGAGATCCATTCTCAGGTTAAAACATTCCTAGTGCCCCGTACACACGGTCGGAAAATCCGACCACAAAATCGATCGGATTTTTTCAGACGGATTTTGTCCAACACTGGTATTGCATACACGACACGGTCGGACAAAGTTGTCGGAAAATCCGATCATCCTGAACGTGGTGACGTTTGTTGCGTACGACGGGACTACGTAGAGGCTAGTAGCCAATAGCTTTGGTCTTGTAATTTGATCTGAGCATGCGTGGCACTTTGTCCGTCGGAATTCGCTACACACGATCGGAAAAAGTCCGATAGGACTTTGTTGTCAGAAAATTTGAGAGCAGGAGATAAAACTTTGTCTGTCGGAAAATCCGACGGAAAAAGTCCAATGGAGCCCACACACAGTCGGAATTTCCGACAACATTCTCCGATAGGACATTTTCCGTCGGAAAATCCGACCGTGTGTATGGGGCTTTAGAGTACACAAGGTCTTTTTCACGGCCACCTTTAATTTTATGTGCATTAAAACTAGCTGAAAGGCATCCATCATCCTATACAGTGAACTCAGAACAAGCTTTAGGGTTACAAGCCGCAGGAGATGTTTGGTATATCTGGTTCTCGATTCCAAGGACAACCTCAGTCCCTCTGACACACCTGGTTGAATGAAAGTTACTGCAAACACTTATAAGATTCAAGTATAGATACCTTTCACTTAGCTGTGAATTGGCACCAGGAAATAGACAAGACCATTTAGTGGTAAATGTACTCAATGTGTTGGTAAGGGTTAGAATAAATGGTGGTTTGAACATAAATGAGTTGTTATCAGATATAACCAGAGAGGTTTCTGACTGATACACAGTACCCCCTACAAACACCAATGTTTTGCCTTGCCCGCAGCTGACTGTGCGCACTTTAGACCTCACGATTTGTATTTGCTTATTCTATCTGTTGAGATGCACATCAGGTGCACACTAGAGACTATCAGCTTACAGGCCCCCATTTTAATTTCTACCCATGGTCCCATTTGTCTAAAAGTGTCCCCGAAAATACAAAGGCAACACTCTTATTAATATGTGTTAAAGACTCACCTACGTTTTATGTACTACGATAGTCTGCATTTGCCATTTCGGAATAGTTCAAGGGCAGGTGCCTACATTTCCAGCTATATCAATCTCTATAATGTACATTGCGGCAACGATAGGCCATTCATACGTTACCAGCAGATCCATAAATCTGTTTTACCCAAAGGTCACACTGAATAAAGTTCCATCAGACTTTATACTGAATACTACGATATGCAAAGCATTCCTTTTGCACTAAGGATGAGAATCAGGACTAGAGACACAAACATGTACACTAAATACTCTACTCTTTCAATCCATCAACTGAGGATGGCAATACACAAGATTTGACTCCCATGTTAACCCTTTCATGTTAAAATTTCTGATCCAAATCTATTGTTCTTTTTAAAATAACTTTTGCATTACTATGGGTGGCACCTCCACATTTCTTATAGCAGCCACATTTTGTGTATCACATACTTTATGACTGTGAGGAGAGTATTTTAAAGGCAAAGCTACATTCTGCTATGTCAACAGTTTCCCAATGCAACAAGACTAATTTAAATATTTCCAGGACAGCGCAAACAAACCAGACCAGCACATGTAAGCATTACCTGGAATAAATAATGTAATAATTAAAATGGTTGTAAACCCTTACATATACCCAGTGAAAGGACGATCCTCAGGTGATACACATATAGACATAGAGGTTCCCCAGTTGCGCAACTTTGCATAACAGATACATTGATAAAAACAGATATTTATTATGAATCATCAGTAAAAGACAGGAAACATGAAATCAGGGGCGGGCTGACAACTCATGGGGCCCCCGGGCAATAGGAGATTATGGGGCCCCCAGGCAATCAGAGATTATGAGGTCACACAGTATACACAAACACACACACACAGTATACAATCACACAGTATACAATCACACAATATACATAGACATGTTTCTATTGGCTGAGAAGGTACTGGAGAGGTGGGGCAGCTATAATCTCTGGATTTTCAGACCAAAAGGATGTCGGTAAGGGACATTTCAGAGACAGATGTAAAAAAAAACACAGATTTTTACATACTGTCCCTGGTTTTACTGAGGCTGGCAACACTGATGGGCCCCCCTAGTGGCCAGGGGCCCTCAGGCAGTGCCCGAGTGGCCAAATGGTCAGTCCGCCCCTGCATGAAATATACATAAAGTGAACTAAAAATGCACCAACTGCACACCTTTATGGAGGTCACATAATTTTAGCTGTACTGTCTAAAGCCAGCCCATACTCATATTACTACTCAGTGTGAGGTCTGCCATTCCATAATGGGTTCATAAGTGCATGACCCTGTGTGCCAGGCCTTAGTGCCCCCTGGTGTTACCAGGTTGAGTGTAGCACATTTTGTATGCTCCTCTTTATGATTGGCTCTTCTATCAAGTACAACTCACATTACCTTCAAGGTTGAGTGGAAAGGCAGAAAGTTCTGAGACTCTGTTTTTAAACCAAACATGAAATGTTCTTTGATACAGCAATGGACAACTACAAGATTAACCCTGATGAAGGAGCCACATAGTCTCTGAAACGCGTCGGGTGGAGGATACCAGAATGTATCATTATCTTTCTGTTTCAGTTGGCGTATTTTCAGTTGTTCACATCATGTATATTTCATGTTTTCTGTCTTTTACTGATGATTCATAAAAAATATCTGTTTTTATCAATGTATCTGTTATGTCTTTTAGGTGCCTATAAAGTCCCACAACTGGGGGAACCTCTATGTCTATATTCAAATTTAGGGATGTGGCACACTCTGGAGTCTAATCACTGATACAAAGAGATGAAAAAAATCCTTCTAAATATGTTGTACCTGTTTATCTATAGTCTTTTCTGCTCTACAGCCATTCAACGTCCAGAACTAATAAGCTTGTCTGAACTGTGGGGAAAAAGGAGGCGGGGGGGTTACACTCTTCAGGGCTCAGTGAGAAGAGCCGATTGGAAGGAAGGCCCCCCCTTCACACAGCTCACAGGAACAGAGTTGAGGCTGTCAATCACCTTGAGCTCCCTTCCCGGTCACCTTTTTTCGCTTGGTGTCAGGAAACAGATTGAAATGACACTAAGTGCTCTTAATTGAGACAAGTACACACTATAGAGATGTGTGCTTTGTTCATATTTCATGTAAAGAATACAATTAGTGCAGCGCAATATATAAGTCCATAAACAGGTATGGAAAATGCAGACAGTTCTCGGCAATGAAAAGGCAGGGACACCTCATGAGGAGAAACACAATTCAGTTTTGCTGAATAGTCTGAGTGACTGATCCTCCACCAACAAATCCAAACTCTTACCAGATGGTATGGACCTCTGAACTAACAGAAGATCATGCAGGCTTGTATCCACAAATGGGATGGAGGCGGTTAGTAGGTGAACCGGATAGGACCAGATGATCCAAGAGCGAGGATATGGATGGATAGATATGAATGGAAAAGAGACACGATCTAAGTGTTCTCCGTAAAGTACATTTATTAAGATAATCCACAGTACAATAAAAAACTGGTAGCCGTAATAAAAGTGCTGAGATAGCAATCCAATAAAACAATAAAAGGGCAGTGTTAAACGGCGTGTAAATGAACGCAGATGAAAAGAACAAGCAGTGTAACAAAGATGACTGCGGGTGACGTCCACACGATAGCCCCTCCCCTATATCATAAATGTTTGATAGCTTAAGGATCGTTTGTGCATATGATGTGGGAGTGCAATAGAGTTTGTCCCCATTGGTCCCAGGTCACTCAGTTTATTGGGGACACATTTGACCTCCCGAACATTTGGTTTGGGCTCTTGGGAATTATAGAAGATGAGCACATGGGAACGAATATGAGAACACTTTTAAGATTGCAATTTTTTTATGTCTGCAAATTTATTGCAATACATTGGATTAGGAAAGATTACCTTACATTATCAGCCTGGAAATCCTTGGTCAACTCTAATGTTACCTTATACAGAATGACATATGATGCTAGGGGGTGTCCAAAAAAGTTTACTAGAATTTGGGCTGGATGGGTGGAATCCATGGTTGGGGAGAAATAGCATAATATTTTGGAAGGTTTATGGGGTAGTTTATGGGACGCTACACACTTTCTTCCAACCTGATATGGAAGAAAGTTTGGAAGTGATATGGAAGAAAATTTGGAAGTGATGTAATGTATTGTAGCGTATTTGTATTGCATTTTCAATGAGAACTGTACTGATTAAATAAAAATCGTATGATCTGGCATCGTACAAATTTTTTTTACAAATCGGATAATATCGGATGAACTGTCATGATCGGCTCTTGAAAGCTCTGTACTAATGATCCGATAATCGCACGATTGCTCCGAAAGCGGTATTTTTCCTGCAAATTTTCTGATCATGTGTATGGGGCTTTAGGGAACTTTATGAGATGTGTGTGGGGAGGTGCAGCATGGTGCAGGGGCAGTAAACATTTGGAGACCAGATGTAATAACAGAGCTGTATTGTAGTAAAGTCCAAGCAAACACAACTACCCGGCGGGGAGGCGACCTGTCCGGGTGCACTCACAGAATGTTGTAGAGAACAGGGTAGCAGCAGGTCTTGGATGCTCCGACAATGTTTGTCTCAATGGACAGAATGCGGTTTGGCTGTTCTGCTCCTAAACGGGGGAGGTTTCCAGGAAGGATAGCATGTCCCTGATCTTTTCCTCCTAGTGCTATTTGTTTAATTTGTTTAAATGTTACCCAACACACCTAACAGGACACCACAGTGTATTCTGTGCATTTTGGTGCACTGCATTGTTTAAAAGGGTCATGCACATTTCTTCATTTGTTGTGGTGCGTTGGCAGCCTATTAATGGCCTGCCTTAACATGTTGCATGTTATGTGTACATTAACACCTTGCAGCAAAATGCTTGGAAATGGGCCATTAATTTGCTTAAACACAAAATATAATTTTTATCATATATATTTTTGTAATAAAATACTTGTTTTTACTTTGCTTTCTTCCCTTGTTATGTCTCGGTTTTGTTTATCTCCTGCAATCTTTTTGCTGTCACTTCTTCTCTTTAATCAATCTTGGGGCTGTTTTCTATATGGCGATAGCAGTGGACCAAGCCTGTAGTATATGTTGAAATGGACACTTGTATTCTCCACTGGAAGCCAGTGTGACAGGATGACAACGCAAAAGCAAAATTTGAAAACAGGAAATGAGCGTTGTCAGGAGCTGGATCATTAGGTATTATTTATTGAAAACTACAGATTTAAAAAGGTTGAAAATTACTTGAAAAATTACATTACCATGTTAAAGTTTTCATGAGATTTTAGTGATTAGTTTCCCATATACTTTAAGAATCACATCACTCCAGCACTGTGGTTTCAACCAACTCTCCTGTGATCCATGCCTCCCTCTTGCATTGTGATAAATTAAGTATGAAGCCTAAACATTACTGCATGTCTTATGCCTATCTGACTCACTGATGGATTACTTTATACAAGCAATGAACCGTCACTCCCCTACTCTTACAGCTAAAAACTGTTAGCTTTACTCTTATATTTTAAAGTTGAATATACTTGAAGGTTAACTGTCCTGCTACAATGGATACAAAAAGAGTAATAGAAGGGTAGAAATGCTTTACCTTTGTTAGAGATTATTGTGCTTCAGGTACTCTTAAGTCTCAAGGCCTAGGCTCCTGGTAATGGCAGCTGTTTAGCAGTGAAGGATTAAAGGATATCTAAACCCAAGAAATAAAATGTAATACATTGCAGCCTAACAGTCCTTAGATGTGATGGCTTTATTGGTTTTCTTTTTTCAGGCTAAGTACATTTTCTGCAAATACAAAATATATCTGTTGATCTTACCAGTAATGCAAGGTCCTTGTATCTTCCTATGAAGGAAACCAAAATCTCATATAATGTTTTCTGCTTTCCAAGCTATCGTCTGTAAGCTACAAATGCCCCCTTCCCCCATGTAATGAGATGAATAGGGGAGAAGATTTTAGTCAAAGTCAAGAGAACAGCCTAGGGTGGCAACACTGCTCTTCCGTATATACCGTACACATTCCTTGGAATTCAGAAAGACAGATTTTGTGAAAGTGTCTCTGATGTGTTCAGTGGTGCAGCATGCACCAAATTTGTGAACCTCTCGAACTTGTACTTAAAGTGGTTGTAAACCCTTTACAACCACTTTATACTACAGGCAAGCCTATAATTAGGCTTACCTGTAGCTTCGCTGGATATCTCCTAAACCTGCACGATTTAGGAGATATCCCTGTATTTGCATGTGCCAACGTCATCGGCACATGCGCACTTAAGCAAACTGAAGCAATGGCACATATCGGCCGGAGTTGTCATACCTGGTAGTAACCCCCCGGAGAGATGTCTGGTGCCGGAGCGGTGAACGAGGACCACTGCAGGGGCTTCGATCTCAGGTAAGTAATTTATAATGAGCTAGTCTTTGCCTTTGTCTTGCAGGTTTTTTTTTTTTTTTTCAAAAGGGTTTACCACCACTTTAAAGTGATTGTAAAGTCTTGTTTTTAAAAAAAAAATAACAAACATGTTATACTTACCTGCACTGTGTAATGGTTTTGCACAAAGCAGCCCTGATCCTCCCCTTCTCGGGTCCCTCTTCGGCTCTCCTGGCCCCTCCCTCCTGTCGAGTGCCCCCACAGCAAGCAGCATACTATGGGGGCACCTTGGCCAAGCTGCAGCTCCGTGTGTCCATTCAGACAGGGAGCTGCCGTTCGGCCCCGCCCCCTCTCTCTCCACATTGGCTAACTGACTTTGACAGCTGCGGGAGTCAATGGCGTCACTGCTGTGTCTCAGCCAATCAGAAGGAGAGTCCCGGACAGGCCAAGGGACTCGTGGACATCGCTGGATAGAGATGGGGCTCAGGTAAGTATAAGGGGGGCTGAGGGAGGCTGCTGCACACAGAAGGCTTTTTACCTTAATGTATAGAATGCATTAAGATAAAAAAAAACCTTCTGCCTTTACAACTCCTTTAAATTTGGCACATGCTGCACTACTTTTATAATGTCTGCGCCAGTTTCTCTCTGTACGTCAAAAGGGAATTGGTCCTAATTATCTCCACTTTCCTAAGATACAAGTTGTCCGTATTTCATTCTAAATTTGGCGCATTCAATGTCTCACAATGTAGAAGTAGGGCATTCAATGCACCACAATGTAAAAGTAGCATGTATTAGAACTACCTGAATTTGGTACATGAGTCACTGTCAGAACCAAAAGTGTTGCAGATGTTTCATGAATTTGGCACCATACATTAACAAGAGGGTTTAACGCCAGAAAAGTAACAGCAGCTGTATTGAGATCTCCCAAGAGAGGGAGTGTTGTCACCCTAGGACAAGAAGTATGCTACTGGCAGGATTTACAGGTGAAAATTAAGAAAAAAAAAATCTGAAAATGAATCTAGACTCAACATCAAAGGTCTGGTAATCTACAATATTTTACATTTTTGTTTTTTGTTTTAAATGCTATAAATTTCAGTTTGGATGCTTCTCACCTGAGATCATATGGCCAAGTGTCTTGACTCTAATGCACTGTACACACGGTCGGACATTCCGACCACAAAGTCCGTCAAATTTTTTCCAACGGATTTTGCCTAAAACTGGTCTTGCATACACACGGTCGCACAAAGTTGTCGGAAAATCTGATCGTTCAGAACGAGGTGACGTACAACACGTACGATGGGACTATGTAGAGGCCAGTAGCCAATAGCTTTCGTCTCTTTTTCCATCGGAATATCCGACCGCATGTATGGGGCATAACACGTGGCCTGCAAAGAAGTTATATACATTTTTGGATAAAGGTTTCCTTTATTAAAAGTCTGTCTCTGCTAATGCGCCATAATGCTTTCTCAGTTCCAATTCCGAGGCTCTGAAATATCATCCAATATGCATTTCCTGTAGAGCGGTATGCAGAGTAGCACCATATAAGGAGGTGACCATTTATTTTCAGTATAACGCTAAAGTAAACAGCATACAACACATCATGATAGTAATAAAGGCAGCACAAACCTGACTAATACCCTGGTACTTTTTCAGTTATACCAGAAACAGGGTTAAACTGTCCATACAATAGTAGATTTTCAAACAAGCGCTTGCATGAATATTTTTCCAAACATTTGTATGAAAATGATTAGTACATTCAGTGACTTGACAAATGTCATTCAAAATGTAATTTGCTTTTAACATTTGATTTTTGAATGAATGCTTTTATCAAACAAAAAACACATTCATTCATTTATACTTCTGTTATCCTCCTAAGAGTGTTCCATGTTGAATTCCACTTCAGAGGGCGTTTGACAGACAGTGGGGAGGTTTTATCGTGCCTCCTTACCACCTGTTTTAACCCCTAAAAACCAGCAATGAGTGTAAGCGAGGCCTTTGAACAAAAACAAACAAAATTTGTTTGAGAAAAATTTTCATCTTGGTCCTTCAAATTTTCTTATCACTACAGTCGAAAATGAATGTCGATTTGACCCCACTAACAATTATAAAATCAAAGGAATATTCCTAAAACAAACATTTTGAGCAAAATGTTGCTACTGTATGGCCAGAGAGGACGGAGAGGCCAAGGTAAAAAAGCATACTTGCCCAATTAGATTACGCCGGCATTTTCCTTTATAATTCAATGGTTGACTGCACAGTCTTATCATCTGCTGTCCTTTCTGCAGCTGGAGAAAGATGAAATTCACAGGATTAGACATGTATTGATGGCTTCTAATTGACAGCTGCTTGTTACAGATCATTAGCTGGTGATACCTGCCCTGTCTTTCTGAGGCTGTGCAGAACAGGAGCCAGAGTAGATTAGGAGATTTCTTGGCTGCCCATAACATAATCAAGTAGTAAGGAACTGAGCAGCTTTTACAGGACAGAAGGTGACAGAGGGGTTTAAAGAAATAGGACAGAACCATCTATGTTAGCCTTTGCTTTTTCTACTTAAAAAAGAAATAAAAATAAACACTAGGGAGAATTTAAACACAAAAAACAAGATTCTATTTAGTAAAAGCAGTAAAATAGAAATAGAAATTAGTTCTACATCTCCTCCAGGGAACTTGCATTTTATTTCTTTTTAAAACATAAAAGGGGCTCTTTACCAAGGTTGACACTTTTTTAGTAAAGTGACTTCCATAAAAATGTCCTCAGGTTAAGACATGGAATGGGCAGTGTGAATTTTTATTTGATTGGATGCTATTGGGTAGTGAAATCAATTTGAAAAATACTTGGATAAATAACACTAGTTGTCTTTTGCTGTCCAATTGCCTAATTTTTGCTTATGGTTTGAATATTCTAATCTTTGCCTGTTAATGGTTTTGAACTTACCTTTGTTACTGTGCCACAGTGGATTTTAGTCTCTCTGTTTAAATTTTTTTTGGATGATTGTATATAGGTTGCAAGGAGGTCAAAGACCTGGCTATTCAATTTTAAAGGAGGTAGGAGAGATGCAGACAGCGCTATCCGAAACTCAATGAGGATGTGGAGTCTCCAGTCAATACAATGCCAAGCCGAGTGGTTCTGCACCCATTTCATTTAGTAAATCTCTTTGCCTTCCAAATCAGGCAAAGAGTACTAAATGAAATGTTTTTTTTTTTTTTTTTACTTACCTTGTAATTGATGACTTCCGGTCTTCTGTGTCTGCGGCGGTGGGCGGGGTCTCTGCGTCGATCGTCGTCAGGCCGCACTGTCTCCTGGGATCTGGTGTCATTGTTCCCAGGAGTCAGTGCGGACATCTTCCGAAATCTCACGAGATTTCGGCCACATCTTCCGAAATCTCGCGAGATTTCGGACACATCTTCCGAAATCTCGTGAGATGTCGGCAGATGTGCCGTTACTGCGCACGCGCGAGTAACGGCGGTGCATGCTGGGCCATCTAAAGTGCCTGTGGGGGTTTCACATGCCCACAGGCAAGATGGCCCCCAGCACAAAAGAAGAAGATTAAGAACTTCATCGGACGAAAACCAGCGGCGATCGAGATGGAAGATGGAACACATGAGTCCCCCAATTAAGGTAAGCATCCTTTGTATACCCCCCCCCCAAAAAAAAAAAATATACAGAGTGCAGAACCGCTTTAAGGCTAAACAATTTATTAAGAAACTTAGTACAGTACATACGATACCAGGCCGGTGTGGATAGATAAAGATGGGCTAATGTCCACTGGGTCCGGTGGGCAGACGAAAGGAAATGATCCGCAGTTACCATACAGTACACCGATGGTGTAAAGCCGTGGATCCTGGGAGCTGAGCCGGAGGCCGCCAGCGCTCCCGTGTGCCGTCACCGCGCTGTCAGGGTGGAAGAGCAAAACATAAGGGACCTGCCAGTCAAACCAGCAGGGAAAACACAGGAGAAGCTCGTTGCCCTGACGACACCTTTTGCGCATGCACGCAAAAAGCATCATCACGGCAACGGCAATTTTTACAAAAATCAAGCGTTTTTTTTTTTGCCAAAATGCCCCTGCCAGGAGGAAAGATGCCTAGGAAAAATAGAAAAATGTCCAGGGAGACCTACACATTTCCAGCTGCCCAAATCACTTCTACTAGAAAGTTGGCAGTTGGGAGTAAAAACGTAAATGAACTCAGGATTGCTATAGTGGCTAGGATTTAGTTTACGTGCCCCTGCTGCTGCAGCATTAATATTAATAGAAGCAGCAGTGGGATAAAACAAGCCATGCTAGACCTTTGGCTGCTTCATGCTTCAGCCCCAGAAGATTTGGCTGCTTAATGACCAGGCCATTTTTTGCGATACGGCACTTCGTCGCTTTAACTGACAATTGCGTGGTCATGCGACTCTGTACCGAAACAAAATTGACATCCTTTTTTTCCCACAAATAGAGATTTCTTTTGGTGGTATTTGATTGCCTCTGCAGTTTTTATTTTTTGCTCTATAAACAAAAGAAGAGCGTAAATTTAGAAAAAAACTCAATGGGGGTTATTTACTAAAGGCAAATCCACTTTGCAGTACAAGTGCACTGCAAATGCACATGAAAGTGCACTTGGAAGTGCAGTCGCTGTAGATCTGAGGGGGGACATGCAAGGAAAATAAAAAACAGCATTTTAGCTAGCACATGATTGGATGATAACATCAGCAGAGCTTCCCCTCATTTCAGATTTACAGTGACTGCACTTCCATGTGCACTTTCAAGTGAACTTGCGGTGCACTTGTAGTGAAAAGTGGATTTGCCTTTTGTAAATAACCCCCTATATCTTTTACATTTTGCTGTAATAAATATCCCACATTTTTTATAAAAAAAACTAATTTTTTCCTCAGTTTAGGCCGATTTGTTTTCTTCTACATATCTTTGGTAAACAAAAAAATTGAGATAAGTGTATATTGATTGGTTTGCGCAAAAGTTATAGCGTCTACAAAATAGGGGTTAGATTTATGGCATTTTTCTTTTTTTTTTTACTAGTAATGGCGGCGATCTGCGATTTTTATTGGGACTGCGACATTATGGCAGACAAATTGGACACGTTTGACACATTTTTGGGACCATTGACAATTATACAGTGATCAGTGCTATAAAAATGCACTGATTACTGTAGAAATGTCACTGGCAGGGAAGGGGTTAACACTAGGGGGTGATCAAGGGGTTAACTGTGTTCCTAGGTGTGTTCTAACTGTAGGGGGGATGGGACTGTCTAGGAGGAGAGAGAGATTGGTGTTCATACTTAGTATGAACACACGATCTGTCTCTACTCCCCTGAAAGAACCGGGATTTGTGTGTTTACACACACAGATCCCAGTTCTCGCCCTGTCACGAGCGATCGCAGGAACCCGGCGCTGGCCTAGTAACCATAAGACGAAGCGACGTAAGGTAACTTAGTTTTGCCCAGCCATGCCATTCTGCCGCAGTAAGACTGCGGAGGCTGGTCGGCAAGTGGTTAATGTGTAGTTATTAATTCTCAAAGTGTCAGACTATAGGGTCAATTCACTAACGTGTATGTAAGATAAAAAAGAAAGATCATGTACCACCTGGTAGCGAGGTGTTTCTGGAGCCAGGAGACCTGTTGCAGAGGCATGCCAGGGTAAATTCAGCAGAAAATAAGAGCTGGGAAGGCTACAGGCAGCTGTCTGTGTAGGAGTCAGGACAATGACAGGTGGCAGACATTATCGATTATCCAGAGACAGGCAACGGTCAGAGCAGGCAGCAGGCAGTAGCATTATCCACAGACTGGCAAGGCTTAAGGCAAGTGGTGGAGTGGATAATTTTCCAGAAACAGGCAAGGGTCAGCACAGGCAGCAGGCGGTATCATTGTCCAGAGACAGGCAAGGACCAGGACAGGCAGCAGAGAGGAGGCAATTCCAGAGTATTTGCAATTATTATTTCATCAGTGCTATTTTATTATTATTTATTGAACTAATTATTATAAATATAATTACAATTAGAACACTTTTTTTTCAAAATCACATAATTTGGTAAATGTTATTCACCTGTGTGTAGTCGAGGTGTTTCAAGTGACCGTAGTATAATTACAGGTGTATCTGAGTCAGTATCATGGCATAACCTACATCATTAAATCTGAAGAACCCTCTAAGCAACACCATGGGAAGGTGATTGAAGAGCACAGTCAGGGGATGGATAGAAGAACATTTCCAAATTACTGAATTTCCTTTGGAGCACAGTTAAACCAATCGTTAAGAAATGAAAATAGTATGGCACAGCTGTGTGTACGGGCTCTGCTTTGCTCAAAAGGGGATCACTCCGTCAAACCCCCACTGAGCAGGCAGATGATGGGTCCGTCTCTGCACACTGACCTGTCAGAGCTCAGCTCTCCTCTATGGGGGATCGGATGAAGACGGACCGTAGAGTCCGTTTTCATATGATCCTCCAGGCGGATGGAAAAGTAGGGTTTCCATCCCTCACACTTTAGCGGATCGAAGCGGGTCGGATGTCAGCGTGGGTCCGTTCAGGTCCGCCTAAAAAACTGACAGGTAGACCTGAACGGTAAATCTGCAAAGAACAGGCCATCCACCAAAACTGAGTGACTGCCAAAGGTCCTTTCACTAAAAACTGACTTGAAGGGAGTGCATACTTATGAAATCAGTTATCTTGTGTTTTCTTTTCCCTTTGTTTCATTTTGCAAAGATCTGTTTTCACTTTGATATTAAAGAGTATATTTCTTTTGATTTGTGTTAATAAAAATATCTACTGCGATTTAATGTTCCATGACAATAAAACATTGAAAACACCCAGGAGGTTGAATAATTTTTATAGGCACTGTATATGAAAGCTGAATATAAAGCAGGACAGAGGCACTGAAAAGTGTGTGAATGTTGAGGAACACGCTGGCTGCCATCAAATATATGTGCCAATCTTTGGTTGCATTGACTGTTTAGTCTTATGGAGAGTGGTTAGTGCTAGCTTACTGGGGGAAATAGTGACCAGATAAGGTTTTCTACATTGTCTGTTTGCTGTGGCCCCAATGAGCCTAATCTGATGATTTGTCTTGGTGTCCTGAGGACATTAATATTAGATTGTCACCGATCCACCTGAAAACTGCAATTTCTATGGTCACTTGAAGTCTCTGTAGACCCTGTATTTATGTGTATGTCATGCAGCACCTATAGCTTCAGAACAGTAGGTCAGTGTATTGCTGTGGGTTGTTTGCAGTCTTGGGTTCAGAAGACAGCAATCGACAAATGCTTTGGGTTTGCTCAGGAAGTCTTCTGAACCCAAGACTGCAAAGTGCAAACAACCCATCGCAATACACTGACCTACCGTCCTCAAGCTTTAGGTCCTGTGTGACCTACACGCAAATACATGGTCTATGTCTATATATTCTCTGTATCAATCTGTAAGCTGCCCACAACCACATTGTTGGTTGTACTATTTGTCTATAGCAAAAAAAAAAAAAAATCAATAGATAGAAAAAGCCTACAGGTGGCGAAGGAAGAAGGCTGCCATGGTAACCAGGTAGCAGACAATTTTCCATCTTGCAGCATCCGCTGTCTGAAGAAGTATCACTGTTACTATGCATCCTTCTAGCAATTACAAATTGCTGCTGGAGAACTTGAGAGGATGAAGCGGCCCCTGGGGGATCAGATCTTGCCCAAAGGATATATAATTACCATACTAGTAAATTTTTTGGAAATACAAGGTAGTGTATAATTCCATCAGTAAAATTGTCTTTGTGCTTCTGTTTCTTTAGATGCTGTTTTATATACAGCGTTGTAAATTCTTGTAGCCCAATACTATGGAAACAAACTTCAGAGGGATGCAAGGCTCTATTCATCTCAACTGTAGATGTGCATTGATTTGAAGCAGGATTACTGGCTAAGCTCAGATCACTAATTTTTACCACCAGATGATGAAGCTAAGCAGCCGTTTTATCAAAGATGAAAGCCACGGTTACATGATATATTTTCTTAGTGAAATGTTCTTGCTATATCCTCTGCTCGATGTGATTTAAAAGGATTTTCTTATCGTCACTATTTTTTGATATTGTAATATGTTAGACAAGCAAGAATAGATGTTCTGACAGTCAGTGCACAGTGACTGACATATATTGAGCGTGCTTGGGGGTCCTATCACTTTCAGGAGCCAGCCAAGACAACCAGAAATAAAAGGTTTAGAAAGGCAGTTATTCTGCCATCTAAGATAGCTGACAACTGATACTATAAAATAAGTTCTACTAATTAAATCCCAAAGTATTTGTCTAGATAAAAAGAAATAGCACCTACTGTATATATTGGAATATTTGAGCTGAAGCCTTTCTTTTATTTATTTCACACTGGCACTGAATACAGTGTACTTATATGCTATATTCAATATATATTGTATCTTAGAGCGAGATGTGCTCTGTCTCTGCTAGCACCTGAATACAGAGTGTTAACCGGGGAGACTATTACTGCGGGCTTGGAGTGGTGCCGATCTGTTATGGTACCTATTTTTTGCTAAGGGAGACAGGTTTAACTGGTAAAAATTATGAAGGAGACAGGGACACCCAGGAACAGTCCAAACAGTTTTGTTCTGAACTTTTATTCAGAAATGCAGCAAACACGTTATGGAACCCCTATTGCATTTCCCAAAACAAACCGGTAGCACTTGTATCCCTATAGTGTTCTGTCAGCCTTTTCACGCGGCAGCAGGCGCCCATAGCAAAGTGGGAGCCATGAGCATAAGTCAGCTTGAATATATAAATGCCTGTGGACAGGTGAGACTAATAATGAGGTCTGGCTGCCAGGTAAGATGAAGACCTATGAATGGGGGCTTATTTGCACCCAAAGCTCTAGAAAGACTCTGTTTGCCAGGACCAAGAACCAAATCTATTAGAATTCTAATGCCGCGTACACACGATAGGCATTCTCATCGGAAAAAGCTCTGATGGTTTTTCCCGATGAAATTCCGCTCAAACCGTCTTACCTACACATAGTCACACCAAATTCTGACCGTCAACAATGCGGTGACATACAACACTACGACGAGCCAAGAAAAAATGAAGTTCAGTGCTTCCAAGCATGCGTCAAATTGTTTCCGAGCTTGCGTAGGAATTTTTCTCGTCGGAATTGCTACAGACGATCAGAATTTCCGATAGAAACCTTTTCTATCTGAAAAATTGAGAACATGCTTTCAAATTTTTGCTGGCGGGAATTCGGCCAGCAAAATTCCAATGGAGCCTACACACGGTCGCATTTTCCAATGAGAATCTCTCATCGGTCTTTTTGCTGGCCGAAATTCCGATCGCGTGTACGCGGCATAAGATTCATTTTTTTCCACAGCAGCCATAAACCCTGGAACCCCTCACCAGGTGTAGATAAGAAACCTACCTATACCTAGACACATATACACTATTTGCAATCCTGCCATCCAATGCCCCGTAGTGCTTTTACAGTTCTTTTGATACGCCAGACCCAACATGCACCCCTTTGAATAACTTCAGACCAGGCTCATAACGGTTAATGCAATTTTACTGAAAAAAATTCAGCATAACAGTTTAATATGAACAACGTCCTCTCCCTTATCCTGACTAGAATAATGTAGTGGCCCGGGCATACCTCCATGAGGTGAGAGTCCATAACGCCGTTGTCCATGTCTTTGATGTCTTCTGAAAACCCTGGTGTATGGCTGGAGCTCACTGGACCCATTGGAACCTGTCTTTATGGACCTCAGCTATCTCCCTTATTATAGCACAGGTGGAATGGTTAGGACTGAAGTAAGCTAGAAACATTTAACCTTTTCTCCAGCCTGGGCTGGCCGCTGGCTCACTAAACCATACATACTTCAACTTACCTACAGGCTATCCTTGGTGCTGAATTGGGTGAAGGCAACAGCATCCCTTCTTTATGTATCTTCATCTTTATTATTGCCATATTGAGCTTGTATAGTGTACATGCACTGTATATACTTGTGCATAGTAACCAATCAGCTTCTATTTTTTTTTGTCAAAGTTTAAATAAACAAGCTGAAACTAGAAAATGATTGGTTACTATGCACAGCTGCACCAGATTCAATGTGCTCCAGTTTAGTAAATCGGTGTACTCCAGTTTTAGTGTCCATAATACTTACTTTAAACTCCCTGCGTTCTTTAATTCTAGCTGAAATTTGAATTCAGGAAGATGGTCGAAGAGCCTGCAATGGCTACCCAAATGTGCAATAAGGGACAGGACAAGGGAAGCTATATCGCACAAATCCTATCTGTGTTCTCTAGTTAGGTATAGCAGAGGGGGGTGTATAGATCAATAACGATAAAGCAGAAATAATCCATGTATAGAAACATATAACTTCAGGGTCCTAGATAAATAATTGCTAAAGTCAGAGAATGGGAGTGTTAATTTCAAGGTATATTGCATGAGGGATATCCACTGGCCATTTTACCTATTTAAATAGGGTCTGTAATTCGTTGAGTGAGTTCATTCTTTAGGACTTTTTTGATGACAATATATTGGATTTCCAATTATTCCAATGTAAATTATTCCAATGTGACTGATTTGTTCTTTGATTACAGATAGTTCTCTGCAGCCCACGCTAGACCTCCGGTGCTAAAAATAAACCAGTAAGCAGTTCCTCAGCCTAATCAATTTAAACTCAATAATGCTGTCGGGAAAATATGGAGGAGGGCTAGCTTTGACAAAGACTAAGATGGTTAATCAACATCCATATGCTAAGAAAAAACTGCAGTAGCTTCGGTAGCTTTTTTTTTTATATGCATCAGGATTATAACTAAACAATTTTGGTTGAAAGGGTAAAAGAGATATAAGCAGTTAGTCATTTATACTGTACATATATAACAGCGGTGTAGTGTAACTAGATCTTTATAGTCCAAGTCCAGCCAAACTTTTTAATTTTGGACAAAATGGATAAGGGATTAGGTTTTTATTTGTGGTCTGCGTTCCTATGGGGGAGATCCACCTTTATTACCTGTCTGAATAGCCCAGCCTTTAGTGGGGACACAGACTGCAACAAAACATTTCTTAGGCAGGCCATAGAAGGTGGGGATTTCTTTCCTGTACCCAGGGGTTGTAGGAAAGGAATTTGCATGATTCCCTTATCAACACAGACAGTGCTGACAGGGGAATATATCCTGCCAAGCAATTGTATGCTCCCAGCGGGGGGGTTGGGGGAAGCTGTCCCCTGCCGGGAGAAGACAGTGATCATTGCAAGTGGCTTTAGCAGCCACTAGTGATAATCGCAGGGGAATGATCAATCAACTTCGTACATTCAGCCTGCCCAGACATGGTTCAAATCTCGGGTGGTTCCTGCGTAACTGGCCAAGATTCGAACCATCTATGCACACAAGCGAGTACCTGGTATTCACTCCTCTTGGCCTCACCTTTTTTTATCACAGCACAGCAATCCTCTGACCCTTTTCTCCTTACATATAGATGTAACTAAACATGTACAATATGTGTTGAGCAGGCCTATTGACCTTACTACATCCATAAACACTGAGGGACTGGATCAGGTATTTGTCTTTATGCCAGCTGGCGTTCATATGGATATGTCCGCTCATTGTCTAAGCCACACTTGAACCATGTGTGCACATACATTTTTTATATTTTAATAAAGAAAATCAGTGTTATATTACTATTCTGAGTTTATTTCTTTGCCTACACATATGGGATTCTAGTCTCCAAGATATGGTTACATCTAATGATAAATTTTAATCTATTTGTTGTGTATATAATATTTTTAGGTAGCAGCTTTATTGCATACATAGATACATTTTTAGGGGCATTGTAAAATTCATATCATTCATTTGTTCACATAGATTGTACTTATCTATAGACGCCATTTAAATGAGAATGTAATATGTGCCTATTACAATATGTTGAAAAAGTTAAAATTTCTATGGGATTTACATAAAAGCCAAAGTTTTTTTTTTTATTTATCATAATGTAGAAAAAAGTTGGAACCCCTGTCAGGATTTGTAATGAAGGAAAGTAATGATACCGCCATACTACTAATCTTTAGAGTCCAAAATAAGTCCTTTAATTATTACACAAGAGGATATAAAATAAAAGAGCCAATGTGTTTTAGGGGTTAATAATAGTCCACTTTTACCCCAACCAAAAAGTATTTTTGTTGCTTACATTTGTACATACAAGACATTTATATTTACACGTAAGTAGCTAAAAATACTGAAACATGTAGATCCAATGCAAGAAAAAGTTATTCACACTTACTTTAAAAGTTGAAATATATATTTAGAATATGACTCTATACTTTTTGTGCTAGAACTTTGAAAAATAAAGTTTGACAAACAGCAATTGCAACAAGGAATACTGTAACAAATTACATTTTTTTTAAGTGTTTTAAAGTATATTTTATGAAATAAAATAATACCTGAACATTTTTTTTTAAAAGGATCACCCTTTTGAGTAATTTTTGTTTAGTTGTTATTTTATGTTATACAATATACCTTAAAACACTTAAACAGTTTAATTTGTTACATTATTTTTTTTTTTTTCTTCTTTCCCCTTTCCTGGTTGGCATAAGTTTGATTATTGTAATATAATAAATATATCTTGTATGTGGTCTGCAATACTGGAACTACTTTTTAACTATACAGAACACCAACAAGCAAGCAATTGAGCTGCAGGCTTAAAAATGTCTTGCTAAGCTATTGCTAGACTTTCCAGGCTTCACAAGTTTGTTGCACAATTGCAGCAAGTCCGCCTTGCATGACTCCAGATCAACTTTCTTTGCAAACATTCTGCAAGTCTGCTGCAAGTTCTGGTTCAGTTATGTAAAAAAGGGGGTGAAGCTGTGCTGACAAAAATTTATAACGTAAATTAAATACATATGTAATGTCAGTAAACTTGCATGGACTATGCATTTATTTTATTTTTGACTATTGATTTCATCTTATTTTTTTTTTATCACAATTTTTCTTTTTTTTTTTGATTTTGTATGGTCATTATCATCATATATAGACTCATTCCTAATGACTTTTCACTACGTTTATGGTTTAGCACTTTTTATTATTACCAGTCAGTTGGTTTACTGACATTACATATGTATTTAATTTACGCTATTAATTTTTGTCAGGACATCACATCATTGTGTTTTTATTGTGTTTTTAGATTTTTTTCATTGGCACTTTTTGTCCATATGCAATTTGGTAGTGTTTTCACATGTTTTGATCTAAGTTTTTTTATCAATCTTTTTACACTAGCCATATATACTGTGAGAGCATATTTAATAGTTAATTGCCTCATAGGTCAATTCATTTAGCACAGCTCCCCCCCCCCCTTTTGTACTTATTTGATTGATGTTATATAACATCTTGAGTTGCAGCTTGATCTCCCTTTGCTATTAGCACAGTTTTTTCTTTTTCCACTTCTGGTTCAGTTATGTTGTGATATAGTCATCCCACCACAGGGGTCACTGTGGCTTGCAGAGCTCTTGCTGTAGACTCACCACTGCAATTTTGCTCTTTCTAGAGACCAGCCATGCAAATTTGCTACAAATTAAAAAAGTGTCAACTTGAACTTGTGCTTCAAGTGATCTGCAAGTGTACAACTTGCCAGTGAAAATGCGCAGCAAGTTAACAAGACTTACACTTCAACACTGCCACAAATTTGTAGAAAGTTATCCATGCTATCTGGGGAACAAAAACAAGGAGTGATGGCTCCTTGTGAATCTCTGATTCCCCTCCACATTCCTTGCACTGCCTTACCACTACACTTCCCTTGCTGAATTTAATGCATCAGCTGTCACCCATGTGATTGATGCATATTTAGTGAAGTAGTACTCTGAGTGCAGACCGTCTCAGGGCTCCTTTTTTTGACAGCCTGAACACAGGAGATATGGGCTGTATTGCGCCAACCCCATAGAGGAGTGCCATCAGCTGGTAGAGCCATATTGAAGGTAATTGTTGCATTAAAAGCTTTATAAAAAAAAAATTCAGTGCTGGAGTTCTAGTTCAACCGTACATGTCCACAGGTAGACAGAATAAACAAACAAAATAGGGAAAGATTATGAGAATATATACAGTTTGGGAGACTATCCCGTAAAAAATTGACTTTTAAGGATGTACAGCTGACACTGAAGTGAGCACAAAGTTTCATTTAAAAAAAGTTTATTTCATACAAAAATATTAAAATTTACACAAAAAGATATAAACATCTCATAAATTGGGAACATAGCGTAGTACTGATGTTGATGTTGATACTTGTTTCCAATGGATACAAATATATGGATTCATATATGTAGCAGTATCCAACGCAGCATCCAATGCGTTTCAAGGAGTGATATCCCAGGCAAAATATATCAATTTCATCAGCATGTAGCCATATGTACTCCCACAAGCACAGACCAAGCCTACCATCCAACCAACTGACAGATTAAGGCAAAAACGGTATCCAACCCAAAGTACTTATGAAGGAAGTAATTCTGTCAGCCTCTAACGCATGCCAGCGTTGTATGTCTGCACCACCGGGAAAACCCCCTAACCAACCTTTGAACTATAGGAAAACGTTATCACAGGGTCAGCAGTATCCCTTTAAGGCCACATAAACAACATTAATCTTGGAGCAGCTACCACAAAATGGTGCAAACACCACACCACATACCTAATATCATCAAAAGAAATCTGTAAAGCGATCTAATAACTTATATGTGCATTATGTTAAAAAACTGATTATCCAATAAAGTGATGTATAAACCCCTTCAATCTCTATACCTATAAGGTAAGTAAAGTGCTGCAAATAATATAGATATCAAAATATAACATTTTATAAATCCTAATATACACTGTGTAATAAATATGTGCAAAAAATATTATTAATCAATAAATGTGCAAGTGTAGTAAATGTCGAATCAAATGAAAAGAGTCCATAAAATTTCCAATTCCACGTTGTGTTAGTGAATCAATCTTCCTAAGTCTTCACACACCAGACACCACGGTGCACATCACCATCACCCCTTAGGGTATGCGCTCACCTAATCCAATCTAATCATTTGCCCTTGTATTTTAAAACGGGATAAAAGTGTAGGTGAGCATTAGAAGACATGGCAGGCAGTGCAATTGAAACTCTGCCACCAAGGATAAGGAATTGGGCAAATTGTTTCTTAGACACCACGCAATCTCAGATATCCAAGAAACAGGTCACTGCTTGGGAGTACAAATCAGTTTGCTTATCTCTAGCTATCCAAGGATCTCCACTGTTGATAAAACTCTCTCTTGATTCAGTGTTCCAGAAAGTATTGTCATCTGTTCAGAATGACCTCTCCATGTATTTTGAACCATCTTGTTCGGTGTAAATAATATTATGTACTCCAGGCAATACAAATGCTACCGAGCTGTCTCCATTGACAGATAAAGGTGAGCCAAGAGCTTCCTGAGGCTGTAATGGAAGCAGAATAAAATGGCTGGGGCTATTCTGGATGTTCCATACAGGTTACAAGTTCTGATGCCTTCTGTAATGCAGTGCATACACATCAATTTCCGGAGTCCTGCAGGGTTTTCTTCGGATTTTACAGCTCCGGTCCTGTTTAGAATTTCTACACCTTGCTATAACTCAGGCAGCATAGAATGCAGACTTTTCAATAGGGACCTATTTATAAAGGGGGTTATTGAGAATGTTTTGTGACATTATGGCCCTTTTTAGCCATCAGCTCTTCATTTATTTACCAGGTTGCCGTTTGCACTATATGTACTTCTCTGATGTTGCTCACATTCCATAGGATTCGTCTTTTAATTTGTTATATTTTAATTGGACATCTATTAAATATAATATTACCCAGATCAACTGACTCACTACACATCCACTTGCCAAAATCCTGCCGTTTATACATTTTCTGATATTCAATGTGTATTAACGTGAAACTAAACTGTATCTGAGTATCACAAACTGAAAATGCTATTTAATACATTTTTCATAGTCAAAGCAAACTCCCCCATCCATATCTCCATGCTTAGTTTAATTGAGAAATCACTTTAAAAAACACCCCGCTAACATTTCTAGCTGTGACCATCTTGAGTAAGGGCAAATGAATCATGTAGCATTTACTTCCTGGAATCCATCTGCCTTTATCTCAGGCATGCAGTCAGGAGCATGTGATTAGCTGAGAAAGCCCCTCCTCCCTTTCTTCTGATGGAAGAAAAAAGTAAAGTAAATATAATGTACCTTCCAATCTATTTACTGCTGATTGGGAGAGTTTAGTCACGCTTTGAGTATTACCCTGATGTTATCCACACTACTAATATCGTAGCCAAACACATCAAATCTAATCTCATTTACTTCCTTGGATTTGCTCTGATTTTATAAATTGTCTTATTAATTTTAACAGATCTTTTTTGTTAGCCCCAGTAGTATATGCACATATCCCAAGACAGAAGAAGTCGTGCCAGTAATTATTTCATTTAATTGCCTTGGTGTGGACAATAATGAAAAATAGAGAAGACTGGAATGAGGGCATTTTTTTCCTGTACTGTATGTATGTATATATTTATATATTTATACTCTACTGAAATGTAAAAGACTGATATCTGGGTATAATGACCTTTCAGAAAGTGTCAGAACAAACAAAGCAGATCATTAAAGCCTCATGAATGCCACTACCTAAGTGTAAGGCAATCCACCCATTTGTGCTTACTGCACTTGCGTATATCATGAGATATTATACCTGCTGATACCACTAAAAACAGACTAGTCTGATGCTTGTACTGATTGTGTACCCAGTTTATTCTTGTCATGTTTATTAACCACTTCAGCCCCGGAAGGATTTACCCCCTTCCTGACCAAGCCATTTTTTGACAGCTTGGTCACTGTGCTGGGAAAACCTTCTCAGTCCATTGCCACATATGTGAGGCGTGTGAGTGTTAGTGTCCACCCTCTTTGCTGCATGGACGGCAAGAGCTTAAAAAATGACTTACATTATTGTATTTTTTATGGGAAACCTGTATTTTTTTATTTAGGTGTATATTGTGTAAGGGTGTAGGTGAAATAATTGAGAGCTCTCTTGGAAACATCTACTGCCTCTGAACATAACCTCTGTGATAACCACCATCTCCTTACTCATTCAGACATCTTCCAGTTTGAGTAATTGCGTACTTACCATGACTTTCCACTATTGGAGAATTTTTCGGTATTTTATGTGTTTGGCTACAACATTAGTAGTATGGATAATCTGGGGAATACTTAAAGCGGAACTAAGCTCTTCGAATCAACATAAACTATTTTAATCCTTATACTGCTAGCAATAGTAAATAGTTAGGAAGTTATATTATGTTTACTTGTTTTACACTTTTTTTTCTTTACATTTCTTCAAGTTGCTTCCTGGTGTCAGACCAGTAGTCTTCATGGCCATTTTTTTCTTTCATCCGGAGGAGGGGAGGAGAGGCTTTTTCAGCTAAACACTAAAACCAATATTTTTTAATTTTGCTATAATAAATATCCCCAAAAATGTTTTTAAAAAACAAATTTCTTCCTCAGTTTAGGCCAATTTATATTCTTCTACATATTTTTGGTAAAAAAAAATCACAATAAGCATATATTGATTGGCTTGCGCAAAAGTTATAGCGTCTACAAACTATATGAAATATTTATTGAATTTTTATGGCATTTTTATTGTTATTTTTTTAATACTAGTAATGTCGGTGATCTGCGATTTTTAGCGGTACTGCAACATTGCACCTGACAGATCGGACACTTTTGACACATTTTTGGGACCATTGACATTTATACAGCGATCAGTGCTATAAATATGCACTGTTTACTGTGTCAATTTCACTGACAGGGAAAGGCTTAACACTAGGGGGCGATCAAGGGGTTAAATGTGTGTTCCCTGGGTGTGTTCTAACTGTGGGGGGATAGGAGTGACTAGAGGAAGATACATATTGTTTTTCCTACTTAGTCTGTTCTGTTCTGACAGAACAGGGATTTGTGTGTTCCTGCTCTCGTGCACACGATCACGCCTGCTAAAGGTACAGACATACCCATATGGTGATTCGCGAGAAACAAACCACTTTGCTGACCTAAATCGGCGTTAGTCGGTTGGCAAGTGATTAATAAAGCCAGTACTTTTATGCTACACTTAGAAGGTGCTGCTACTTTTCTCATTTATCCACATACAGAGTTCCTTCTATCTTCAATAAGCCACTGAGTCAAGCACCTGGGCATACTTGGATTTTCACAAGCCCCTATCCATGTACTGACAGCCTATATACTAACTGTGGACTGTTTTCTGCTAGTGTGCCAGATACCCCCCTTTTCTGTTTTAAATCCCCCCCTTTTCTGATTTCTCAACAAAAATAAGCATGGAGACATGGATGGGTGAATTTACTTTGAATATTAAAAATGAATTAAATAGCATTTTCAGTTTGTTGTGCTCCGATACAGTTTAGTTCCACTTTAATAAGTTGAATATCAGAGAATGTATGACCGATCGGATTTTGGCAGATGAATGTACAGTGAATCAGTTAATCCTGGAAATATTATTTCTAATAGATATCCAGTTAAAACATAACAAATTAAAAGGCAAATCCTATGGAATGTGAGCAGCGTCAGAAAGGTACAGATAATGCAACCCAATTCAAATACATTTTGGGTCAATTGCATTTTACTTTTTTCTTTATTATCTGTTTGTTATACTGTATATATACACTTTGTTTCACTAAAAGCATAAACTGTTAATGAAGGGTGCATCCATGACATTAGATTCATGGAGCACTTCAGGTTTTTTAAAACAGAGTACACAACGAGTGGTTTTCTTTTCGTACTCTGATTAATACTGTGTACCGAAGGGGAATAAATCTTAGCTTTAAGTTAGTAACACGTGTGAGTGTGCTTTAGCTATTGAGCTCTGTAAATGCTGCCTTTTTCTAACAGGCAAACAATAAACTGGAAGACATGTGAAAAGAAATTGTTGGCTCTGACCGCTAGCTGAAAATTAACAAAAAATATTCATATGCAGTAATTTATGTTTACATTTTTTTGTAACTATCATATAATAAATAAGGAACATATTTCCAAAAACCACTATGCATCCTCTTGATCCTGTTGCACTGTTTTACAGAAAACCCAGGTTGCAAAACCTGAATATTTAATATAATAAAGATTCAGTGTATGTATGCGGGAGGGAGGAATATGGGGGTGTAAGTTTATGTCTACACGTATTTGTGTCAATGAATATATGCATTTAACAAAAAGCCCAGCAGTAGTCAAAGTCATTTATGTCAGCCACTTAATATGTTGCTTCTCTGAAAGAAAATGTATATGGAAATATCATACATAGGAGATGAGATCTGCACACCAATCTTAATGTACATTCCAGAGTTTTATTATCACAGCACAATGATTCATTGTTTCAAGGACAGAGTCCCCTTTATCTGATATTCTTGGTAAATACTTTAATAACATACAGTAGGTTTGGAAATGGTTTTAGTGTGTTTGTCTGATAATAATATTCACAGATTTTGGGGTTGGTGGCAGAGGGGATTTCATTTTGCAAATAGGGTGGAGAAAATATTAATATCCATCTCTACTAGGTAAATGATACAGATAGACGAATTCTATACAACAATAAAATGAATTCAAATCAATCAATTGTCTCTATAAATGTAAATGTGATTAGGGTAATGTTAAAGATGTAGTGTGGTTTCTAATATTATAGTGTAGACAGGAGCTGACATACATTTTTCACTATATGTTCACGCAGTGTATGCTATCCAGAAGCACAGCCCAGTTATTGTGCCCTACTCAATCAATGTCAGTGTAGGTCCATTATGGTTGATACACAAGCCCTACATTTGGGTATGCCTTTAAAGCCCCATACACACGGTCGGAAAATCCGACCACCAAATCCATCGGATTTGGTCCGACGGATTTAGTCCGACACTGGTGTTGCATACACACGGTCGGACAAAGTTGTCGGAAAATCCGATCATTCTGAACGTGGTGACGTTTTTTGCCTACGACGGGACTACGTAGAGGCTAGTAGCCAATAGCTTTGGTCTTGTAATGTGATCTGAGCATGCGTGGCACTTTGTCCGTCGGAATTCGGTACACACGATCGGAATTGGTGTGATCGGACTTTGTTGTCAGAAAATTTATCCAGCAGGAGATAGAACTTTATCCGTCGGACAATCCGATGTAAACTGTCCGATGGTGCCTACACACGGTCGGAATTTACAACAACATTGTCCGATAGGACAGAATCCATCGGAAAATCCGACCGTGTGTATGGGGCATAAGTCCCATTTTCTGGTATTTGTGCTTTGTTAATTTTGAAGAGGCCTGTTTAGTTCAAATTGATCTGTGTGTGCATGAGTGTGTGCGTGGGACCTTATCTGTGGCGTTTATTGTGACAACGTTGTCATTATTGTGTTTTAATATAGTGAGTTGGGGGTTACTGTACAATTGTTGGACATTATTTATTCCAGTTGTGAATATTTTTTTCAATAAAGGTTTTTTTTCTATATTTGTACACTGTAGCTGGTTCTCCTTATGCACCTTCTCACTAGGGTTACCAATGTGGTTCCCTATTGCTCCGTTCCTTCTTAACAGTCAACCTTGTCATGACTTCTCGGATGAACCCTTAAAGCGGAGCTTCACCCAAAAGGGCAAGTTTCGCTTGTTTGCCTTCTCCACGCCTCCGCTGCCTCATTTGGCACCTTTCAGGGGGAAGCGGGTACCTGGTTTTGACCGGTACCTGCTCCCACTTCCAACTGATCTCCCCACAGCGAAGTCACCTAGAAGTTTGGCCTCCCTCCTCCTTCCCCCACTGCTGGGTCATTCAGAAAGTGCAGCGTGCTTCGCGCATGTGCAGTAGGAAACTGCCTGTGAAGCTGCAAGGCTACAATGTTGGTTTCCCTTACAAGAAATGCTGGCGGAAGCACCCGAGAGCCGATTGAAAAATCAGCTGGGATGAAGACACCGCTGGATTTGTGGTTAGGTAAGTATCCTAATATTAAACGTCAGCAGCTACAGTATTTGTAACTGCTAATCTTAAATTTTTTCTGAAGGCTCCTCGAGTTCCACTTTGCGATACTCTGCCATACCCTGCGATACTCTGCCATTCCCTTCGATTCCCTGCCATACCCTGAATGCGAAACACTATCCTATTACCCAGAACCGAACCCTTATGCTGATCACCCTTGTTTAGTATACTAACCTTATCCTGCACAGGTCTATTTCAGGTCTATGCCCAATAATCACAGAGCTGAGATCCCAGCATCAGAGCACACTGAACTGTAAACCAACAGTTTACAATATCTGTGATTAAATCGATTGCATGAAATATACTTTAAATAGCTTTAAAGTGGAAGTAAACCCCCCTATCGTTTTCAGCCAAAGAAGCTGCCATCTTTGCCTCTTTTTAATCTTCAACTGCCACGGTGCTGCACATGTGATCCGTTATGACACCAGCCATTGGATGGTTTGACTGTTTGGTTGAGAGCACAGCCAATGTGCAGTTAGCATTCACGGCATGCCTTTTTTTTTTTTTAAACTGTTAAATCGATGGGTTTACTTCCGCTTTAAAAGAAAAAATCCAAACAGTTTTGTGCAATATTGTGAATTGTAACAAAGAATTCCTATTGCATTTTGTGAAATTTCAGATGCAGTGGGAGCTGTTACAGCTGTCATGAAGAATCCAAGACTATTGAATTTAACATCTGAATATTGCACAGACTAACCCCACGCTGACTGTCTTTATCATCTATTATTAACAGCTTGGCTTTATGCTTGAACTAAATCTGGCTGCACTCCTTTCATTTTCTTCTGCATACATATCACACCTTTGGAGGTGTCCTTTATGCGTATATCTGAGAAAATGTTCATCGGCCTGGTTAGAGTATAAACTTATACTTGTCTTCGCTTATGGTAACACATTTCTTTAAAGAAATGTAAAATATTTTAGTATATATTTTATGTATGTATTTATTATACATATTTACAGCTCGTGGTTGACAAACTCAGTGTTACTTTGCAGCTCACCCCCCCAGCTGATTTACTGCTATACTATGTGTAAACCTGAATGAATGCAGGATTTCATATTACACACATGATTTTTCAATTAGACAAAAGTAGTCATAAAGTGAGCAGGTGATGCTGGGCTTTCTTTTATGTACTATATAGGGTCATTTAAGCAACCTGTATTAAATGTTTATTTGTAAACCCAAATACTAAATATATATATATATATATATATATATATATATATATATATATATATATATATATATATATAAATGGTTTATAAATGTGTGTTTAAAAGTTAACATTGACCAACAAAATTATAGTTTTATTGTTACCAAAAAAATTGGTATGTAGCAGTTCACTAATTGGGTAAAGTTTGCCTTTATTTAGTTTGTCATGGATAAGACACCAGTCTTTCCCAAGTAGGGTTCTATGGAAACCTAACGTTCTTGGAGAGACTGCTAGAAGTTCACTGAGCTGTGTGTAATGTTGGATCTGTGTTAGGGGCAGTTTTCCACTGGCATCCAATATAGGGGGCCACTTTTTAAATTGACCAATGTTCAAAGAGGATACTTTTAAGTGGATCCCTAATGTAAGAGGGCACAAGGTGTGGCTACAGGACAACTCTGTGGCCCAGCCAGAGCCCAGACTTGAACCCGATTTAACGTCTCTGAAAATGGCTATGCACTGACGCTCCCTATCCAACCTGATGGAGCTTGAGAGGTCCTGCAAAGAAGAATGGGAGAAACTGCCTAAAAATAGGTGTGCCAAGCTTGTAGCATCATGCTCAAAAAGACTTGAGGCTGTAATTGGTGCCAAAGGTGCTTCAACAAAGTATTGAGCAAAGGCTGTGAATTCTTATGTACGTGTGATTTTTTTTGTTTTTTATTTTTAATAAATTTGCAAAGATTTCAAACAAACTTCTTTCACATTGTCATTATGGGTATTGTTTGTATGATTTTGAGGAAAGTAATGAATTTAATCCATTTTGGAATAAGGCTGTAACATAACAAAATGTGGAAAAAGTGAAGTGCTGTGAATAGTTTCCAAATGCACTGTATCTATAATTTAATGCTATTATCACAATATGCCCAGAACTGTACATAAGGAATTTTCTCAGGGTTTCCCTAGGAACTGAAAATAATTTCAAGGGTTCCTACAAGGAACATTTGAGAAGAGCTGGTCTAGACTGAGTTCGCAACATAATATAAAATTCAGCCTGGGATGAGGCATTTGGAATAATTACCGTATTTTTCTGCGTATAACACACACTTTTTTCCCCTTTAAATCAGGGGAAAATTGTGGCTGCGTGTTATACGCCGATCCCCGCTGATTGTGAGGGGAGAGTAGTGAGCGCCGCTGATATACACATAGCCGAGTGTACTCGGCTAGACTCGGCTCCGTTCGCAGTCATGCCCAGTCCCGCCATTGGACCTGTGTTATGTCCATCATATGAGCCGGGCCAAGGAACGGGACTGGGCGGGACTGTGAGAGGAGCCAAGAGGAGCCGAGTACACAGGACATCCGGCTCTGTGTATCTCGGCGGTGCTAATTTTAAACGAGTAAGGCTGCAATCAGACTGGGCAAGGCTGGGCAAGGCTGCAATGACATAGGGCAAGGCTGCAATCAGACTGGGCAACGCTGCAATGAAACTTGGCAAGGCTGCAGATGGACACTGATAAGGCTGCATTGATGGGCATTTAAATTTTAGTTTTTTTCCTTAAACTTCCCTCCTAAACTTGGGGTGCATGTTATACGCCTATATGCCTATACGTCGGTGCATGTTTTACGCCAATAAATACGGTACTTGCAGTGTCCAGGCACAGTCTAGAGTAGAGAGCTTTGACATTATGCAACTTTTGGCTATAGGGTTGGAGTTTTAAAAAGAAGGTTCAGCTTTATTTTTTACTGTTGATTGCTTATCAATGGAAACATGAATTCAGACATTAAATGTAATATGAACATTTCGGTCTGCTCAGCTTAATGTAATTTGTGATTTCCCATGTGGTAAGTTACTTTTGAAAAAATTAAACACGCAAATATCTGTTCAGACCAGGCTAAGGAAAGTCACTGACATTCCAAATAATTTTAAAATGCAGATTTATAAATGTAAATAATTATGTACCTGCTTGCTCTGGGCAGTGACACAATTTATAGATTTATACATTATCTCCAATGTTTGTGTTTGCTGTTTTTTTTTTTTGAAATAGACGCCAATAAAAATAAAGATCCTATTTTCATTTATAGCCATTGTTGCTTTAACTTTTTTATATTGTATGCTTTGTGTGCGTAAAATGTTTTCTCTTTTTTTTCTGAAATGTGACTGGAATCAATAACAAAGTTGTCTTTTTGCACTAATCTTCATTTTTAAAATATATGATTTGCAAACATGCTATTTGGGAAAGAACAATATTCCCAGCTGGTGTAAAGGGAAAACCTAACCATCAATAATTAATAAAGACCTAAGCCTTGGGTGTAATGCAACCTGTGTGCTCGTTGTGGTTTGTTGTCTGTAAACATTGTTTTTTGTGTTTTTAATCAAGTTTCACAAATGAAATTAACATGGTTTGTTGTCATCAATCTACTGCGCTCTATCATATAACATATATGTATACAGCTACTATCAGCCCCCAGCCTGCAACAGGTGAACTATGCAGAGGTGCACAATACTGAATCTCTCTTGTGATCTTGCACCAATCAGTCGTAAAAATATAATACAAATAAATATGGTTGTGCCTGCAGAGGTCTTTGTCTGACATTTACACCCATCATTTAGTAGAATTGTGCCCCAGATTGTATCTATTGATCCCTTATTTACTGAAAAAGATATACATAATAGACTTAACCAGCCTGATTACTGAGGATATTGGTCTTTTGAGGCTTAGCTGTAATATTCTTTTTTACTTTGTACACTAGCAAATTATCTATGTCTTTAGTCCTTATCTGGAGACAAGTTTGGCCACTGTATGCCCTGCCTGAGATAAAGTTATCACATTTTCAGAATGAAATTTAGGCGAGCATCTTCTGATCATAGTTACATTGTTACAAAGCCTGGGTGAAAAAAGACACAAGTCCATTCAGTTAAACCAATAGAAGGGAAAAAAAATATATACAATTTTTATATACACAATCCTATACAGTTTATCCAAAAGAAAGGCAAAAAAAAACCCCAATAAAGCATAATCCAATTTGCTCCAGCAAAAAATTCCTTCCTGATCCCCAAGAGATCTGATACTCCCTGGATCAACTTTACCTATACAGATTAGTATCCAGTTATATCTTGCGTATCTAGGAAAGAATCCAGGCCTTTTTTAAAAACAATCTACAGAGCTAGCCAGAGCCAGTTCTTGAGGGAATCTATCTGACATTTTCACAGCTCTTACTGTGAAGAAGCCTTTCTGTATTTGGAAAGTAAATCTCTTTTCATCCAGACATAAAGAGATCATCCTCTGTGATGACCTTAAAGTAAATAACTCAACACCAAGTTCACTATGTGGACCACTTATGTATTTATACATATTGATCATACCCCCCCCCCCCCCCTTTAAGCCTAGTACACACTATGATTTTTTTTTAAACATACATATATATACTGTGTATGGTGTGATATATATATATATATATATATCACACAATATATAACTGTTGATTTTATCCTTCTTTACTTTACCTTGTTTTTATAAATGGGTATAAGGTTGTTTACTTAGTAAATCTCCAAAAATGTACTCCTGTATATAGAAGCGAATCCCAATAATCCTCCCCTAAGTAGATTATATATGTATTTCCCGCATTCAATCATTATCTTGGACCTGTCTGTGCAAAATAATGACATCTATAAGTTTTTCCCACCATGTATGAGAATATAAGCACAGTACTGTAAGTTGGAAAGACACTTCAGAATACATTTCCCTGTGGACATCATACTGTGCTTTCTTGGTGTTCTTGAAAATGAAGAGCTTAATAAATTCCTAAAAGCTTTTACCGCTGAGTCTCACTTTCCTGCTTGTAAAATAATAGCAATGAAATGGATGTCTTCTGGGTCCTCTGCTACTCGTGTTATCCTCAGTGGTCAGAGACAGTTCACCTCTGATAAATCTGATATACTGTAATAGGGAATGGCCGGCCATGATCCATGAAATCTGGTCACTATCGATTGACCACTTGATGTTCTATATTAAAGCTTTCATATTGATTTTGTAGATACATATGGTTAATTAGCAGTTTATCACGCAGAATGAAATCCAGTCTTTGTGACCTTTACAATGTCAAAACTCCTGTCTATAATAATAATTGCTCAGTGATATTGTTAAAGGGAAACTACAGTAGGTGCAAATTTTGAGTTACTAAAGTAAAATTTACTTGAAAGTTATATTTAATATAGCTTTCATATTTTTACTTTTACTGTTCCATATGATGAATACTGGATTTCATATACTGATTTCTAAATTCTCCTTCTGATGGCCTTCTGTATATTAGGGAATGTTTTAACATCATTAATGAAATTGGACCTTTCTAACCATATACATGGACTAAACAAGAGAAAACAAATAGATTCCTCCATGCTAAATAGAAATCTGCACTGCCGGCACCCTTGGCTGCGTAAATACCTGAACAGTGACTGCATCTGATTGGAAGAATCACCGAAGAATGTGGAAAAATAGCTGGACCCATAAGGTCACCCAATTGTAATTGCCATCTTAACCACTTCAGCCCCGGAGGATTTTACCCCCTTCCTGACCAGAGCACTTTTTGCGATTCGGTACTGCGTCGCTTTAACTGAGAATTGTGGTGCGATGTTGTACCGTTGTACCCAAACAAAATTTACGTCTAATTCTAGCACCAGACCCCCTCTGTAAATTTAAACTGGTAAGCTTTACAGGCTTTTAAAGTGTCACCTATGGAGACTTTAACCACTTCAGCCCCGGAAGGTTTGGCTGCTGAATGACCGGGCCATTTTTTGCGATTCGGCACTGCGTCGATTTAACTGACAATTGCGCAATCGTGCGATGTTGTACCCAAACAAAATTTACGTCTTTTTTTTTTTTTTTCTATCTAATTCTAGCACCAGACCTCCTCTGTAACTTTAAACTGGTAAGCTTTAAAGGCTTTTAAAGTGTCACCTATTGAGACTTTAACCACTTCAGCCCCAGAAGATTTGGCTGCTGAATGACCGGGCCATTTTTTGCGATTTGGCACTGCGTCGATTTAACTGACAATTGCGCAGTCGTGCGATATTGTACCCAAACAAAATTAATGTCTTTTTTTCCCCCCACAAATAGAGCTTTCTTTTGGTGCTATTTGATCGCCTCTGCGGTTTTTCTTTTTTGCGCTATAAACAAAATAAAGCGACAATTTTGAAAAAAAATCTATATTTTTTACTTTTTGCTATAATAAATATCCCGAAAAATATATAAAAAAATATATTTTTTCCCTCAGTTTAGGCCGATATGTATTCTTCTACATATTTTTGGTAACAAAAATCACAATAAGCGTATATTGATTGGTCTGCACAAAATTTATAGCGTATACAAAATAAGGGATAGTTTTATGCCATTTTATTTTTTTTTATTAGTAATGGCAGCGATCTGCGATTTTTATCGGGACTGCGACATTATGGCGGACAGATCAGACATTTTTGACACTATTTTGGGACCATTGTCATTTATAAAGCGATCAATGCTATAAAAATGCATTGATTACTGTGTAAATGACACTGGCAGTGAAGGGGTCCTCTCCATAGGCTCTACCCTCTTCAGTCTATCATGAATGCTGCTGCAAGACTTATCCACCTTACCAACCGTTCAGTGTCTGCCAACCCTCTCCTCCAATCCCTACACTGGCTCCCAATCGCCCAGCGAATTAAATTCAAAATACTAACCACAACTTACAAAGCCATCCACAGCTCTGCCCCGAGCTACATCACCAATCTTGTCTCCAAACATATCCCAAACCGTCCTCTCCGCTCTTTTCAAGATCTCCTCCTGTCAAGCTCTCTTGTTTCCTCCTCCCATGCTCGTCTCCAGGATTTCTCCAGAGCCTCTCCCATCCTCTGGAACTCGCTACCTCAACCTGTCCGGCTATCCCCTACTCTAGCTACCTTCAGGCGATCCCTGAAAACTCATCTCTTCAGGGAAGCCTATCATGTCTCCAACTAATCTTTTACCACTTCCATCAGCTCATTCCCCACAGTTACAACCTTTTGGATCACCTCCCCCACCCTATTAGATTGTAAGCTCTTCTGAGCAGGGCCCCCTTAATCCTCTTGTATTTTATTGTATTATAACTGTATTGTCTCCCTTTTAATATTGTAAAGCGCTGCGTAAACTGTTGGCGCTATATAAATCCTGTAATAAATAAATAAATAAGGGGTTAACCAATGGGGGCAGTGAAGGTGTTAAGTGTGTCCTAGGGAGTGATTCTAACTGTTAGGGGGCTGGGCTTTAACACACAGGACAGTGATCACTGCTCTCAATGACAGAGAGCTGTGATCTCTGTCCTGTCACTAGGCAGAACAGAGAAATGCTTTGTTTACAAAAGCATCTCCCCCGTTCTTCCTCTCCGTGACACAATCGCGGGCACCCGGCGGACATCGAGTCCGCAAGAGCCGTGGGCGCGCGTGAAAAACGACTGTAAACGAAACGTGAGTTACCGCGTTTGGCGGCTTGAGATGCCTGTAAACTCAGCTTCTGAAACGCATTTTTTTGCATTCCAAAAAATGCCTCCAAACTCAACTGCCTAAGAAACGACTGTAAACGACCCTGTGTACATGGACAGATAATATAACATAGAGGAGAGTTCAGGGGCAGTTGAAAAAAAACGCCCAAACATCCATTTAGCAGCAGCAGTGTACATGAGGCCTAAGGGTTATGGCGTATGTGCCCATGATCCAAGCTGCAGGTTCAATCTCTGTCAGCTGTGATTTGTAAGATCTATACTGTAGATAGAAGGAACTTTTTTTTTTTTAGCTATTTCACAGCTAAAAACTAAAAGCCGTTTTCAAGGCTGCTCATATTTAAAAACCTCTGCAGCTTCATAAGCCAACATGACATGACCAGTGCCTACAATCAAAGTACTTTTCGTTTACAGGAGCTGCATAGGCAATAAACCGTTTTTTGCCTTTGTAATATTTCAGCACAGGCTGCGATAATGTGTGGCTCTGTAAATGCAGAATTCTGTTCTATGGCTGCTAGATAAGATCATAATCCCACTAATATGGGATAATTTAAATAAATAGGATATCACAGCCATCCCACAAAATATGACCACTGAAGTCTATAGTGTGCTATGTAATAGGATTATACCCTGGCGTAAAACTTCTTGCCATTACTACATTTTATAATTGGCTACATTTATCTACTTAGTATAGTAAATGTCAAAAAGCGGGGGGGGGGGGGGGGGGGGGTGCTGCCCTGAATGAAGGCTGAGAGTTTAGGCGTAAACTGCATCTACATTACCATACATCCTGCTTGAGAACAATGGAAGTGTGGCAATTTATGCCACCTTTAAAATGGTACAAAGCAAAAAAATAAGAAAAGGGCCTGGATAATGTCCTCAGAACATTTTTTACCAAGTGTAGGTAGCGTCACTCTAGTCAAAAATACTGCATATATATATATATATATAACAAAAAAAACGGGTTTGTCCTTATCAAGACTGAAAGGAACCAGAGGACCAAATGAGTGACACAGCATACAATGTAGGGATAAGTAGAAAAAATATAACATTTATTAATGTGTTAGAAAATTCCTTAAACTCCCCAATGGGAGGTAGTAGTTTAGACACAACAACATGACATATATCCAAAGGCCACTGCGTAAAAAAGAGTCTCCGGATGTGGCAACACACAGCGCAAGACAATAAACAAAAAACACTACAAACTGTCCGGACGCCAGAAATCTATGCGTGGATGTCCACGCCATAACTAATGCGTTGTTTAAAAATTAGTTTTATAAATAATGTAGAAAATATGGCATGGGCATGGGCATCTGCGCAGAGGTCCCTGGAAGGCTGGAAGGGACCTGTGCGCAGATGCCCATGCAATATTTTTTTTCAAGAAGACAGGGTCAGCACTGGACTGTTCAACAAGTAGCTACACTGATTCATTTTAAGCCTGATACTTGCCTAGGATGAACAGTAAATTATATGTGATCCAAGTACTACTTGTGATTATACAAATTTTAATGAATAAAGTATAAACTGTGGAGCAAATTAGGGAAGGTCTACTTGACTAATGCTTGCCCACCCCAAATGAATGGGGTGGGCAACTCAAATTAATGGGGTGGGCAACTACATGGCAAATGAGGTTTAATGTAGAAAAATGTAAAATGATGCATTTGGGTGGCAAAAATATGAATGCAATCTATAGACTGGGGGGAGAACCTCCCATAGACTGTGGGAATCGAGGATGGAAAAGGACCTGGGGGTCTTGTAGATGATAGGCTCAGCAATGGCATGCAATGCCAAGCTGCTGCTAACAAAGAAAAAACAGGATATTGGCATGCATTAAAAAGGGCATCAACTCCAGAGATAAAACGATAATTCTCCTGCTCTACAAGACTCTGGTCCGGCCGCAGCTAGAGTATGCTGTCCAGTTCTGGGCACCAGCCCTCAGGAAGGATGTACTGCAAATGGAGCAATTACAAAGAAGGGCAACAAAGCTAATAAAGGGTCAGGAGGATATTAGTTATGAAGGTTGCGAGAACCGAACATATTCTCTCTGGAGAAGAGACGCTTGAGAGGGGATAGTTACATAGTTAGCTAGGCTGAAGAAAGACACAAGTCCATCCAGTTCAACCATAAAAAAGAAATAATAAATAAAAATAAAATATATCGTACAATCCAATATATCCAATTTTATACCCACAGTTGATCCAGAGGAAGGCAAAAAAAAAACCCAGCAGAGCATGCTCCAATCTGCTACAGCAGGGAAATAAAATCCCTTCCTGATCCCCCAAGAGGCAATCGGATTTTCCCTGGATCAACTTTACCTATAAATGTTAGTACCCAGTTATATTATGTACATTTAGGAAAGTATCCAGGCCTTTCTTAAAGCCAGAACCACCTCTGGAGGGAGTCTATTCCACATTTTCACAGCTCTTACTGTGAAGAAACCTTTCCGTATTTGGAGATGAAATCTCTTTTCCTCCAGATGTAAAGAGTGCCCCCTTGTCCTCTGTGTTGACCGTAAAGTGGATAACTCAACACTAAGCTCACTATATGGACCCCTTATATTTTTGAACATGTTGATCATATCCCCCCTTATTCTCCTCTTCTTAAGAGTGAATAAATTCAGTTCCTCTAATCTTTCCTCATAGCCGAGCTCCTCCATGCCTCTTATCAGTTTGGTTGCCCTTCTCTGCACATTCTCCAGTTCCCGATATCCTTTTTGAGAACTGGTGCCCAGAACTGAACTGCATATTCCAGATGAGGTCTTACTAATGATTTGACCAGGGGCAAAATTATATCTCTGTCTCTCTGGTGTCCATACCTCTCTTAATACAAGAAAGGACTTTGCTCGCTTTGGAAACCGCAGCTTAGCATTGCATGCTATTATTGAGTTTATGATCTACCAAAACCCCCAGATCCTTCTCCACTATGGATTCCCCCAGTTGTACTCCCCCTAGTATGTATGATGCATGCATATTCTTAGCCCCCAAGTGCATAACTTTACATTTATCAACATTAAACCTCATCTGCCATATAGTCGCCCAATTAGACAGAGCATTGAGGTCGGCTTGCAAATTGGAGACACATCTGCAAAGACAGAAATGTTACTTTTGATCCCAGACCCAATATCATTTATAAAGGTATTAAAAAGTAAGGGTCCCAGCACTGAACCTTGGGGTACACCACTGATAACCTTAGACCATTCAGAGTAAGAATCATTAACCACTACTCTCTGAATTCTGTCTTTTAGCCAGTTTTCTATCCATTTACAAACTGATATTTCCAAGCCTGTAGACCTTACCTTACACATGAGCCATGTGTGGGGAACTGTATCGAACGCTTTTGCAAACTCCAAGTATACCACGTCCACTGCCACCCCTCTGTCCAAGGTTTTACTTACCTCTTCATAAAAAGAAATCAGGTTTGTCTGACAACTTCTGTCTTTCATGAATTCATGCTGTCTGTTGCTTAAAATGTTTTTTTCCAGCAAGAACTCGTCTATGTGGTCTTTTATTAAACGCTCCAGTATCTCCCCGACTATAGAAGTTAAACTAACAGGTCTATAGTTACTTGGTAAAGACTTTGTTCCCTTTTTAAATATAGGAACTACATTGGCCCTGCGCCAATCCAGTGGCACTATTCCCGTCATTAATGAGTCCCTAAAAATTAAATACAATGGCTTTGAAATTACAGAGCACAATTCTTTTAGGATCCGTGGGTAGATGCCATCTGGTCCAGGTGCTTTATCCACCTTTATTCTGTCTAAATATTTCTGGACCATATCACTTTTGAGCCATTGTGGATCATTTGGGGCTGTGTCAATACCACCCCCATTATGGACATGAGCTCCCCAATGCTCTTTTGTATACACAGAGCTGAAGAAAGTATTTAATAAAGTAGCCTTCTCTTTGTCCCCAGTCACCCACTCTAGATTATTTTGTAAAGGGCCTACATGCTCAGACCTGACCTTTTTACTATTAATATATTTGAAGAATTTTTGGGGGTTTGTCCTACTATAGTTTCATAGTTAGTAAGGTTGAATAAAGACATCAGTCCATCCAGTTCAACCTGAGTGAGTGTCTACAATTGTTCCTATCCCTGTACATTGCACAATCACATCAGTCCCTACCCTCAAGGAGCCCACAATCCAAGGTCCCCATTCATATACTAGGGCCATTTTTTTTTTTTTGGACAGAAGCCAATTAACCTACCTGCATGTCTTTGGATTGTGGGAGGAAACTGGAGTACCCAGAGGAAACCCACACAGGCACAGGGAGAACATGCAAACTCCAGGCAGGCAGTGTCATGGTTTGGATTTGAACCAGCGACCCTTCTTACTGCTAGGTGAGAGTGCTAACCACTACACCACTGTGCCGCCCTATCGCCCTATCTTTTGCAATCTGTTGTTCGTTTTGAATTTTTGCATCCTTGATTTCCTTTTTGCATATTCTGTCAAATTCTTTGTAACATTTAAACAACACTAGTGTTCCTTCATTTTTATATTTTTTAAAAGCTCTTTTCTTATTGTTTATAATTTAAATTTATATGATTTAAATTTACAAATACCCCACAATAGGGATAAAACTTTTTTGCGGAAGGGAGTTTAATAAGACACGTGGCTCTCACTAAAATTAGAAGAAAAGAGGTTTAACCTTAAACTACGTAGAGGGTTCTTTACTGTAAGAGCGGCAAGGATGTGGAATTTCCTTCTACAGGCAGTGGTCTCAGCAGGGGGCATCCATAGTTTAAAAAAAAACTATTAGATGAGCACCTGAAAGACCGCAACATACAGGGATATACAATGTAATACTGACATATAATCACACACATAGGTTGGACTTGATGGACTTGTGTCTTTTTTCAACCTCGCCTACTATGTAACTATGTAACTATGAGTAATCACATCCAGTAATACGTGAATTGATATGCCAATCAGTTGAAACAGAAAAAAAAATGTTTTATTCTCCTAAATACATGCATGGAAATGTGTCCAGTCTGCACGTACAATTGACAATCTTGTTTTTCTGGATTGCTGAATTTCATGGCCCTCCAAAATTCAGACAGATCTGCTATAAATTGTATGTAAAGCCAAATTATTCTTTAGTTTTTGTTTGAATGTGGAAGTGGGAAAGGAATAAACTATCATGTGAATATTTGCTCTCTGTGTCCTTTTAGGAAGATTCCCTGATCAATTCCTGTCCCAGAAACGCAGCAAGTTAGAGGATGTCTTCTAAAGTTAATGAAGTTTTCCTTTAACCTCTTGCTGACTTGCTCACAGTAGATATTGTGACTGGAAGTCAGGAAAAAGTACTGGTTGTGTACAGGATCTTTTTGTGCTGGGCAGTGAGCTTGGTTGTCTCTAGACATGTGCAATTCATTTAGTTCCGAAATATTTTTTTAACAAATTTTGACAAATTCGTTAATTCGGATATTTCAGAATATTCGTAAATTCGAATATTGGATTATTCGAAAATTTGAAAATTCGTAAATTAGAGAATTTGAAAGTCTGAAAACCCGAAAATTTGACAATCTGAAATAATAATTAACTAATAATAACTTAACTATTACTGACTATTAAATTCTAGGTATTGGAATTTCCTTTCAAATTTGGCTGTTAGTGAATGTAAAGAATACAAATTTATCCAAAGTTACAAATTATCCGAAATAACGAATGCCCTATTCAAATGGAGTGTAATGAATGGAACTTAACAAATTAATAATAATAAAACCTTTTTATTATTATTACTAATTATTAATTTGTTCCGTTCCATTTGTTTAGATGCAACATTCGTTATTGCGGATAATTCGTAACTTCGGATAAATTCGTATTTGTTATGTTCACTAACAGCCAAATTTGAAAGGAAATTCCAATACCTATAATTTAATAGTTAGTTATTATTAGTCAGTTAGTTATTCTTTCAAATTTTCGGATTTTCTTTCTTATTTTCGGATTTTCACATTTACAAATTTTAGAACCTATGAATTTAGGCATTTAATAATTTACGATTTTAGGAATTGAGATCATAAGAAATGACCTGAAAAACAAAAAACAAATGAAGCGAGAATGAAAACAAACACATTTTTCGGCAGTGCACATGTCTAGTTGGCTCACTGAGGGGTTATCGAGCCCATATGATGCAGGTCTAGTACTCTGGGCTCTATAAAACTCCCAGGCGGCTTAGGGGGGATGATCCATCCTAGAACCAGATCTCTGTGCATGGCAGACTGGGGAGAAGCAACGCCTCTGTGTGGTGAGATTAACTCTGTGTGACAGCCAGGTGCCTGAGCAGTAGTAGGTTGCTCCAGGAGGAGGTAGTTAGGTTCCTGTGTTGAAGTTATGTAGATATTCGCCAGTACACCAAGGATCATCAATTTCATCCAGACATTTTTTTATTAAAGAAAGATCACATCACAAAACGATGAAGTGCAACGTTTCGGAGCCATGCAGGACCCCTTCGTCAGGCATGTGATGATGCTTATTCCAGGAACGTGTGCGATGGGAATATGGACTGTGTTAAAGTTAGACGCCTAACATGGCAATGCTTTATTTTCTGTTTTTGTTTTATTTTGCTATGTTGATACCTGCACTTTTTTCTAAACTCAGAATTTGTAAAAAAAAAAACACAGTTGTGTTTCACCAAGATCCTGCTGTCTTGCTGTGCCTTTTTAACCATGCTGTGATTCATCCAGGGGGGGCATGCACAACCCGCTACTGAGCTAATTTCTCACAATATACTGAGAGCAGATGGCACAGCCAGGCACCCTGACGTACCCATACGTTACAATGTACTTCCTGGTTTAGCAGTTTGCATGCGTGTGCCCCCTGCTGATTGGACCAAGTGCAAGTTTGGCAGCAGGGTACAGCCAATAATTATGGCTGTACACTTGCTAATTGATCCCTCCCAGCCAGTGTCAGTTAGTGCTAGATTGTCTGCCACACTATCACAGTCACACTATAAGTTGCTGATCACCACTATTACTAGTATAGTATCTGTACGGATAAGTATATTGATCAAGAACTATACTAATGCCCCCATTAGTCTAGTGTCCCCAAAAATGCAGTTTGGTTTTTACCAAAGACATGTAGCAGGATACATTTTGGCCTAAATTCTTTGAAGAAATATTATTAGATATGTTTTATATGTTAGAAAATATTGTTTTTTTTTTTCCAAAATTTTTGATTTTTTTTCATTTATATAATACAAATAAAACAAACAATGGTGATCAAATATATTTAGATATAAATTAATTTGCGTAAAGTCTTGCATGACCGCACAATTGCCAGTTAAAGTAGTGCAGTGCTGAATAGCAAAAAATGGTCTGGTCATGAAACCTTCCGGGAAGTTGTTAAAGTTGTCACATGAAACCGTTGTCACATCTTGCTGACAATGGTCACCAGTACAAAGAGACAAGTGAATCTTCCCAGTGGGGACACATAGAGCAATAAAAACTTGAGAATCGTGCCCTGGTTCACACCAGTGCAACTTGTCACTCAACTTGACAATTCAAAGTCATTCAAAGTGCTGCGTCTCAAGTCAAAGCGACTTTGAAAAAGGTCCCTGCCCTATTTCTGTGCGAATTTAGTGTGACTTGCATTGACATCTGTTAAATGAAGTTGCACAGATATCAGCAAGCTGCACATGAGATCGCACTGCGTTGAGGTTGCACTGAAGTTACTTCAAAACCGTACTGGTGTCAACCAGGGCTTAACCATTACTCATTTCCAACGCTAAAAAAGTTTTGTCATTCCATACAATTTAAATGTTCAAGTAAAGCAAATTACTGATTTACAGATTTGATTTTCTCAAGGGTCCACATGCAGAAAAAGTCAAAAATATGTAAAACTGTTTTAGCAATGAGAACTGTACAATGTTTTTACTGAATTTACTACTGAAGAACAAGAAAATGAAATTACATTGAACTACAGGCATGATCTTTATTGCATACTTATATTGGTCCAGCTTGGAGCAATGTAAGTATGCAAATCTCAAACCTATGGGACCGCTGTGGTAGGTGACAATCACTGTAGTAGTTAGCGCTACTAGAGTGATCACTGCAATCTTCCTGGTCCTGTGCCAAGCAGCTTCCACTCTGCACACCGGGCACAGGGGATCGCTCACTTGGCACTGACACCATTCACAGTATGCCTTTTTTTTGTTCAATGAATTCAAGATGTTCTGTGATTAGACAAGGTGGACAGGAGGAAGGGGGTGATGTCTTGATCTCCAACTTGTCCAATCAGACAACACCTTGTATTCATTTAAAATGTACAAGGCATTCTGTAAATGGTAGTAGTGCCGAGACAGTGACCACCTGTGGTCAATATGCAGAGGGGAAGTCACTTGGCACTGGACCTGGGAGATTGAAGCTATCACTGTAGTAGTGCCCACTATTACAGTGATTGTCACCTTCCCCACCAACCCCTCAGCTATGAGATATGCATGCCCAAGGTGGACCAATGTAAGTATGCAATAAAGATTATACCTGGAGTTTAACTTTAACCACTTGCCGCCCGCCATATAGCAATATGACGTTGACAAAGTGGTTGCCATAGGGGGCTGCATGCCCCTGGGGGCACGCATCGCGGCGATCGTTGTTGCAGTGTATCAGTCTGACACACCACAACTCTGATCTAGGTAAAGAGTCCCTGACAGAGACTCTTTACCAACGTGATCAGCTGTGTCCAATCACAGCTGATCATGATGTAAACAGGAAGCGCCGTTGATTGGCCTTTTCTCACTCGCGCCTGACAGACACAAGTAGAGGAGAGCCGATCAGCTGCTCTCCTGACAGGGGGGGTCTGTGCTGATTGTTTATCAGTGCAGCCCCCCCTTGGATGCCTGCCCAGGACCACCAGGATGCCCATCATACTGGACCACCAGGTATGCCACCCTAGACCACCAGGGAAATGCCAATCAGTGCCCAGGCAGCTGCCAATCAGTGCCATTGAAAAATGCCTGCTAGTGCCAGTGATGCCTATCAGTGAAATCCAGCCCCAGTGCTGCCTTTCAGTGCCCATCAGTGCCGCCTATCAGTGCCCATAAGTGCTTAGCAGTGCCCTCTATCAGTGCCACCCATAAGTACTCATCAGTGCAGCCTTTCAGTGCCCATCAGTGTCGCCTATCAGTGCCCACCAGTGCCACCTATGAGTGCCCATCAGTGCCGCCTATCAATGCCCATCAGTGCCACATATCAGTGCTGCCTATCAGTGCCCATCAGTGCTGCCTATCAGTGTCCATCGTCAGTGCCCATCAGTGCCACCTCATCAGTGCCATCTCATTGGTGCCACCTCATCAGTGCAGCTTATCAGTGCCCATCAGTGAAGGAGAAAACGTACTTATTTACAAAATGTTATAACAAAAACAAAGAAAATTTTTGGTCTTTATTTATTTGTTCAGCAAAAAATAAAAACCGCATAGGTGATCAAATACCACCAAAAATAAAGCTCTATTTGTGGGAATAAAAAATTGAGTTTGGGTACAGTTTAGCATGACCGCGCAATTGTCATTTAAAAAGTGACAGAACTGAAAGCTGAAAATTGGCCTGGGCAGGAAGGTGCAAAAGTGCCCTGTATTGAAGTGGTTAAAAACATCCATATTTGCCTCATCTATGGCAGAGAAAAATCCACATTGGATCAATGACATCCTGGTTGGGATGGGAAGTTCACTCGTGGCAGTTGATGTGATCACTACTTGTCAGTTTCGGGTACCAAATATCCTGGTCTGTCAGTGTATATACAGTATGTACAGGATTTATTTGTAGGGACAGGAAACTGTTTTGAACTTTTTCAGTTCTCCCTAAATTACATGAGCAATTTTAGGCTATTTAGCAGTATAACCAATTGTCACCATCACCTCATTTGCAGTACAAGGATTTCAATGTGTTGCAAATGAGGTGATTTCCAGCATGAGTTTAAATTGGTCACTACCATGAAATTACAATCTCCTTTGTAGTTTAGCCCATAATCTGAAAGGCAACAGTTTATTCAATCATTGTAGGTGCTAATTTGTGACAAAATGTGGTCTGCAAACAGCAGTATCACCTTATCAAGAAAATAAATGGATCCTTCAGCACAATACACACTGTCTACACTGAAAGTTTAAGCAGGTTTCAAATTGCTGGCTGTTGACACATTTTATTACTTTTGCAGTGTTCTTCATAGTCAGCTATTTCAAAACATGCGACAGTCACTTAGCAGTTTACATTATTCTGTTTGTCAACTCTCAGATGTTGAATTCCAATTAAGCATTGTGTGAATGGACTTTGTAATATATCCTTCACAATCGCTGATATCACAGAAAAAGATTATTGAGGTGATATTTACAATAAAAACAAACATTTTTAGGCAGCTATATAAAAATTTTATAGTTATGTTTTCACTATAGATGACCCCTCTGGTAAATTTAGACACCCCTGTCCTGACCTGCACTGTTCTGCAGACTGGTACCCAGGGCAGGTGCTAGACTATTTTGCACCCTAGGCAAGACCAACTACTTGAACCCCCCCCCCCAAAAAGAAATAAAACGTCAAAATTTTTAAAGTAAAACAACATAGTTGTTATGGAGCGGACAGCCAACCTGTCCTTAACAACCAATGAGACATCAGCTGTTAACAGGGTTCCCCGCTGATAGCTGAAAGTAAAGAAAAGAATTGCCGGCATTGAAAAAAAAATCACAGAAAAAAAACAGAGTGCCCCCCCCCCCCCCAATCCATACCAGGCCCTTCAGGTCACGCCAAATAAAAAAAAAAATGGCATGGGGTCCCCTCAAAATCCATACTAGACCCTTATCTGAGCATGCAGCCTGGCAGGCCAGGAAAGGGGGGGGCAAGCAAGCGCTCCCCCAAACCATACCAGGCCACATGTCCTCAACAGAGGGGGGGTTCCTTTGGGGCATGGGGACTCCCCCCAAAGCACCTTGTCCCCATGCTTATGGGGACAAGGACCCCTTCCCCACTGGTGGGTGTGGGGGTCTGGGGGTGGGGAGCTTATCGGAATCTGGAAGACCACTTTAACAAGGAGGCCCCCAGATCCCTGCCCCCCCCCTATATGAATGAGTATGGGGTATAGGCATGGTACCCCTACTTATTCATCAATTATGGTAAAAAAAAAGAGTAAAAATGCAGCAACGTTTTTTTACAAGTAATTTATTGAATTTTTTTTTTAAAAGTGTCCTCCAGTGTAGATCCGACGTGAATCATGATGAACGGTGTCCGCCAACCCAAAAAAGAAAAAAAAAAAAACTGTTGTCATCGGGTGGCCCTGCCCCTTAGTTTATTTAGTGGTGGGAGGTGGTGGAGCCGTCATTCAGTGGGAGCCTTCATCAGGAGAAGATTTATTTTTATTTTTTCTGGCCTGTGGCCGCCATTCGTCGTGCTTGGATCTACACTGAGGGACATTTTTTTTTTTTTTTTAATAAAGGACTTGTCAAAAAACGTTGTTGTGTTTTTATTCACTTTTACCACTTTTTTTGGTGGATGAGTATGTACCCATACTCATTCACATGGGGGGAGGCATCCGGGGGCTCGAATATAAGGGGGCTTCCACATTCTGATCACTTGTCCCCCCACCCCTTTCCTGGCCTGTTGGGCTGCATTCTCTGATAAGGGTCTGGTATGGATTTCTGTTTTGGGCATGTATTGTTAGGTCAAATCAACTGGGTTCTCTCCTATGTCAGAAGCCCCTGATTGTGAAATCTGCCCTTCAGAACATTGATGTGTGAAGAGACCTTTATTAATATAAACAAAGTGACTGTTACTTTTACTGCATTCTCCATATTGTAAAATTAATGGGTAAATCCCTTAGTAGCAGTAAGCTACAAAGGTTTCACTGCCTGAACCCTCAACAGCTATAGGACTCAGGTTAGTGAGTCAACCCATTGATATCTCCCTACTGAAATATAAGTAGTGGGTGGTCTGGCTTTGTAAAGTAAACCTTTCCACAAACAGTAAACATTATAAAAAAACAAGTTGAATATGAAGCAGGTTTCCTCAGGTTCCTGCATGTACTCTTCTTGAGGGACAAGGACCTTTGATACTATCTCTGCTATGAAAAATACAGACTTATGCCCAGGGTTTTGAGGTCCCATTAAGACATTTAAAGGTATGTGCAGGCACTTAAAGTATTCCTAAATGCTCACATGTTTACCTTGATCACATCTGCATATACCAGTTGAGCAAAAGAAGATAAATGCTTTACTAAATGTTCAGAAACATGTTTCTGCACCATCAAAGTCTTCTCATCAGGGAGCACACACTTTTAACACTTCAGAGAAAGTCCCCCTCTTCCACCTCCTTGGGACTACATGCCCCATAATTCCAACACCACTACACATACATGCCACATCTTTTCCTCCCTGAGTGAGTTATCCCTCCATGGGACTACATGTCCCAAAATGCCACTATGGCACCTGCATGCCCCATATGTTACTCCCTGGCTGACTGTGCATGTCTGATTGGCAGTATCAGTACTTGGTGTCTCTTTTCCAGGAGCACTGGAGCACACAAGGTTGGCTCCAGTGGGGCCTCAAAGACACTGCAAGAAAAAGGAGCCACAATATCAGAAATGGGACCACTGCTTAATGGGACCAGCAGGAAAGAAATACTTTAAAAAATCTAAAAACAGAAAAGACTGTAAAGCCCCATACACACGGTCGGACTTTTTCATCAATTTGGTCCGATCGGACAAGGTTGTTGAAAAATCAGACCGTGTGTATGCACCATCGGACAGTGTTCGTCGGTTTGTCCGTCGGACAAAGTCTTATCTCCTGCTGGAAAGATTTGCCGTCAACCCGGTCCGATCACACCAAATCCGAGCGTGTGTACGCTTGTCCGACCGGACAAAGTGCTACGCATGCTCAGATCACATTACAAGACCAAAGCTATTGGCTACTAGCCTCTACGTAGTCCCGTCGTAGGCAACAAACGTCACCACGTTCAGAATGATCGGATTTTCCGACAACTTTGTCCGATCGTGTGTACGCAAAACCAACATCAGACAAAGTATGACGGACATGGTCCGACGGACCTGGTCCACGGATTGTCCGTGCGTGTGTATGGGGCTTTAGTATTACAGATAGCAAAGCAAAGTGTTAACTTTACTAACACTAAAATTACGCTTTATGCTATATATTTAGTGTGTGTAAATATTTTCTTTAAGAACAAATAATCATGGTGGTCCCACACTGATATTTCTTCAAGTACATGAAATACATCCAGGCAACTATTCCACTGTCATGCGTCAAATAAGTCACTTGCTTAAAATAAATTGGCTTTTTTAAAACTCTTCTCTTCTAACACTGATTTACTGCATGGTTTTAACTTTCCTTCCAGCAAAACTATTATATTTGATGTCTCAGTGCTTCTGGTATTTTTGTTATTCGCTCCTGGCGCCTTATATAATGTATTCTCATTTTGAATAGGTGTCTTTCAATGCACCAATTTGATTTAGAATTATTCATAAGCATCTACTTCTTTTCCCATAGTCTGCATCACCTTTTCCTTATCAAAAACACAATATAATGCTATAAATGTGTTAGTTTTATTTCTTATTGTGCAAAGTAAACAATGTGCATTAGGTTGAGCTCAGAGAATGAAGATTCTTTTTCTGTTTATAATAAAGCTCCATATGGCCAAAATGAGTTATAGTGAAAGATTGTACTGTGTATCTGGCCATTCTTTAGTCAGGTGCAGGTATTAGGGCCAGCCTTTCAATCTGGCAGTTATGGCATTTGCCATTATGGGCAGGCTATGGGCTTTTGTGACAATTAAAAATAGGAAGATTGATAGCAGCTTCCTCACATTTTGCTTTTGAGACAGAAACTGTATAAACATATGACATATACAGAGATGGACTGGTGTCCTCTATATTATAATAAGTGTTGACAATTTTCAGGACCGCAATGTGTGGCTAGCAGGACATTTTTACTCTGTCTGTTCAACACATCTTTGGCAATAAAATTAGGGAAAGATGAGCAAAATTTACAGCACAAAGTAGTACTTGCAGAGAGAATAACAGTTCATTGTGCAGAGTATTTGCCCACTCTTCACACCAGTGCCCACCTGAAGCCTACATGATACTAATTAACACCTTAATGCATGTGCACAGTGTAGCAGGGTGACCCCGTGCTATTGGGTAAAATGGTGGTTTACGCCAGATTTTGTAGGAAGGGAGCACACATATGAGAGCCATAGATAAAGCTCAGTGCCCCACCTCCTCGAGGAGGACAGTGTGTAAAGGGAGCCGTCAGAGGTGCTGGTGTGCACCATGGTGTCCAGGTTGGGACAGTCAGGGCCCAAGCCTGAGAGAGAGTCCATAAAGGACAGAGCAGCTGGGGAAGCTGTAAAGAGAAAGTCCATGAGGGACAGAGCAGCTGGGAAGCTGTAGGTAGAGAGTCCATGCTTGTTGCTTCAGGTACTAGCAGTGTACACAACATTTTGTATTGAGAAATAAGCTACTTCTACTTCTCTAATCCATCTCTTTCATTATAATAAAGCTAAAGGAAATTTGCAAAAGTGTGTTGGAATGTCACGCACCTTGTGGGCAGATGTTGGAATGCAGAATGTCACCCACCAGTGTGTGCAGAAGTTGGAATTCGGAGCCAAATATAGAGCCCTAGACACACATTAATAACGGTTCTCTTTTATGTATAGGGCCTAACTCTTTTGTATCCGACCGTGAGTGGGAACTTGATTAATACCATACACAATTAAAACTGGACAACTACTACAAACATGCTGTCTGCTCTATATACAGAGTTACAGTTAGGCTTCATAGCCAATTAAGAGACGTCTGAGAAAGGATTGATGGAATAATCTTATTTAAAATATATGTGCCCAGTGGTCTCTCTAATTGACCCCTATGTCACAGAGTATACAGTAGTAATGTAAGGGCCAATGGGAGGAGCAATAGAGTGTGTAGGGTGACACAGTCATTTGACACACTCAGAAAAGTGTTGCATGTAAAGATTCTTCAGGTGGCTTTGTGGCAGAGTACGTTTCAGCTATCAGGTACCAGACCAGGTAAACATACCCATATTTTTATGTATAGACAACATTTTTTTTTGTTTTAGATGGTGGTGGGGAAATAAAAAAATGCAAAACCACAAAAAATCCTACAAACTCCTTGATAGAGTTACATAGTTACATAGCAGATAAGGCACAGATCCGTCCAGTCCAAGCTATCCAGAAGTTGAAACCATAGTTTGGGAAGAGAGTTCTACATTTTTTGCAATGCCTGGCAAGAACTCTTTCTGAAATCTCAATTTAAACCTCCTTTCCTCCAGTCTTAAAATGTTTGTAAATTAATTTTTTATAACAAAAATATTATACTTACCTGCTCTGTGCGATGGAATCAGTTCTGATCCTCTTCCTCTTGGGTCCCCTGTCGGCGCTTGTGGCTCCTTCTCTTCTTAGTGTGCCACCATAGAAAGCCTCTTTCTATGGTGGCACACTTGCAGGCTTGATCTTGAGCCACGCTGCCTGCGTTCATAGACACAGACAGTACAGCTCGGCCCTGCCTCCCGCTCCCACTTCACAAGATTTCACTGACAGCCAAGCCTATGAGAGCGGGGAAAGCCACTACAGATGTGAACAGTGCTGGATTGAGTGAGGGCTCAGGTAAGTAAGAGGGGGGGGGCGATACTGTTACCTAAACATTTTTCTTTACCTTACTGCAGGGAATGCAGTAAAATAAAAAATGTTTAAGCTTTAGAACCACTTTAAAATTGTGCCCTGGTCAGGGACCCATGGTTAAAGCAAATTGTTACTGGATTTTCAGTCACCATCGAGTAATTTGTGGCTGGTGATCATGTCTCCACTTAGGCATCATCTCTCTAATGTAAATACGTTTAATTTAATGGATCTTTCCTCATGGATGAGATCCTCAGCCCCCTTATTAATTGATTTGCCCTTCAATGGACACATTACAATTCTAGGAATTTCTGTTAATTGGTTATAAAAACTGAACTGCATACTCAAGATCAGTAAACGTGTAAGAGTATTGAATTATCTCTGTAACCCCCCACTTAATGAGTGCATTTTTGGGGTACAGTGTCAAATGCTCTTGCAAAATCCAAATACATTATGTCTGCTGCCCTTTCTTTACCTAAACTCCTGCTCACTTCCTCATTAAATGTTGGTCTGACAAGCAGTCTTTACTCATTGCTACTCTTAAAATCATTATATATTGTGTCATCTTGCAATGTACATGATCAACATGGTCATAAATATCCTCACTTAAAATTGTTATAAAGCCTAAACATTTTACCTTAATGTATTCCTTGCATTATGCTAAACATTTTTGGCATCAGTTATCACCCCTTATAGTTACCTGAGGTCCTCAACCAATCCAGCACTGTGCCTGTCTGCAGCACTTCCCTCCCCTCACTTCCTGGTCTCACAGGGGGTGGGGCTGACACCGTTGTCGTTGTCTATAGACGAAGACAGCACGGCTCGGGAGCGAGCCTGCACAAGTGCATTTATAGAAAGTGGCTCTCTATGGGGGCACTCACCGGAGAGGAGGAGCCAGAAGCACCGGTGGGGGACAATAAAAGAGGAAGTTCTGGACCACTCTAATTTTATACAATATTATTGCATAGGAACGTAGTCCGGTTGGACGCATTGGGTGCCAATCTTTCTCGGAACCAACTAGTAAGTGGATTGTCTCGCTGTGCATTCTGGGAGAGGGTACTTAAGGGACTGAGGTCACGTGCTTCTGGGTTCTGGTACAGAAGATCACTTCATCTTTTTTGGTCCTGGTCCTCCTAACCAGCCCTCAGGGGCCCTCATGGCCTGGGGTGTGGATCCATCCATTTCCGAGTCTCGGGGCTGGCTAGCCCGAGGCACAGTAACTGGAAGGAGGATTCTAATTCTAGTGCCATGTCGGTTTTGGAGAGGCCCAGCAACTGAGAACGCAACCAGGGGAGGACTCTTCAGAAGAGGGCCACGCACAAGGCTGGCTGTTCGGTAAGAGCCTGGAAGCTAAGTTGGAAGGACACCAGGTGAATCCACACTCGTGCAAGATACTGGTACCGTATGAGGGTTCTCTAAGTTTATTCACCTTCAGTTACAACCAAGTCTGTGGCAGAGACTTTTCACCTTCAGTTACAACCAAGTCTGTGGCAGAGACTTTTCACCTTCAGTTACATCCAAGTCTGTGGCAGAGACTTTTCACCTTCAGTTACATCCAAGTCTGTGGCAGAGACTTTTCACCTTCAGTTACATCCAAGTCTTTGGCAGAGACTTTTTCTTTATCTGAATAACCTATCTGCTGCTAAATCTACTTAGAGGAGATTTATCCGATAGCTACAACGTCCAGTTCCGAATGGCTATTCCCTGGAGTTTATAGTGAGAGACATTCAGTTATACGCAGTTCCAAGAGTACCTGAACTTCTTATCCTATACCCTTTATTCCTTCATTGAGAGACTGTGTTTATCTGACGTTTTGCAAATAAAAATCCCTAAAGTGGATCCAGTGTCATTTTCTACAGTTTCTTGGGCCATCTACCTCGGGAAACCCCTAGACGCATGCGAGGTGAAGAAGGTAACGGTAAGCCCAAAAATAACCAGCAGCTCCTTTGGGGGTTAGTGCTACATATGCATATATACATATATATATATATATATATATATATATATATATATATATATATATATATATATATATATAAATATATATATATGTTTTTAAAGCATTTACAATCACTGTTCAAGTTTAGTTTTCAACCCATATTAATCTAGTCCCACTTAAATTACACTTCATTTTATGTGGCCTAATAAAGTTTTTTTTTTTTTTTTTAATGAAATATTAAAAATCACACACAAGGTACGGATTCTTTGAAATGTAAAGATGAAATCTTGTTGTACAGAGTTGACACATTTGAATAATCCTTGCCCTAGGCTCACTCGTATCTTAAGACAGCCCTGTGTCTGTAGCTTTATTACAAAAACATATCAGAAAATAAATATGTCAAAAATGCCTCTGTGCAAGTTTTATTTAAATCTACATACTATATACTGTAATACACTTTTTTTTACTGTATGTTTGCAAATGCCTACACTGTGGAAGAATTGTGCCAGTGACAACCAGCTGTCGTTTATATGCATAATTTCAGTTGCAACAGGCTGTTTGTTTTCCTTGGTTGGAGGCCCCATAATCTGACTTTTCTCCTTATATATGGAACAATCTCTACTCTTTTTGCCCTCATCCTTTTTTTAGTCAGAGATACCCTGTGCATGATAGGTATGTGTGCTCAGAGTCTCAGCTACCTCCTGCCCACAACAGAAAACAAAATTTAAAGTATAATTCTAGGTATGGCAATATTATAATACGCAAGTGGAGATCACTGAAGTAGCAGTGCCACCTTACAGGGGTCATCCGCCAGGTATGGTATATGCATTAATACAAAAATAATACTGCGTTTGTCAAAGATTATTCATTGTGTGAAAAAAATCTGCACCACAAATGTGAGCTATTACCAGAAAAACAAGAAACAAAATAAAAGTGTGTTTGATATTAAAAAATATTGAAAAAGGTACAAATAAATAGTCCAAAAAAGTATCAGTTTCTTAGATGGACCATAATCGTGAAATGGCAAACTCTGTGATTCAACCGTGGATAAGATGCATCCAATCCCTTCACCAAGTGAACACACCACCACCACAATAAGGTGGACTCCTACCGGGGAGGGTCAAACACGCTTGATGTATATATCCCGGTAGAGGTCATCAGTAGGAGATGTATAAAGGAACCACGTCAGGATCAGTTCCAGAGTATCCAGGGGACTCCAACCAAACAACAATCGTGCAGCCAGATCCAAATAAAACATAAAACGCTAGATTGTGTAAAACCTCTTAAGGGTTGCATTTAATATAAGGTATTAAACTTACACGTATCCATAGTAAAAACAGCATTGCATGGTAAAAAGGCGGCCGCCACAGAGCATCTAAACTTGTAAAGATGCGCGATAGCAGGAATAAAACAGCTCAGCCCGACCAGTATAGTCAACAAAAGAACTTCTTCGATGCCCCGGAAGAAGTCCTTTTGTTGACGAAACCAGCAGTGCTGAGCTGTTTGTTCCTGCTAGTACACATTTTTAGATGTTTGGAAGCTCTGTGGTGGCTACCTTTTTATCATGCAATGCTGTTTTTACTATGGATACGTATAAGTGCAATACTTTATATTAAATGCAACCATTAAGAAGTTTTACACTAGCTAGTGTTTTATGTTTTATTTGGATCTGGCTGCATGATCGTTGTTTGGGTGGAGTCCCCTGGATACTCTGGAACTGATCCTGAAGTGGTTCCTTTATACATCCCCTAATGATGACCTCTACCGGGATATATATCAAGCCTGTTGGACCCTTTGTAATAAAGGGTCCAGGCTCTCCGGTAAGAGTCCAACTTATTGTGGTGGTGGCGTGTTCACTTGGTGAAGGGATTGGATGCACACGATTGAATCACGGAGTTTGTCATTTGACCATTATGGTCCATCTGAGAGACTGATATTTTTTTTTGGACTATTTATTTGTACTTTTTTCTATATTTTTTAATAACAAACACTGTAGCGCAACACTTTTATTTTGTTTATGGTATATGCATTGGTACAAATATTGGTCCAAGCTGGACCAATATAAACAGGTATAATATAGCCATACCTGGAATTCTTCCTTAAAGTGTTACTAAATCCAGGACCCTGCTTTCTGGTCTCCCACAGTATACAGAACACGGAAATGGAATTATTTTAGCAAATATAAACTGCTAAATACCTTTTCTCATCAGCAGTATATAGCAATTGAGGCTTCTATCAGTGTCCGGCTGAGCACTGGTAAAGCTTGTAGGAGGAGTTTTAATTTTTCTCTGACTGTCCTATGAGGCTGAATGACCCCTGACCCTCTGTCTGGACAGTGTTGATTGTCCCTGTCCTGATCACATGCACCCTCCAAAAGAAAATAAAAAACTCTAGCAATACACACCAAACTGAGCATGTGCAGAGTGCCCCCAAGGCTATGTACTATCAGGAGATGGTTTGGAGATAGAGGAAGAAGGGGAGGATCAGGGAAGACAGGATCAAAAAGCCTTTTTACACAATGCGCAGGATTAACCCCTTAGTTTCCACAGTGAGTATAACAAGCATGCATATACAGATAGATTTTACTGTTTCGAGTTTAGTAACACCTTAAAGCAGAAATCAGCAATATCACAAACCCACCAACCATGTAACAGTAAAAGATGGGTTATTCCTATTAACCGATTCCCGACCGCCTAACGCCGATATACGTCGGCAAAATGGCACGGGCAGGCAAAATCACGTACCTGTACGTGATCGTGCATGTGCCTGCCTGTGGGTCGCGCGCGCGCGCCGCCAGCGGCGCACTCGCGACCCGGTCGGGAGCTCCGTGACCCCGGCCGCGGGACCAGCGGACCCGATCGCCGCTGGTGTCCCGCGATCGGGTTACGGAGCTGAAGAACGGGGAGAGGTATGTGTAAACAAACCTCTCCCCGCGCTTCCTACTCTGCCTGTCATTGATCGGCTGTTCCCTGTCATCGGGAAAGCCGATCAATGACGTCAGACGTACAGCCACGCCCCCCTACTGTAAAAAAAACACAACACGTCACACTGACTCCTCCCCGCCCCCTAGTGGTTAACTCCTTCACTGCCACTGTCATTTACATAGGAATCAGTGCTATTTAAATAGCACTGATTTCTGTATAAATCACAAATGTCCCAAAAATGTGTCAAAAATGTCCGATGTGTCCGCCATAATGTTGCAGTCACAATAAAAATCGCTGATCGCCGCCATTACTAGTAAAAAAAAAATATTAATAAAAATGCTATAAAACTATCCCCTATTTTGTAAACGCTATAACTTTTGCGCAAACCAATCAATGATCGCTAATTGCGATTTTTTTTACCAAAAATATGTCGAAGAATACGTATCGGCCTAAACTGAGAAAAAAAAAAAATTTTAATATATTTTTTGGGGATATTTCTTATAGCAAAAAGTAAAAAATATTGCATTTTTTTTCAAAATTGTCGCTCTATTTTTGTTTATAGTGCAAAAAATAAAAACCGCAGGGGCGATCAAATACCACCAAAAGAAAGCTCTATTTGTGGGAAAAAAAGAACGCCAATTTTGTTTTGGAGCCACGTCGCACGACCGTGCAATTGTCAGTTAAATCGACTCAGTGCCGAATCGCAAAAATTGGCCTGGTCCTTTGGCTGCCAATTGGTCCGGGGCTAAATTGGTTAAGCTGTTGTACTTAATAGGCAGTAGGGTTGTCACCTTCTGTTCCAATGGGAGGGACAGTTGCAGCGCAAGTAGTGTCCTGTACTGAAAAGTGGACACAGCTTATATAAAGAGGGCATGACTCAATAGGCATGGGTAAATTGCAGCTTGGTCATAAAGAGCATGGTGAAATTATTAACATTATGAATTTTCTTCAATCTGGGATCTAAGGTGTCTCATAACTCCCCACTCTCCTCTGCTCTTCAAAAATGTTAAATGTTGTTTTGCAAAATTGTCCTGCTTATAATGATGTCAAAATTGTATTTAGTACAAAGAATGGTACTGCAAAAACAAATGGAAAAAAAGGAAAAATTATTCCATGTATACATAGGTACAGGACTAAAGATTTTGCTCTGATTGATATAAGCCAGTGATGGCAAACCTTGGCATCCCAGATGTTTTGGAACTAAATTTCCCACGATGCTCATGCACTCTGTAGTGTAGATGAGCATCATGGAAAATGTAGTGCCAAAACATCTGGGGTGCCAAGGTTCACCATCACTGATATAGGCTGTGGTCCCTTGGGTGACTGAGGTTAAATAGGGTATATGAGGGAGGTACTGCCACTGCGGAGAGATGGGTGTTAATGGAACAGGTGGAAGCTACTTTGAAGCTCTATCCCCAAGGAATTGCTGAACCTTGCTGTCTAGGAGACTTGAGGGTTTCTGTTCCCTCTTCTGACTGCAGCACTGTACCTTAGAGACTGGTATGCTGGGTATTGACCTAATCAAATTAATTCTTAATTATTCTAAGGAAAAGCCCTTTTTTATGTTGACATTTTGTTTGTGCTGAAAATAAGCATTGTTATGTTGACAGATAAATGGGACTTTATTTAAAAGCCAGTGGTGTACTGCGAGTTTGCAGTGATTAAAAATTCCTCTTCATATCACTATACAAGAAGTGGAAAAAATAGGGGGGGGGGGGGATTTAATAAGGGTGTTTTTCTTTTTTAAATAACAAACGTCATACTTACTTGCTCTGTGCAATGGTTTAGCACAGAGCAGCCCTGATCCTTCTCTCCTCGGGTCCACCGCCGGCGCTCCTGGCCCTTCTTCCCTGCTCACTCCCAAGCTGCCTCTGTGTGTATGAGGAGACAGAGACCCAGAGAGCTTCTGCTCTCATGCACATCGCTGGATCAGGCTCAGGTGAGTATAGGGGGGGGCTGAAGGGGGAGCCTCACACTGAAGTTTTTTTTACTTTTATGCATAGAATGCATGAAGGTAAAAAACGCTTCAGTATTTAGAATCACTTTAAGATGAATTAATGGTTACTAAAAGGTAAAACGGGGCAACTTTTATTTCCAAAAATTACTTTTTTTCTTTTTATACTTGCGAGTTTGTTTAAACTGGCATTACATACAATGTAAAATGGAAGCTTTGATCTGTACATAAGCACTAGAAAATATGCAGTAACAATATAATTACATTTTATGAATGAAGCCTAAAGCCACTGTTTGCATGCTTCATTCATGCAGAGCCACTGTCAGCACTCCTGAATCAGGAAGTGGGGCATGGCTGTCAGAGTGGTTTCATTCACTTTTTTCTTTGTTGCTGTGCCTATCATCATGTGTGAAGAGTAAAGCTTCATACACATGATCATATCTTCCGAGAGGGGAAATGTGTGATGACACGCTGTTGACGGAAAATCTGACCGTATGTACGCTCCATCGGACAATTGTTGGCCATCTTTCCGCACACAAATATTGGATGGCAGGTTTATAAATTTACTGTGGACAAATGTGTGTTGTCGGATTTTGCGACAAAAGTCCAAAGTACAAACACGCATGCTCGGAAGCAAGGATGAGCCAGAATCGGTCTTGAGCGCACAATTCTCTTCTTCTTTAATGAGATAATAATGAAGCTGCTTTGCTGGTGATACTGATGGAGTTATTGCAAACAAATCTTCAAAGGCTTTTTTTTTCTAGTGATGTCAAGAATAATATTATTATTCTTTTTTTTTTTTTTTTTTTTTGGGCAAGTTACCACAACACCACTATCCCGTAGTTTTTAAGATCAAAGAAACAACTATGTTGGTGTCCCTTGTCAATTTTACATTTTATTTCTTTAAATGTAACTGCCAAGTATTATTCTCCACAATTTTTATATTGTGCTTTAAAAAAGAAAACAAATAAAATTAGACATGCTATCTGCCAATAGAACTTAACCAAAATGTGCATTCTATGCATCCAAAAATATAGAAAATTTACCAAATCAAATCATTATTCAACCAAAAAAATAATGTCAAAGCAATAACTCCAAGGCCAATAATAAATAACACGTTATCTCCTCCGATTCTGCAACATGTCTGGTTGACGAACGGCCGTTCAGAAACTAACTGAAAAGCACAAAATGAAAAGGGCGAACTGAAAAGCGTGAAATAAAAAGCGCTAAATGAAAAGCGCGAAAAGAAAAGCGTGAAAAGAAAAGCGCAAATCAACACTCACCAAACTTCTACTAACACAAAATTATCAGAAGGAGCCCAAAGGGTGCACTAAAGAGCTGAAAAAAACACGTACGTTCTTAATTGTTGGCCAACAATTGTGTGGCCGTGTTTATGCAAGACAAGTTTGGGCCAACGCCCTTTGGACAAAATTTCACGGTTTTATTGGCCAACAATCTGATAGTGTGTATGAGGCTTAAGAATACTGAATAAAATAAATAGTATTGCCCTTATCATTTTAACCTTCTCTTTAAATTTAGGTATGCAAATCAAACTGGCACAGCATTTACCTTCTCTGGAATAGTGCCCATGCACCAGACTCAGCCATAGGGATTAATGTCCACCTCAGATGCATCATTCTTTATTACTAGGCTTGGTACTTATGTATGATTTAGGAGAATACTGGAAGATGGAAGCATAGCACCTTGGTCTGGATTATCAGAAATAACTCTCTGCATTTAGGTGGGTACTTGTATTGCTGAATCTGATGATGAGGAACATGGAGGTACATGTAAAAGTAAAAGTGCAGATACTTTGTAAATGACTAATGCCCCGTACACATGATCAGACTTTCCGGCAGACTCGGTCCGGGGGACCGGAAACCAGCGGACATTCCAATCGTGTATGGGCTCCAGCGGACTTTTTCTTCCCAAAATTGCGACGGACCTAGAAATAGAACATGTTCTAAATCTTCCCGCTGAAAGTCCGCCGGTTCCTATCAAAAAGCCCGCTCGTCTGTATGCTGGTCCGACAGACCAAATACAACGCAAGGGCAGCTACAGCACCTGCACGCGAGAATGTTTCCAGCGTGATCCTATGACGCTGGTTCTTGGCTGCAGGGTACTGTACATCTGACGCTCGTTGCAAAAGGAAAAACACATTTTCCTATTGCAGCGAGCGCGAGAGATAGGCGACAATGTCCCTTAGGTCTGTTATGGATTTTAAGGGGACCCCCTATGCCGAAAAACCGGCGTGGGGCTCTCCCCAAAGTCCATACCAGACCCTTATCCGAGCACGCAGCCCGGCCGGTCAGGAAAGGTGGTGGGGACTTGCAAGCCCCCCCACCCCAAAGCACCTTGTCCCCATGTTGATGAGGACAAGGGCCTCTTCCCGACAACCCTGGCCGTTGGTTGTCGGGGTCTGCGGGTGGGGGGACTTATCAGAATCCGGGAGCCACCTTTAATAAGGGAGCCCCCAGATCCTGGCCCCCCACCCTATGTGAATGAGTATGGGGTAAATCGTACCCCTACCCATTCACCTGGGAAAAAAAGTGTCAATAAAAAAAACACACTAGACAGGTTTTTAAAGTAATTTATTAGTCAGCTCCGGGGGTCTTCTTCCGATTTCGGGGGTCTCTTCCGACTTCTCCCGCTCTCCGGCCTCTTCTCCTGCCTTCCGGCCTCTTCTCCCGCTCTCCGGTTCTTCTCCACGCTCTCTGGTATCTTCTCCCGGTCTCCGGTTCTTCTGCCGGGCTCCTCCGCTATGTTCTTCCAGCTCTTTTACTAGCGTTGGCCCGGTCTCCTCCTTCGTCATCTTCTTCTTCTTCCCTCTTCTGTTCTTCCGATGTTGACACGACGCTCTCTCCCACTGTAAGGCTGTGTACAGAGTGTGCCACGACTTATATAGACATGGGGCGGGGTGACCCCGCCCATTATGATGGCACAGTCCCAGCATGCCCCGGGCGGTGACATCATAAGGGGCGGGGTCCCGGGCATGCTGGGACTGTGCCGACATAAGGGGCGGGGTCACCGGGTGACATCACCTGGTGACCCTGCCCCATGTCTATATAAGTCGTTGCGCACTCTCTACACAGCATTACAGCGGGAGAGAGCATTGTGTCAACATCGGAAGAACAGAAGAGGGAAGAAGAAGAAGACGACAAAGGAGGAGACCAGGCCAATGTTAGTAAAAGAGCTGGAAGAAGATAGCGGAGGAGCCCGGCAAAAGAACCGGAGACCGGGAGAAGATACCAGAGAGGAGAGGAACCGGAGACCGGGAGAAAATACCGGAGAGCGCGGAGAAGAACCGGAGAGCGGGAGAAGAGGCCGGAGAGCGGGAGAAGTCAGAAGAGACCCCCGAAATCAGAAGAAGCCCCCCCGAGCTGACTAATAATTTACTTTAAAAAACTGTTTAGTGTGTTTTTTTATTGACACTTATTTCCCCAGGTGAATATGTAGGGGTACGATGTACCCCATACTCATTCACATAGGGTGGGGGCCAAGATCTGGGGGCCCCCTTATTAAAGGGGGCTCCCGGATTCCGATAAGCCCCCCACCCGCAGACCCCGACAACCAACGGCCAGGGTTGTCGGGAAGAGGCCCTTGTCCTCATCAACATGGGGACAAGGTGCTTTGGGGTGGAGGGGCCGCAGGGCACCCCCCTTCCCCAAAGCACCCACCCCCCCATTTTGAGGGCATGCAGCCTGGTATGGTTCAGGAGGGGGGGCGCTCACTCGTCACCCCTTTCCTGACCGGCCGGGCTGCGTGTTCGGATAAGGGTCTGGTATGGACACGCAGTTTTTTGGGCATAGGGGGTTCCCCTTAAAATCCATAACAGGCGACGGGGCTCGCAAGGTGTCAATCTCGCTGATGAAAGCAGCGAGATTGACTTCCTTCTCTAGTCCCGTCGTACCTGGAGTCACGTTCAAAATGAACGGACTTTAGTCCATGTGTGGGCAAGTCCGTCCATTTGGAAAGTCCGTCGGAACTCCACCAAAAGTCTGTCGGGAAGTCCATTAGACCTAGTCTGTCGGAAAGTCTGGTCGTGTGTGCGCAAGTCTGCTCGTTCGGAAAGTCAGTTGGAACTCCGCCAAAAGTCAGTCGGAAAGACCGTCGGACCTAGTCTGCTGGAAAGTCTGGTCTTGTGTACACGGCATTAAAGTGGTTGTAAACTCTCTCATATACCTGGTGAAGTGAATAGCCTCAGATAATACAAAGAGATTAAACAATCCTCCTACATAGGTTTTACTTGTTTATCTGCAGTCTTCTCTTTTCTACATCCCTTCAAAGTGCTGAAAATCCTTCTGTCAGTAGCACAGAGGAGGGGCAGAGAGCTACATGTAGAGCTCTTGTACATTGTTTGAGAGCTGACTGGAGGAAAGGGACACACCCTCCTTCACACACTGTATAGGAATGAAGGAACAATGCAGAGCTGTGTTGTGAATAGACAATCTGTGCACTAAGCTCTCCTCCCCATCACCATTTTATCTCTGGTGTCAGGGCAACTTGCCAGAAGTTACACATACTGATAACAGAGGAACGAAGCACCAGAGAAAAATTACACTCAGAGCTTTGGAGAGGGACAAGTAAACACTGCAGATGTATGTGCTTTGTTCAGATTTCATGACTGAGGTTTACAACCACTTTAATGCCTTCATTGAAAACATATAGATATTGGCAATGTTACAAATTTATCTAACAGGTCAACCGGATTACCAAGGCAAATTCTGAAATGAAAGTCAGAGCCAATAAACAAGTAGGTTGAACCTCTGATTCAATTTAAATGCAAAATGTGCATGTTTGACTGAAGAGCGCCTATAAAAGGGATCTATAGCTGCATTATCTGGACATTGCTGTTGACTTTTCCTTTTAATATCATAACAGTGGGACAGAAGTATAATAGACTACTGCGGGTGGTCTCCATTTCTCTGCATCCATGGGGAAAATACAAATGTAAATGTATGCTTTTACTTTTCATTCCTGGCTTTTACAAATAGGACTCCAACATAGTGATAGTTTTCTCATATCATAGCGAGTGAGTTCTTCAGTCTGTTTTGTGCTGATTATGGACTTCCTCCAGTCTTGTAATCTTCTTATTGTGAGAAAAATCTAATTAAGAGTAGGAAGAAGTTAATGGTGGAAAAATTCCCGTGGAGTGCAGTATGTGATATAATGCCACTTTCCGGCTGATTGCTTTTAGTGTAATGCACTTACGAAGTATCATTACAAAAGCAGATTAAATATACTTTCTGACTTGTAGTCACATGATCTTTTGCAGATGATGGAAGAACATGTGAATCTTTTAAAGAGGATTTTAAACACAGCTGCAATAGGAGCTGGAATTAAGTCATTAACACCTATTTAATAGTATTGTTTATGTTTATAAATGGTGCATTTGAACTAAACACGGAACACCAAGACCTGTATTTCTGGGTTTATTTAGTATACCCAACTGTGATGGGCCTGACTTTGTTGCGGGTGTGGCTTAAGTAGGTGTGACCTCAGTAAAATTGCAGTACATATAGTACAACTGAGTTAAATTTTCAGTTTAAAGTATATTTAAAAAAACAATTAGTACATCCCTGTGTGCATTGCATGCAGTTGTGGGGTATTCGGGGCATGTACCCATTAATTTAAAGCTGAACTCCAGCTTTTGTTAGACTTTACATAGTTTGTTTGGGCCAAGATGGCCCTAACAAACTATGTCTCTTACTAACATGTAAGGCTGCTGGATGTGCGGTATAAACTGTATGTAGCTGAGGCTACATACATCATACAGCACTGTGTTATGGGTGTGAGCCAAGATCTTCCTGTCCCATACTCGGAACATAATAGAGTCTATCTAAGCAGCGCTCAGGCATTCATAGAAAGTAATGTATTCTAGCAATGAATACAAAGCTTCCTCTAAATGGCTGAGTCAGAGAGGCGGGCTGATGAAGTTACAACCTCTGACTCAGCCAATCAGAGGAAGCTTTGTTTTCATTGCTAGAATACATTACTTTCTATGAATGCCTGAGATAGACTCTATTGTGTTTGAGACAGAAAGGTCTCAAATCAAACCCAGAACACAGTGCTATATGTAGCCTCAGCTACATACAGTTTATATCACATATTCAGCGGCCTCACATGTTAGTGGCCCAAACTAACTATGTAAAATGTAACAAAAGCTGGAGTTCAGCTTTAAATATTATTATTATACAGGATTTTTATAGCGCCAGCAGTTTGTGCAGCTCTTTACAACATCAGGGGAGACAGTACAATTACAATACAATTCAATACAGGAGGGATCAGAGGGCCCTGCTTGTTTAAGCTTACAATCTAAAAGGGAGGGTCAAGTGGAAACAAAAAGGTAATGACTGTGGGGGATGATCAGATGGAAAAAAATGAAAATACAGTTGTTAGGTGTGGATAGGATAGGCTTCCCTGAAGAGGAGAGTTTTCAGGGATCATCTAAAAGCTAATAGAGTAGGAGATAGATGGACTGGTTGGGGTAAGGAGTTCCATAGGCTTGGAGAGGCTCTGGAAAAGTCCTGGAGACGAGCATGGGAGGAAGTGATGAGAGAGCTAGAGAGCAGGAGCTGGATAGATAGATCACGTCTGGCAGTGGCACTGCCTGCAATAATTTTTGCTGCAGACGTAAATAGGCATGTAAACCCCCCCAAAAGTCTGAAAAAGCCCTACCAGAGCCATGTATATCAGTAAAAATCCAACAGATGTTCTAATCGTTCCCCACTGTGTCCAAAACTTACCATGGAATCTTTTTGACTGGACTGAAGTTGCTAAATTTTTTATATTGAATTTATTGACTCATAGCTTATCAGACAGCTCAGGCCGAAAATTTAAGCCAGAAAAAAAAACTGCCTTGAGGCAGCTCTAGATATGCAGTCCACTGTACTCTGGGAAGCCTTTGTCATTAAAAAAAAAATGAATAAATATTTTATACATTTAGTAAAAACAATGATAAACCATCAGTTTAAAACAGATTTGCAGTACTATAGTACAATGTGGTGTGTGTGTGTGTGTGATATATGACTGTCTTTTTCTTTGGATCTAGAGGTTTAAATGATAATGCACGATGGAAAGGTAGCTGCTTAATAAAAAAAATAATATATATATATATATATATATATATATATATATATTTGTATATGTATTACCCAATAACTGTTTTTTAACATAAAAGGAATTTCTTTGCAAGAGAGATGCTATTAACAATATCCTTTTGATGATGGTCAAGCAAATTGGAACATCAGATTCAGACCTTGCTTGGCAAATGTTATGTAAATTGATTTTTAGAAAAACAGTTTATACAATAGCAGATGCTTTTTCATTGATCTGTTATACATTATGTAGCATATACTGCTGTACAGAAAGCCTCATGCTGTGAAACTACAATGGTTATACCATTAGAAAACCTTAAATATGTGGATTGGTGTGAAATATATTGGACTCTAAGTGTTGCTTCACTCTGTTAGTCTTGCTCACCGTTAATCCTAACAACCTAAAGGAAAGTGCTCTCCTGAAAGAAAAAAACATAACCCCTACCCATAACAAACTCACCTATAGAATATCAGACCACCAATACAGACATCCTATTAGGGAGAGATTTAATTAGGTTGCCTATTTAAGGCATGGGTGGAGTCTAAAGCAGGTGAGACAGCCTAGAGATGGAGAGAGAGAACAACAGAGAGGAAGTAGTGTGCTCTCACCTTTGGGGGAGGGGCTGGTGAAACGGAAAAGTTAAGCCTAGGATTCTGGAAAGGACTATCTAATCAGTAGTGCATGAGATCTAATCAGTAGTACCTGAGTACTTTGATGCTCCCTTCCTTTATTCAAACTCAAATGCGAGTGCTTATCTGAAGAGTGTTGCCTTAATTTTAAACTCTGTATTGACAGAGTGTTCTACCAAAGTTATGACTGCAACCGAAAGCCTCTGTGTGATGTTGTACTTAAAGTAACATAGGATTGTATACAGTAAACAGTCAATGCCTGGGGTGATAAATTGTGTTATTTCATTGTTGCAAACCTGGTCAGCTGTGGAGTGGATGGTGGTGGAAGAAAAGAAGTCCCTCGCCTGGTGGTGAGAGAAAACACCCTCATGTAGCATGTGTTAGGTGGTCAGGGGCCCCCGTGTCCCATGGGCCCTGGGTGGTCAGTTGGATTTCTGGAGCTTCTATTTGGACTACAAAAGACATAGGCCTATGTAAGTATACTCTGGGCATTAAGGGGCTAATGTGGACATTGACCAGGAGGATGTGGTGGGAAGATCTAGGACTTGCATCCGTGTTTTCAAACAGTGAGTGGGTTTGGGCGGAGAGTACACTTGATGCTCTGAAGACCCTATATGTAGGTGGGGCTCAGCTGCATGTATAGGCCACATGGAAAGAAGCTGAGTACCCCCCCGCAAGCCTCTCCAGGATTGGCCAATAATTACAGCCTACATCATCCTAGAGGTGCTCTGTTGTAACATGACTGTATCAGGCACTGTCATGGTGAATAATGGCTATCTTTATCTTAAGGTGACTTCATCACTTCTAAAGTAAAATAGTAATCCCTTTAAAAGAAGTTAATACTTGCATACCCTGCAGCCTACACTCCGAATCTTCGCTCTCTTCTGTTTCAAAAGTATCTTCTGCTTAGACACACTTCCTGGAGTGTTGGATGCCGTAGCATAATTTTTCCTTCGTCATCCAGAAGAATAACAGAGCAGATGGTTGATCAGACATCCAACACACCCAGAAGAGTCAGATGCAGAAGATTTTTCAGGCAATGGAGATCTGGAAGCAGGAGAAGTAAGTATTAACTCCTTTCTTTTAATGGCACTGCTATGTGTATAATAAATAATAAAGCTGCTTAAGGAAGGCCCAACCTACACTATATTACTAAATGTATTGGAACACCTGCCTTTACCTGTGCATGAACTTTAATGGCATCCCAGTCTTAGTCCGTAGGGTTCAATATTGAGTTGGCCCACCCTTTGCAGCTATAAAAGCTTCAACTCTTCTGGGAAGGCTGTCCACAAGGTTTAGAAGTGTGTCTATGGGAATGTTTGACCATTTTTCCAGAAACACATTTGTGGAGTCAGGCACTGACCTCAACCCGATGGGAGGAATTAGAGCAGAGACTGTGAGCCCGGCCTTTTCGTTCACATCAGTGCCTGACCTCACAAATGCACTTCTAGAAGAATGATCAAACATTCCCATAGGCACACTCCTAAACCTTGTGGACAGCCTTACCAGAAGAGTTGAAGCTGTTATAGCTGCAAAGGGTGGGCCAACTAAATTTTGAACCCCATGGACTTCATGTGCGTGTAAAGGCAGGTGTCCCAATACTTTTGGTAATATCGTGTATGTGGATTACAATAGAGCACAGATGGAAAGCCGCAGGCTGGTGAGGCTGTGGAAGTCAGAAGATAGGAATATCTGCATCTAAGGACTGATATTCTATACTAATATATGCCCAAAATACCAGGTACATAGCCCCAAGTAATGTTGACCGTAAAGCTGTGAGTCCCTCCACTCCTCTCCATTATGCTGAGTCTATGCGCTTTTCAATACAAATGGATTTTTTGAAATTGGGGACAAAATAAACAGTTTATTTTATTAAATTAGCATCCTGGTGCCACACCCTGAAAATGCAGGCATTAAGGCACAATGATTGGTGGTGTGGAAGGAAAGACAGGCTGCTCTTTAGTCACACATTTAACGTGTGGACTAACATTTCCTCATTTACTCAATTTAAAAAGGAACATGTCTTTCCCTTCCGTAAGAGCAGGAAACTTTCATCCTGCATGTCCTAGGGCACCGGAGGTATCACAGAGATTGGTATGGCTTTGGGGGTATCGGTTTCCTTTTCATATGTATTTTAAGCCAGTAATTAATGCTATGAGAATAGTCAAAATAATTTGCCTTCCTAGGGTAAACTACTTTAAAAAGTGTCCAACAAATGTGCAGGGAATGTAACATTCACCATTTTATAAGCTAGGTAATGTTATAGTAATTATATTTCCCATTTAAGAATTGACTTTGGCAAAAAAAAAAAAAAAAAAACGTCTACCAGTGTGTCTGTGACTGTGTGTACCAGTGAATCTTACCCCTTATCTTTACAGCATTTGTGACCCCAACACTTAATATTTCTGATATGTGCCTGCTGTACCATGTACTTGTATGAGAAAGTCTCCTGTTCACTTTGTAATGCTTCCTTTGTGTGAAATCCTTTGTGGCTTTCCTTTTAAAAACTGACCACACCAAGCAGCAGAGCACACCGTGGCTATACTGGGAACTCAGCCTGCTCTCCTCCAATGATCAGACTTGTCCTGACACCCCTCCCACACACACACACAGCCATTCACTGGAAAGTTCCGTGTGTTGCTGCTTCTCCTCCCCCAGCTCTTATGCAGCTGAGAAAAGAGGGAATGTGATCACTTATAAAAAGGGAAAAAAGGTATTTATTATAATTTTTTTTTTTTTTATATCTATACAAAAATGTTTTGCCTTTCATTTCTATTTTAAACTGAATGGGTTGTTTTCACAACCACTTTAAATTGGTGACCTTATCTCTGAGTTCAGCTTTAAGTCTTATCAGCTTATGCCCATTCTCTATCAATAATGTTTGCAATGTCTTCTTTCCCAAAACTTTTTTTCTACACATATTTTTAATCTAAGATAAACATATTGCCAAGGAAAATATATGTTTGTTGTTTGGATATGCTCGGTATTACATTGTTTACAGAAGATTAGCAGGACATCCGAATCTTCTGTACTGTTTTATGTATCTTTCTTTATGCTAAATCTGCTTTGCTAAGCCCTCTTCAAATAGCTAATACCCCTTTTAATGTCTTTGCACCAGTTTCCTAAGCAGTATACACTAATGATGCCTAGGATTGGATATCGCCTTAAGCTTAGCATCTTCTGCAATGACAGCCAAACATGCTGCATCATCAAAAGCTGCCAATGTAGATGCAATGTCAGTCTATAATATGGAAGGTCACATTCATGCATCTATGCCGACAAGTGAGAGAAAAACACACGCTGACTGTGTATTAGAAAATAATTCTAGTCCCCGGGGGTCGTGATCATTTTTCCATTCATTTGTCAAAAAATCAGCCCGAAGAAATGATAAGTTTTCCATATACAAATAAAAAGCTATTTCACATCAAGGAGCATTATTCTGTTTTTATATCTAATAGAATTCAATAAAGAGCTCTTTAAAATGTAATCACTTACTACAGCCTTTCCACACTTCACTTCATTTCTTTCTACCTACAGAGCAGCTAAGATGGAGTCCAGGAGCTGACACCAGGAAAAACGTTGTGTCTGTGCCCATTCCCTTTAACACATATAACGTTGAATGCCAAAGGTCAGGGGTAGGCATCCTTTTGAGCACAGTGTGTCGAAAAATATTTTCAAAGAAATTGGGAGTGACGATTTTATAACAAAAAAATGTCAACTTCACACTCTCAATCATGAAAAAGATTTTTTATAAAGTAAATGCTGTAAACTACTTGTGTATTAGTGAGAAATTTACATTCTGCCCTCTCACGCCTCAGATCAGCCCCAATTCCTGCAACTCCTCACTTCAGATTAGTCCCAATTCATGCACCTTCACACCTCAGATCACTGTCCCCCCCTGCACATCTGCCCCACCACTGTAACCCCCTGCTCATCTGTCCCACCAATACACCGCTTTTCACATCTGCCCCACTGCTTTACCCCCCCTGCACATCTGCCCCACCACTGAACCCCCCTGCTCATCTGTCCCACCACTGAACCCCCCTGCACATCTGCCCCACCACTGTAACCCCCTGCTCATCTGTCCCACCAATACACCGCTTTTCACATCTGCCCCACTGCTTTACCCCCCCTGCACATCTGCCCCACCACTGAACCCCCCTGCTCATCTGTCCCACCACTGAACCCCCCTGCACATCTGCCCCACCACTGTAACCCCCTGCTCATCTGTCCCACCAATACACCTCTTTTCACATCTGCCCCACTGCTTTACCCCCCCCTCCCTGCTCATCTGTCCCACCACAGAACCCCCCTGCTCATCTGTCCCACCACTGAACCCCCTGCTCTTCTGTCCCACCCCTGAACCCCCCTGCTCATCTGTCCCACCCCTGAAACCCCTGCTCTTCTGTCCCACCCCTGAACCCCCCTACTCATCTGTCCCACCCCTGAACCCCCCTGCTCATCTGTCCCACCACTGAACCCCCCTGCTCATCTGTCCCACCAATACATCTCTTTTCACATATTCCCCACTGCTTTACCCCCCCTGCTCATCTGTCCCACCACTGCACCCCCCTGCTCATCTGTCCCACCACTGAACCCCCCTGCTCATCTGTCCTACCCCTGAACCCCCCTGCTCATCTGTCCCACCCCTGAACCCCCCTGCTCATCTGTTCCACCAATACACCTCTTTTTACATCGTCCCCACTGCTTTACCCCCCCTGCTCATCTGTCCCACCACTGCACCCTCCTGCTCATCTGTCACACCACTGAACCCCCTTGCTCATCTGTCCCACCACTGAACCTCCCTGCTCATCTGTCCCACCACTAAACCCCCCTGCTCATCTGTCCCACCACTGAACCCCCCTGTTCATCTGTCACACCACTGCAACCCCTGCTCATCTGCTCCACCACTGAACCCCCCTGCTCATCTGTCCCACCACTGAACCCCCCTGTTCATCTGTCACACCACTGCAACCCCTGCTCATCTGCCCCACCACTGAACCCCCCTGCTGTCCCACCACTGAACCCCCCTGCTCATCTGCCCCACCACTGAACCCCCCTGCTCATCTGCACACAGACTTCAGATTACTGTCTGCAGAAATGTGTGAAGCTCATCAGTGCCCAATAGTGATATTTGCTACCACTGAACCCCCCTGCTCCTCTGTCCCACCACTGAACCCCCCTGCTCATCTGTCCCACCACTGAACCCCTGCTCATCTGCTCATCTGTCACACCACTGCAACCCCCTGCTCATCTGCCCCACCACTGAACCCCCCTGCTCATCTGTCCCACCACTGAACCCCCTGCTCATCTGTCACACTACTGAACCCCCTTTGCTCATCTGTCCCACCACTGAACCGCCCTGCTCATCTGTCCCACTACTGTAACCCACAGCATATTAGTGAGCACAAAACTAATAACATGAAATGCTGCACACAGACTTCAGATTACTGTCTGCAGAAATGTGTGAAGAAACAGAAGATTGTTTAGGGAAATTTTCATTGGTAATAACAGTCAGTTAACCCACAGGGAAAACAGGGCAATAGTGATATTTGCTACTGTTCATGGCACAAGAAAATGGAGAAACAACCAAATATACTGCTTAATCGAGAAAAACCCCAGCGCAATTACAGTGGTGTGAAAAAGTGTTTGCCCCCTTCCTCATTTCCTGTTCCTTTGCATGTTTGTCACACTTAAGTGTTTCGGAACATCAAACCAATTTAAACAATAGTCAAGGACAACACAAGTAAACACAAAATGCAATTTGTAAATGAAGGCGTTTATTATTAAAGGTGAAAAAAAATCCAAACCATCAAAATTACCCCAAGAGCGCAGCGACGACTCATCCAAGAGGTCACAAAAGACCCCACAACAACGTCCAAGGAACTGCAGGCCTCACTTGCCTCAGTTAAGGTCAGCGTTCATGCCTCCACCATTAGGAAAAGACTGGGCAAAAATGGCCTGCATGGCAGAGTTCCAAGGAGAAAACCACTGCTGAGCAAAAAGAACATCAAAGCTCGTCTCAATTTCTCCACAACACATCTTGATGATCCCCAAGACTTTTGGGACAACATTCTGTGGACCGATGAGACAAAATTGGAACTCTTTGGAAGGTGTGTGTCCAAGTATATCTGGCGTAGAAGGAACACTGCATTTCAGAAAAAGAACATTATACCAACAGATAAATATGGTGGTGGTAGTGTGATGGTCTGGGGCTGTTTTGCTGCTTCAGGACCTGGAAGACTTGCCGTGATAAAAGGAACTATGAATTCTGCTGTCTACCAAGAGATCCTGAAGGAGAATGTCCGACCATCTGTTTGTGTACTCAAGCTGAAACGAACTTGGGTTCTGCAGCAGGACAATGATCCTAAACACACCAGCAAGTCCACCACCGAATGGCTGAAGAAAAACAAAATGAAGACTTTGGAGTGGCCTAGCCAAAGTCCTGACCTGAATCCTATTGAGATGTTGTGGTATGACCTTAAAAAGGCCGTTCATGCTCGAAAACCCTCTAGTGTAACTGAATTAGGACAATTCTGCAAAGATGAGTGGGCCAAAATTCCTCCAAGACGCTGTAAAAGCCTCATTGCACGTTATCGCAAACGCTTGGTTGCAGTTGTTGCTGCTAAGGGTGGCCCAACCAGTTATTAGGTTTAGGGGGCAATCACTTTTTCACACAGGGCCATGATGGTTTGGATTTTTTTTCACCTTTAATAATAAACACCTTCATTTACAAATTGCATTTTGTGTTTACTTGTGTTGTCCTTGACTATTGTTTAAATTGGTTTGATGTTCCGAAACACTTAAGTGTGACAAACATGCAAAGGAACAGGAAATGAGGAAAACACTTTTTCACACCACTGTATGTTAATTCTATGGGGGATATATACGAAAGGCAAATCCACAAAGTGCACTTGAAATTGCACTAAAAAACATGTATTAAAAGCCAGCAGCTACAAATACTGCAGCTGCTGACTTTTAATAAATGGACACTTACCTGTCCCAGGGTCCAGCGATGTCGGCAGCCGAAGCTGAGCAATCGCTCGGTTCTCGGCTGCTGCCACCGCCATTCTTATTGAGGGAATCAGGAAGTGAAGCTTTGCGGCTTCACTTCCCAGTTCCCCAGTGCGCATGCGCGAGTCGCGCTGCGCGTCGTAAGTGGCCCCCACTATCTCCTGGGACCTGTGTGTTTCCCAGGAGACAGCGGGGGGTGCGGGAAGGGGCGTGACTCCTGCGGGAGTCTATTCCCAGAAGTGGGTGCAGATACCTGTATTATACAGGTATCTGCACCCTCCTCCCCCCTGAAAGGTGCCAATTGTGGCACCAGAGGGGGGGAGGGTTCCGATGAGCGGAAGTTCCACTTTAGGAGGGAGCTTCGCTTTAAGTAAAGTCTCTTAACCACAACTGATCTCTCCTTCTGCAGATTCCAAGTAACTCAATCCATCTTCATCCTCATTCATCCAAAGGAAGAGTGCCACCCATTCACTGTCTCTCCCTCTCTCAGTGCCCCTCAGCCAGTGTCTCTTCTAGGGAGCAGAGATACCAGCTGAGTGGCACTGAGAATGGTAGAGACAGTGAATTGTGGCATTCTTCCTTTGGATGGATGAGGATGAAGATGGATTGAGTTAAAGTATATACGCAAAGCTTATTTTTTCATTTTGGATAGAGCAAGGAAGGGTTATAACCCCTGTTAGATTTTCTTTCATCATCTGTGTCCCATTGTGGAGATTTCCCTTCACTTCCTGTTCCATAGCCAAACAGGAAGTGATGGGAAATCCCTGTAAATTAAGGGAATTCATTGTCGACCTCTATGTCACCAGAACTTGTGTTCCCATTGAAAGATTTCCCATCTATTATTTTTCTGGAGGCAACCCAAAATGTGGGATTTTTTTTAATGGTAAACAGGAAAAATAGAGAAGTTTTATCTCCTTAGCGGGGGCACGGACAACAATAAAACATGACATGTATTCTAATCCCTCTCCACTCTGTCCAAAACACAAAAAAAAAAGTTTTGCCTTTAATTATACTTTAACCACTTCATGACTAGGCCCTTTTTTGTGATACTGCACTGCATTAATTTAAGTGACAATCGCGTGGTTGTGCGATGCTGTACCCAAATAAAATTAGAGTGCTTTTATTCCCTACAAATTGAGCTTTCTTTTGGTGGTATTTGATCATATCTGCGGTTTTTATTTTTTGCCATATAAACAAAAATATAAGTGATAAGCAATTTTTTGCGGGACTGCGACATTGCGGCGAACACATCTAACACTAAGTGACACTTTTTGGGGAACAGTGACACCAATACATTGATCAGTGCTAAAAAATATGCACTGTCACTGTACTAATGACACTGGCAGGGAAGGGGTTAACATCAGGGGCAATAAAAGGGTTAATTGGTTTCCTAGGCAGTGCTTGCTAACTGTGGGGGGGGGGGGGGGGGTTTGACTGGGGGAAAACAGAGATTCATGTTTAGCAGAAACACAAGATCTCCATCTTCCCCTCTGACAGAATGGCGATCTACCTTGTTTACATAGGAAGACTGCCATTCTGTCTGCCTCAGAAATGATCAGCGGGTCCTGGCGGGCATTGGGTAAGCTGGACCTGCTGATTGGCTCCCGCTGCGTCCAATCAGTGCGCATGCATGTCCCCGACCCAAAGAAAACAATCACATACAGGTACGTGATTTTGCGCTGAAGTGCCACCCTGCCGCAGTATATGTGTGTGGAGCAGCCCGGAAGCGGTTAAGAGATGCTACTTAAAGGAGAACTCGATTTTGGACCTTATTTATGTGGGTTAGATTAAGAAGCATCAGATTGATGGTGTCGGGAATGCACTGTATATGGTGATTTGAAATACATTATTGCATGCAGAGAAGAAACACATTTTTGGATCTGTCTAATAGAAGATTGATGATCTACACATGATAGACACAGACAATGATATATGGTGGACTGAATAAAGTTTATTGCAAAAATTTGAAGAATACTTATGAATATGTATATTTGTATAATAATGATATGGAGATAATTTACAATATTTATGTAAGGACATTACATATTTCACAACTTGTGTGATAAGGAGGAGGTATTGCGCAGCACTGTTTTTTTTCCGATTTATTAACTAAATATACTGCAGTAGTCCATAAGACACTTTATAAAATTCTAAAATATGTTCCAATTGTGGCCCTCTTTAAAGCCTGACTCCAGAGTATTAGAAACTCCCCCCTACCTCCCTCTAACTAACCACACAATGAGGTTAATTTACTAAAGGCAAATACACTGTGCACTTTGCAATGTGCAGTTGTACTCTGCAAGTTCAGTTGCTTCAGAGCTTCGTAAATGAGGTAAAGCTTCACTTTGCAAAGAATAGCCAATCACGTGCAAGAAAAATAAAAAAACACAGCATTTTTGCTTGCACATGATTGGATAATGGAAGTCAGCAGAGCTCTCCCTCATTTACTAAGCTCTGGAACAACTGCACTTTGCAAAGCTCACAGTGTATTTGCCATTAGTAAATCAGCCCCAATGCGGACATCTGTTATTGGTAGAGGTAAAACTTGTATGACATGACCTTAGTTCATATTGTATTAATGAGCAACTCCTGAAGCTTTGCCTCGAAAATTCTTTTTATTTTATATTGCAGCTGCAGCAATAAATGAAAAAAACTTCTAAAACAATGTACAATATAAAAAGGAACTTGTGCAAATCCTGATATTTCATGCAGTTGTTTGATTTAATACTGACATGCAAACGTCTGGAGAAGCCTTAGTTACTAATTATGCCATAATTAAAATGAAATGTGTGAAAATGCTGAAGTGTGTGTTGCATCAGCACAATACATAGTCGTCTGTATGAGCCTATTATTCCATTATAATATGCTGAAGTTACAACATTATTTTACACAGGATGATTGAAATATGGGTAGTCGCTGTGGTGGATCTCATTACTTGGCAGAATTTCAGGCATCCATGTATATTTAATACAATGAGCAATGGGTAAAATTGCAGTTAAAGTTGCCATAGGATCATCTCAAGCCTCAATACAGTTTTAACTGAAATAAAAATATAGTGGAACTGTCATTAACCACTTGCCAGCCAGGACTGAGCCTTCTTGCTTAATGTATAAAGTGACCCTGTCACCATACAAAAGTTTCCCAGTGAAGGCATAGTTCTAAAAGAATGTAGAGAGTATCGATACCCAACTTTTCAAAAAAAAATTAGAGTTGTAAATGTGGGTGGAAGACAGCCTATTAGCCTTGGTATCACCGTATACCAGTAGGTCATCAACCCAAGAATCAATAGTACTGAAAAGAAAATGCGCGATATAGGGTGCTCAAGGAGGACTGGTCAGTACTGTAATTTTACACAACAAAGTAAAAAAAAATTCAAAGTTTATTATACAATATCTTAAAATTATCCAGATGGAAATACATACATGAATATATTTTATGGCTACTGTTACACATCACATTATCTGTCTACGTGGACTTCACTGCTTCTTCAGGACTTCCTATTCACATATGACAGATTCAAAATGAATCTACATATGAAAAAAAAAAAAAATATCCAACTTTTTCATTGCCTGTCCTGCTGAATGCTGCCCTGCTCCAAATAAATTGTCCCATGAAGTTCGTTGAGAAACCAACACTTCCAGGAGCATGGATATCCTGGATCCAGACACACTCTCACTGGTTCCTCCTGCGGACCACCAGGTCTCTACTAAATCCTGTACTGATATGGAGATTGGTGGAGGAACCAGTAAGAGCTGAAAGGGACCCAGGAGATTGACAGGACCCCGCTACTGGGCATGGACAGTCAATAGAAAGTGTTTCTGCCACCAGGCAAAGATGTGGACACCTGGAACCCTTACACTCTGCGAAGAGGAAGAGAGAAAACCAGGGATCTGGGAGACACGTGACTACTGATTTAGATGACTATTTGGGATATTGTAGATTAGTATATTTTTAATTAATTTAGGGAATAGCTGGAAGGTGGTAGGAGGTATTGTTTGTGGATTGGCAGCTTTAAAATGCAGCTTTAAAATGCACCTGTGCCCAGACTATAGATATGACATTTTTTACATTTTCTTAAAAAGTAGTATGCATATATGCATATGGCAAAAAAAAGTTAAAAAAATTAGGTTTTTATTTGAGTTACATTAGAGACTAGCAGCAAGCCAAAACTCAGTTTCTTATAGAAAATAAAGAGGAGTCGAGTTGTAATTTTAATGCCTCTGTAAATTTGATGATGAATTTCTCCACAATCCCTTTATCTACAAAGGTGAACAAGGGCTTATTCCAAGGTGCTTATAATGCTGGTTCACAAAACATTAGACAAAACACAGTCTCTCATTGAAGGGATAGAAGGTATAGGTAGGGAATTCAGGGAATAGCCATTCGCAACTGGATATTACCGATATCGGATAAATCTCCTCTCACTAGACTTAGCAGCCAATAGGTGATTCAAATAAAGCAAAGTCTCTGCCACAGACTTGGTTGTAGAACTTGTAAGTGAAAAGTCTCTGCCACAGACTTGGTTGTAACTGAAGGATAAATGAATTTAGAGAACCCTCATACGGTACCAGTATCTTGCATCCGGTCCGGCGATATCGTACGAGTGTGGATTCACCTGGTTTCCTTTCAACTTAGCTTCCAGGCTCTTGCCGAGCAGCCAGCCTTATGCGTGTCCCCCTTCTGAAGAGTCCTCTCCTGGTTGCGTTCTCAGTTGCTGGGCCTCTCCAAAGACGAGACAGCACCGGACCACCTCAGAACCCTCCTTCCAGTTACTGCGCCTCGGGCTAGCCAGCCCCGAGACTCGGAATTGGATGGATCCGCACCCCAGGCCATGAGGGCCCCTGAGGGCTGGTCAGGAGGACCAGGACCAAGCAGACAGAAAGATCTTCTGGACCGGAACCCAGAAGCACGTGACCTCAGTACCTTAAGTACCCTCTCCCAGAATTCACAGCAAGACAACTCACTCACTGATTGGTTCCAAGAGAGATTGGCACCCAATGCGTCCAACCGGACTGCGTTCTCATGCTTTCCAGAGGTGACACCGACACCTATGGCCAAGCAGAACACAATGAAATCCAGCCAAACTGGTACTGAGACCATAATTTGGAACAATTAACCCTAAAACCCAACTGTGGTTTTAGGAACATTAAATCTACAAAAAATATAGCGCATGCTCATTAGGAGCCTGGCGCTACACACATATATATATATATATATATATTTTTATATATATATATATATATATATATATATATATATATACAGTATATACTGTATGTAGAATGCAATTTTACCTCAATAGGCAAGTTGCTAAATCTATAATTCCCCTAAGTGGTAGCTTTATGCACTTGGTTGCTACTTTATAATATGCATAAAGAAGTGCATATGGACAGGAACAATACTCGTGCTCGTATGCAGTGTCATTCAAATGATGCTCAGTTGGTAGTAAAGGGTCTAACAGGCCAAGAAACCAACACTGTGACACCACCACCACCAGCCTGATTCATTGACCCTGGACAGAATGGATCCATGGATTCATGCTGTGCATACAAAATTCTGATCTTACCTTTGTTAGCAGAATTCGAGTGTCATGAGATCCTGCAATGTTTTTTCATTCTTCATTCATTCAGTTATTCCTTGGGTTTTCATGTTGTTTTTCATGAGGCCATGCGGAAATGAAAGATGAATGTGTGTAAGGAATGGTATCAGTGGTCTTAAGTGATTGTCCGAGTGGTGCTGCCTACCTAGGCACTTTGTAGTATATAGCTTCATGGTGCTGAGGTGTGTGGCACAAGAAGCTGAAGTGTTATTTTTACATGAGAGGTTGCAAGGTAAGCAGACCTTTTAATTTTCATGCAAGGTCCACGGTAAAAGATAACTGTACTTTCGCAGAAATTATTCTTTTTACCTATCTCCCTCACCCATGGACCTAAATTAACCTTACCTCTGCCAACCCAGATACATACTGTTATGAAAAGACTTCTACTTTTTTTACACCTCAGCTTTTGGTGACTTCCTTTAGACACTGGCGATATCACTGGCCTCACTGTAGGATCCTGGAAAAGATATGTGGGAAACACCCCATCTATAAGGGTTTCAACATTACAGGGCCCAGGGGAAAGAAAGATTTTGGCTGGATAATATGAAGATTCATACAGGCTGCATCTGTCTCATTCAAGTAAAGCTGGCTGTAGACCGTTTGAATCTTGGCCACTTCAGCAGGGACCGGGCAAGATTCAAACTATGTATGGGCAGGCTGATTTTACCTAAGTTGATTGACTGATTAACTTGGGTTGCACCCAACATGTTGGATTTTTCAAATGATTATTGCCAGCTGGTATAGCTGCTAACAATAATCACAGTGTGCTCTCATGGCTAGTGGCTATAGCCATTGGCATTAATGGTATGCCAAAAATCGAACAAGCTGGTTGGGTGGAACAACTTCAGTACAACCAACCTTCCCATAGATTGATTAAAAATCAGACATTCCCTGATGAACTGGCCAAAATTCGATACATCTTTGGCCAGCTTAAGTACACATTTGGGGTGAAGAATGGGACTTTATTGTATGAGTTTTGCCCTATGCTTGGGCTTAGTTGTAGGCTCTACAATTAAGCCCCAGCAGATGATATAATGTTGCAGATGGAGGTCGTAAATGAAATATCTCAGTGCACCTGAACTAATAAAGTTGTTTTAAGGTACATAGGTTTGCAGTGTACATCTTTTGCAAGTGGAGAAGTGACAGATCCCGAAGGGCAAACAGCATGGGACTTGTGAGCAGCATTATTAACTGTGACACACCTGAAAGCTGACATTTTTTTTTGTCAATGACTGGGATTTTAAAACTCTAAAATAAGCAGCACCTCATATGTACATTTTTTTTCTCTAATTATGAGTTCTCTATTTCTGCATCTATTGCTGTCATTTTTTATCACCTTTCTTTTCTTGTAGGGAATGTTGGTTTTCTGCATAGACAATGGAAATCTAGTTTTGCTGTGAGTAGAACTGAAATGAGCAATTTGCATTCTGTTCAGTGAGTGAGATTACATTTCACATGAAAGTCACAGCTCCAAAGAAGGCACAATGGATCTTCACTCCCTTATCGTCTCTCCTTTGCTGTTCCTGTTTTAGCACATTTTACTTTAAAGAAGGCTATTTAATACAACACTAGAAAGGGCTGAAATGTATACCAGCTAATCATTTAAATAAATATTCAATCATTCTGAACGTGGTGACGTTCATTGCGTACGACGGGACTACGTAGAGGCTAGTAGCCAATAGTTTTGGTCTTGTAATGTGATCTGAGCATGTGTGGCACTTTGTCCGTCGTAATTCGCTACACACGATCGGAAAAATCCGATAGGACTTTGTTGTCGGACAATTTGAGAGCAGGATCTCAAACTTTTTCCTTCGGAAAAAGTCAGATGGAGCCCACACACGGTCGGAATTTCCGACAACATGGTCCGTCGTTTTAGATCACTCCCGGGTGAGGTATACCTACTTAGATCTTACCTTTTTGATTGATACATCATCATTACTACCTCTATACACTGTAGATTGACCTGGTGGCCTTATTTGGCTCCTCCCCAGTCGCCACGAAAGGCTCTGCCGGACGTATCCATGTTTCCCTAGTGCATCCAGGTGGGCTAAAAGACTGCTTATTGTTTACTATAATGTATCTTTTCCCCATATTTCATAAGTCACACTAGAATGACCAAAGCTACAGCATATTTGCATGTACTTGTATATTTGCTAAAGGCTATAACCAAAATATGAATAGGCTTTGTATATATTTATGTGTGTAATGAGACGATGGGGATCACTATATAATTAGTAAAACACTATGATAGGGATTATCAGAAGATTTCAAGTAAAAGTGAGTGAATAAATCGGCAAATTGTCAGAAGTTACAAAAGTAGTGATTTATGTACATTATTGATTACTATGAGATGGGCGAACGGTTCACCCTGCGTATGAGTTTAGGCCGAACATTTGCCTGTTCGACCATTTGCTGAACACCCGAATTTGCAGGGTGTTTGCCCAACTAAGACCCTGCAAAGCAGGGCCAAGAAAATGGCCGCGGCCTCCTTAACAACTGATGGGTCATCAGCTGTCAATGTGTTTCTCCACTAATAGCTGAACAATAAAAAAAAGTGCCCTGCCTGAACAGTAAAAAAAAAATGTAAGGAAAAAACGCTGTGGTGTCCTCCCCCAGACCTGAAGGGTCTGGTATGGATTTTGAGGGGAACCCCACGCCAAAATTAATAAAAAAAAACGTTGTGGGTTCCCCCCAAAAATCCATACCAGGCCCTTATCTGGGCATGTAGCCTGGCAGGTTAGGAAAGTGAGGGGGATGAGAGAGCCCACCCTCCTGAACCATACCAGTCCACTTGTCCTCAATATGGGGGGTGGGTGCTTTGGGGCAGGGGGGCTCTTTCCCCCATCCCAAAGCACCTTGTCCCCTGTTGATGGGGACAAGGGTATCTTCACCACAACCCAGGGCTGTGGTTGTGTGGGTCTGTGGGTGGGGGGCTTATCAGAATCTGAAAGCCCCCTTTAACAAGGAGGCCCTCAGATCCCGAGCCCCCCCCCCTATGTGTAACGGGTACATAGTACCCCTACCCATTCACCAAAAAAAGTGTCAAAAAAGTAATAAACACAAGAGACAGTTTTTGACAAATCTTTTATTAAAAAAAAATTTAAAAAATTGTGTCCCTCTATGTAAATCCATCATCAATAACACCGCCCACCGAACCCGAAAAAAACAAAAACGCTTCCACCTCCTGGGAGGCCTCCCGCTGAATGTCTCCTCTGCGCTTTGACATTTCTTATATAGGTAAGGGGCGGGCCACCTGGCTACATCACCCAGTGCCACCGACCCTTTCTGACATCACATGCCCAGCATGCACCACTCCGTGATGTCAAAAGGGGGCGGTGCCACCGGGTGACATAGCCAGGTGGCCCGCCCCTTACCTGTACTATAAATGTAAAAGCACAGAGCAGGAGGCCTCCCAGGAGGTGGTACATTTTTGATTTTTCGGGTCCCATCATGATTGGTGATGGATTTACATCAAGGGACACTTTTTTCTTTTTTTTTAAAAAAGGATTTGTCAAAAACTGTCTCTTGTGTTTGTTACTTTTTGACACTTTTTGGTGAATGGGTAGGGGTTGCTATGTACCCGATACCCATTTACATAGGGGGGGGGGAGATCTGGGGGCTTCCACTTTCCGATAAGCCCCCACCCGCAGACATCGACAACCACAGCCCAGGGTTGTCCGGAAGAGACAACTTTGAGTGCTTTGGGGGGGGGAGAGGGGGCACCCACCCCCCATGTTGAGGGCATGTGGTCTGGTATGGGCCAGTACCCAGACCCTCATACCCCTTTTATGGCCAATTACTTGCATATAAACCTTCAAAATGTGTACTTTTCATTTTTCCTGTTCGGCTCTCATAGACTTCAATAGGGTTCTTCGTTCGGGATAGAACATTTTCCCTGATGTTCCGCTGCAAACCGAACAGGGGGATGTTTGGCCCATCCCTATTGATTACACGGAATGTTTATTCAAAAAAAACAGTCTATCCAAAACTGTTGATTTCATCGTTGGTGGGTGCCATGGGAGGTAATTATCTTCAGGCCCTTTATACTGTCCTGTAACAATGCTGGTGATATCTGTGCAGCTAAATCCCTAGGAGATTTGAGATTGAACTCAAGCAGTGGTTTGTCAGTTCACAAAAGTTATAACATTATACCACAATGTGACTAAAACAATGCAAAGAAATATTCTTACCAGATATCTGTATCCTTCATGTTTTTTGCCACCTTTTTTCACTTTTAAGGCCACATTCATTCTGAAAATGTGTTTAGTAGCATTATTATAGGAACAATTATTATTATTATTCAGCAGCAGTCTGATGCTGCATCTGTCCCCTGCCAGCTGTAACACTGAGAACTGAGTGCTCTAACACCGCTGATCGCTCGGTTCTCAGGGCTCCATGAGCAGAGAGCCAGTGACTGTCAGTCACCAGCTCTTTGCTCTGTCCCCCACGCTTACTGGAGCGCTGGGCTGTGGAATGTGGGCGGATCCCGACTTCATTGTCACAGGACCACCCACAGAGCGAATTGGGCCATTTCATCAGTAACCCATCAAAATTTGCATACTGTTTAGCCAGCTTAACCTTATTGTAATTGACTTTTTCAATAAGACAATTCAGAGAGCAGTGCTGGTGTACAAAGAGCAATAATCCAAAGTAACCAGATTTTTTATTGTTGTCAGAGCCTTGGAAGATGTGCCCTGATTGGTACCTGCGAGTTTTCATTTGGGGTCTTTTACTTTACTAAACAAGCCAGTAATATGAATCTATGATATCTATAACAATGATCAAGGTAACATTTCCCTCTGGCACATATCTTATAAAGGTAATTTCCTGTGCAGCAAAGCACACAAGTCCCGCTCTGTGAAATGTGCATGCACAGCGACCAGGATTTTCCATACATCCATTCAGCAGGCAGCTCATGCTGTTCCACTCGCTTGTTGTGTAGAATGCTGCAAAGGTCACCCATTTAATTTGTTTCTTGATATTACATGGATATATTCTCTTGGTTTCATTGACTTCAGCACTCGACAGACATAAAGCGATTAACTTATAAAGAAACACAAATGCTGCCATAAGCTTTTATGACAAGCTGTAATATTTAAAGCTTTCATATACTATGGATTTCAAATGTAGGATGTGTTTGCTATTGTATGATTTAACTCCCCTGCCTTTCCTAGAAGTAAGGAAATTACAGTATACAATGCTGTTGCTACATCTTATTTGATATTGATCTGAATAGAAGGTTGGCTAGCCCAGAATAAAAATATTATTTAGGTACAGACAATGGCAAGATCAGTCACTTGCTTTCCTTTTATATTACTGTTTTACCTTTCCTTTATTTTACACTTAGGAGAAGATAGCAGGTTAAACTACACTTTAGTATCTATGGAAGGAAAAGTGAAAACACGCTATATTGAAAGGGGGGGGGGGGGGTTGATGGATGGAAGAAAAGACAGAAGTGTCATTGCCAACGTCTCCGAGGAGGAGAGGGAAAAGGTTGAGTGCTTTACCACTGTTGCATTAGCTAGCAAAGATATACCAAAAGACTAAAGGACTATGTTTTAGAATACACCACTAGGACCAATAAGACTGCTGCGAGACGGACGCATAATGTGCCTTTTATTTTGTCTTGTAGAATCATCCAAGATTCAGACTAGGTAAAATGCCAAAGGCAACCCATTCAATCTTTATTTATTACAAGGACTTATATAGCACCATCAAATTGCGCAGCACTTTACATATATATTATATATTCACATCAGTCTCTGCCCTCAAGGAGCTTACAATCTAAGCTCCCTAACTCACATTCATACACATACTAGGGCCAATCTAGACAGGATTCAATTAACCTACCAGCATGTCTTTTGGGTGAAGGAGGAGACCCACCCAGGCACAGGGAGAGCATGCAAACTCCAGGCAGATAGTGCCATGGTTGGCACCTAGTGCAACCCTAGTGCTGCTGGGCAGAAGTGCTAACCACTAGCCACTGTGCTGACTTAACCTGCTTTGCTTTTTATTGATATACATTTTGTGTGACTGCTTAAAGTGGAGTTTGTCACTTAACTCGGCGTAGGAAGGGAGATTAGCTCTCCCCCCTCCCTCTAGGCAGTCATCTGGGACACGTCACAGGTCCCAGATGACTGCGCAGCCAATCACGGCGCGCGGCGCGGCTCGCGCAGTGGGTGCCCGGCTGTGAAGCCACAGCCGGGTGCCCACAGTTACAATAACGGCGCCGCCGAGCGGAGGGGGATACGAGCGGCACAGGTAAGTGTCCGATTATTAAAAGTCAGCAGCTGCAGTATTTGTAGCTGTTGACTTTAAAAAATTTTTTTTAACTTAACTCCACTTTGAAGCAGAACTTCACCCAAAAGGGAAGTTCTGCTCTTCCTCCTCATACCCCTTCTCCTTCACATTTGGCACTTTATTTTTTTGGGGGGAGGGAGCAGGTACCTGGTTTTGACAGGTACCCACTCCCTCACTTCCAGTAGGATTGCCGCTGCGATCTGACCGGAAGTTCAACCCCTTTCCTTCCCCCACAGCCTTCTGGGACACAGCACAGGTCCCAGAAGACTGCGGGACCATTCGCAAAGCGCAGCACGGCTCGCGCATGCACAGTGGGAATCCGACTGTGAAACCGAAAGGCTTCCCTGCTGGTTTCCCTTAGTTAAGATGCAGGCACCTGGACCCGAAGTCGATTAAAGAATCAGTTTGGGTGAGACCAGCGCTGGATCCCTGGATAGGTAAGCATCCATATATTAAAAACCAGCAGCTACAGTGTTTGTAGCTGCTGACTTTAAATTTTCTGGAACGAGGAGGAGACTGGAGCTCCTCTTTAACCATTTCAGATCCAGAAGGTTTTACCCCCTACAAATAGCGCTTTCTTTTGGTGGTATTTGATCACCTCTGCGTTTTTTTTTTTTTTTGCGCTATAAGCAAAAAAAGACTGGCAATTTTGAAAAAAAACAATAATTTTTACTTTCTGTTATAAAACATTCCCAATAAAAAAAATCGAATTTCTTCATCAATTTAGGCCAATATGTATTCTGCTCTGTATTTTTGGTAAAAAAATCCCAATAAGTGTATATTGATTGGTTTACGCAAAATTATAGCGTCTACAAACTATGGGATAGATTTAGGGACTTTTACATTTTTTTTAATATTCTTTACTAGTAGTGGCAGCAATCAGTGATTTTTAGTGGGACTGCAACATTGCGGCGGACAAATCTGACACTAAGTGACACTTTTTGTGAGCCTGCGACACCAATACTGTGATCAGTACTAAAAAATGCACTGTCACTATATAAATGACACTGGCAGGGAAGGGGTTAACACCAGGGGCGATCAGGGGGTTCAGTGTGCTCCTAGGGAATGCTTTTTAAGGCTGGCCATACATTATACAACTTTTGTCTATAGATTTCCTTTAGATTTACCAAAACCATATAATATGAGGTCAAATCTAAACACTTTCAATTTGTATGCAATCAAGCAGGCCCTTGTACTACACAGTTGAAGGTAAATCTAAAGGAAATTGAATAAGAAAATTGTATGGTGTATGGCCAGCTTAACTGTGGGGGAGTGGATGCACTGGAGGAAAAGAGAGATCCATGTTTTAGCTTAGCTGAAACACAAGATCTCTCTTTTACTCTCTGACAGAACAGCGACCTGCCTTGTTTACATGCCTTTCCTTCGAACGATCGGCCGGACCCGCTGATTGGCTCCTTCATAGCGGGAGTGGCACTCTGGCTGCGCGTGCGCCCCCCTAGATTGTGTGCACAAAATCATTTACAGGTATATGATTTTGTGCCGCCGGGCCGTCCTGCCACAGTATATATGCGGTGGGTGGTCTGGAAGCAGTTAAGCTTGTGAATTTCGTCCAATTACTGATGAACCAGACAAAATCCTCTTTGAAGGATCCTGGTGGAAGATTGTTGGTCAAGCAGAATCTGCAACCAATCAGGTGCAAGCACTGTTGTTTTTTTTTTACGGCAGGCAGCTCCAGCTGACAGAGTACAAGGGCCACCGCTGGAGATTTGTCCATCTACGTTGTTTAGCATTCACTGTATGGGTAGGGAGGTTGGATTTTCCCCACTTGTATTCTGATGGTAGGAAAGTCTCCTCGTTGTCAGAATATAATAGCTCAGTGGGGAGGATTTCCCCATCCACCTCAAGTGTGTGGATGGGAGAATTGAGTCAATTTATTTACTTATCTATGGGCTGCTGAAAACTGATGTGTTTATGGCCAATTTTACTAATACACACAATTGTATTTATTGACAATTTTACAGACTAGGTTGGATGAAATATGAGACGCTATAGTCAGTATTTTGTAACCTTACGTTTATTTGCATATCCTATCTACACATTTAAAGCACAAATACCATATACTTACTTTTGTACTTGATAAAGGATCAGTAAGGCCTCATTCACACATGTGTCAAAGGGGCAGTAAAAACAGGTAGTTGATCAATGTTTTTACCAACCACCTAACTACAAGTTGACATGGTGGTTTCTTTGATTTGTACACATTGATGTAGCGGTTGTGGTAAGGCAAATTTTATACATGATACCATGTTTGCCAGGTGGTGCTGCTTGCCAAGCATGTCCTTTGAAGTCAATGGGACCATCCCACAACGTCAAGCACTTTTCTGCAGCAGAGAATTACATTTTACGAACCGACTTTGGGGCCCTGTAACTCAGGGCCACTTGGTGATAGGAACCCCAAATTTGGATATGCTGTGGTGCCACTGGGTTTGCACACCAAATTTGGGGTTCCTAGCACCAAGTGGCCCAGAGATACGAGGCCCCAAAGTCGGGTCGGAAAATATCGTTCTCTGCTGCAGAAAAATGCTTGACTCCAGTATAAGCCGAGGGGGGCACTTTGAGCACAAAAAAATTCAGCTTATACTCGAGTATATACGGTATGTAATTTTAACCCTTGCTATAGAGTGGTGGGGGACACAAACTAGTGAAGTTTTTGGGTTGATGTAATTCAGCTTTAAAATTCCTGCTATGAATATCTTTTATCAGCCACTTCCTGTTGTAGAATGACAATTCACTTTTCCTGTTTCCCAGTTGTGTTCATATATTATCACCCCATCATAAGGGCTTTGGATAGAGATAACAAGTGGCTGCTTCATCACCCATTACACAGTCATAGTTCACTGGCCCATGATCACCATCAGAAAACTCATCCTGAGAAATGAAATGCAGCCATTGCTGGAGTGGATGCATAAGGAAAAGAAACAACCTGCAGATTGTCAGCACTCTAATGCAACAAATAACAAAATAAAGTTTAAAACATGCTTTTAATAAAAAAATAGAAATTATTCATGTTATGTAATGTTTTATTAATTTAAATGTCAAAAAATGCAGCTCGTGTTTGCCTTGAGTTCCACTTTTTTAAATTGAAGCATATATCCCTAGCACACCAATTAACATCCAAAAATGTATTAAAGTGATCACAGCACAGTAGTAAATTGTGCAGTTTCGGGGGCCACGTTGACCTCTTCATCAGGCAAGTACAATGGAATTCAAACCATCTCCAGGAACTTGTGTGATGGGGATATTCTGCTTGATCCACTTTAGATTTGGTATTCGGTGCACACTTCACCAGCTTCAATGATGACAAGAATGCCGGTACAATCAACGCACATGCAGTACACTCTACAAAAAAGGTGTTATACTCATCTTATGTTTGTTGGTGATTCATGTCGCCTGCACCCGACCAAAACTATAATGAGGGCTGACAAAGCTATGTTATAAATACAAAATATATTGTGAAAAAATGTATCAAAGTGTATTTGCTTTGTACTACAGATATAAAAAATAAACCTGCCTGCAGCTATTATCACTGCACTCCTCTGCTTTCCTGATCCACTGCTGGACAATTCCAGTAAAGAATTCCAGTATGGCACACATTCAGTAGTGATGATATTCCTCAGTCTACATGAGTGAAGTTTAGAGATTTAATTTCCCTGAAAATGGGTACATTTCAACAAAATTTCACTATTTCAGCAAAATGCATTGGAGTTATTGGGGAAGATAAAATTAAAGTGGTTGTAAACCCTTACAGACCACTTTGCCCTACAGGTAAGTCTAGATTAAGGCTTACCTGTAGGTCCAAGAAATATCTCCTAAACCTACACGGTTAAGGAGATATGTCACAAAAATAGGGCACCGATGTCTACGGCACATGCACGCCGTAGACAACGGCACAGGCGCACTGGGCGTGCCGCAAGTGAAGGCAAACGTGCTGTCACTTACGGCTCCCAAGCGCATGTGCTGGAGTGACGTCATCGCTGCTCCGGCCACTCACAGCGCCAGAGCAGCGATACCCGGAAGGAAGATGAACGCTTCGTGGAAGAGGGGACAGCGGGACATCACTGGCTCCTGTGTCAGGTAAGTGACACATAATGGGCTACTATGCAATGCATAGTATTCCATTATGCTTTACCTTTGCAGGGAAACAAAGAGGAAGTAAACCCATCAGGGTTTACTTCCTCTTTAAGGTGGCTTTGGGGGTTTTAACCACTTGATGATATTGAATATAATTGATACATCATAAAAAGTGTCAACTACTTTTTAAGGATGCATTTCTTATGTCCAGCTTCTCTCCCCTGGACACAGGTAACCCAGCCACTATTACTGGCAAATACCGGCTGTCAACATGGCAGCCAGCAAATGTTTTGTATTACGAAGCAGGAGTGCCTGACAAAATGTAATGAATCTATGTATTGTTTTATTGTATTTATTACTTCATTTATAGATCAAAGGTTTAACCTTTGATCTGCATATGACATCACATAAAAAAAAATTTATTTTTTTTTTTAAATGAAAATGTGCTACTATTTAACCCTATATTCTCTTCAGCAATTTTTTCTGCTGATTTATTTTTTCTTCTTTTTTTGTTTTACCACTAATAATAATTTTTTAATTTGTTTTGTTTGTTGCTTTTTCAATGTACCATAACAAGTTAAAAACAAAATGCCTTTTTCATTTGCAATTAAATTTGCGTGCTTTGTACCAAAAACTTAATTTTAAACAGGACAAATTATAGAATAAAATTCAGACTTTTTATTTACAGTAAACCTACATGTTTTAAAAATAATACTGGTCAAACAGAAAACAAGGGTATTTTTTATGTTTGTATGTTTCTTCGTTTATAGATTCCATAAAAAAAAAAATGTTTGCAAAACCAAATTGCCAAAAGAGAGTCTTGCTTTTTACAAAACAGTGTATGTCGTATTTGTTATTTCATGTAATGACAAAGTTATCACCAAATAAAGAGGCCCATAGTGCAAATGTAAACATTGTTCTGGTCTATATACAGGCACATAGGTATGAGAAATTAAGCATTTAAAGGATAAGTTTTTATATGATATGTTCCCAATGCTGCAGCCACTGCCCAATACCCCCCCCCCTCTCCTTGTGACAGCAGTACAGGGGGGAGGTTCCCCATACTAGCTGTCACTTTTTTAAATCAGCGGCGCCATGTGGGGCTCCTCCCACAGGGCCACGTCATTCATTTACCCAGCTCTGTGTGCGATAGAAACTACAAGTCCTGACATCCTTTGCAGCTGTCAGCTTGTAGTTCTCCATTAACTACTACTGTGCTGTGGGGCACTGTAGTAGTTCATTGCTTCTTCCTGTCAGTGTATCTACTTGCCTGTATGTGATGTATGGGCACACATATATATTGACAGATCTGCAGGAGACCTGCATGGCACCAGCTGATTGCTGGTGTAATGCTTTACAGGCTGCAGAAAAAAAAAATACACATTTTTACCTGCAAGAAATGTTCATTTATTATTTTTTAAACAGTGAACTTATATTAAGGGTGTAGCAGGCTATAAAGGGATCCTGAATGTTACAGAAGTGTCTTCCACCTATCCTAAACCTGTTCTTGAGCCACAAAATGGTCCCATCATTAGTCTCATTATTCAACATTCCTTTCAAAGGAAAAAAATAAAACAGACAGCGGAAAAAGTAAAATTAAAAAGTACAAATACATAAATGAAGAAAATGCATACAATTCTAAATAAACCCTGAATACACCCCACCCCCTCCCACATCATCCCATGAATCCTCTCAATGAAAAATGTTAAAAAAAAATTGTAGAAAGTTTTGCTTAAGCAGCTAAGTGATTACAATTTAAGAGTTTCTGCTGCAGGGGAAGTTAAAAAAAGTGAAATCAGTTTCACTCAAATCCCTCCTCTCTTCCCCACTTTAGTAATTAATACAATTTAATATTGTTACATTGTATTTTGTTGTAGCTTTTATGTGTAGATTAAATGTTTGTCCTGCTCCATAATTTTGGCAAATCCAGAAGTGACATATCATTTTCTTTTTTTTAAATTCAATTCTTAATTCTTTAATACAATTGTTCTCATATAATCCTTTACTAAGCACTAATTAACTCCAATAAGTCCTAGCTCCTTCCTGTCCCTCTTTTCTTAGTGAGTTTTTTTACACTTTTATTAATTTTGTTTATTTTTTTTTATAGAACGTGCTAAAAAATACACAAATGTCTTTAATTTATTTATGAATATGTTTTTATGTACATTATACCAGAAATGCCATTTCTGTTTTCTAAATGAGAAAGAGTTGTGACTTTTTTTGTCTTCTTTGTGTTTTTAAAACAATGCTATTGTAACAAAGCCTACCATAAAAAGATATGTATCACTTAATAATAATTAGTAATGACAATGTTATTGTTGAATCAGTTGTTCATTCTGGCCCTTAAAGAGGAAGTAAACCCTCTTAGAAAAACGAGAAAAGAAAAACCCTGCAAGAAAAAAGCATAAAGAGCTAGTATGCATAACTCTGGAACGACGTCGTCTCAGAGTTACTAACGGGTATCGCGTCTCCGGCGCTGTGATTGGCCGAAGCCACGATGACGTCACTCCTGCGCATGCGCGTGGGAGCCTTTGGTAACGGCACGGAGACCGCAGCAACGGCACATAGGTGCCATTGCTTCAGTTTTCCCCAGTGCGCATGTGCCGATAACATTGCACATGCAGGGGACAGGGGATATCTCCTAAACCGTGCAGGTTTAGGACATATCCTGGGTAGCTACAGGTAAGCCTTAATATAGGCTTACCTGTAGCATAAGGTTGTAAAATTGGGTTTACAACCCCTTTAAAGGGGTTGTAAACTCTCAAGGTTTTTCACCTTAATGCATTCTATGCATTAAGGTGAAAAAACTTTTGTAGTGCAGCTGCCCCCCAGAGCCCCCTTTTACTTACCTTAACCTGATCGTTCCAGTGGTGGGGACGAGCAGAGCAGCTCCAGCTGCTGTCCTCATTGGCTGCAGGAGCATTGGCTCCCGCTGCTGTCAATCAAAGCCAGTGACACGGGAGCTGGAGGTAGGGCTGAGTCCTGTCTGTGTCAATAGACGCTGCAGCAGGACTGGGGAGCGCACCCACACGAGTGCCCCCAGGGAATAAGTCTCTCCGTGGGGGCACTCAAAAAAAGGAGGAGCCAGCAGCGCCACTGGAGGACCCCAGAAGAGGAGGATCGGGGGCCCCTCTGTACAGAACCCTTGCAGAGGTAAGTATGAAATGTTTATTATTTAAAAAAAAAAAACTTTATAACCCATTTAAAGCCTAATTCAATTTTTTTAAATCTAATACCCAACAATTCAGAAGATCTCACTATCATATTAATTCCCCTAAAAAAAAAAATTCCTCTGCAATCCAGTGGTGGTGTTCTTGCGAGCTTAATGATTCCCACATCTTCATATCTACTTTGTGTGAGTGCAGGGTGTGAAGGACCTGCCCACTGGGGGTACAGTCATCAATCCACCTGGGCTCACAGGCAAAAGGTGTTAGATGTTGAGGGAAAAAAGTGACGCCACTTGACCAGATCCCTACGAAAAAGTCATCTTTTGCAGAGATTCATTATGAAATGAATGCTCCAGGGGCTCCAGGGACTTAGATTTAAGGTGGAGCTAGGTTTAAAAGAAGTTGTAAAGACAGAATTTTTTTTATCTTTAATTACCTTCTGTGTGTAGCAGCCTCCTCAGCACCCCCTAATACTTATCTGAGCCCCATCTCTGTCCAGAAATGTCCTTGGCCGCTAGACCCTCCTGATTGGCTGAGACACAGCAGAGGCGCTATTGGCTCCCGCAGCTGTCAATCAAAGTCAGTTAGCCAATCAGAAGAGCGAGGGGGTGGGCCCGAATGTCAGCTCCATGTCTGAATGGACACACAGAGCTGCTGCTTTGCTTGGGTGCCCCCCAGACCAAGCTGCTTGCTTTGGGGGCACTCGACATGAGGGAGGGGCCATGAGCAGCAAAGAGGGACCCGAGAAGAGGTGAATCCAGGCTGCTCTTTGCAAATCCGCTGCAACAGAACAGGTAAGTATAACATGTTTGTTGGTTAAAAAAAATAAAACAGATTTTACAATTACTTTAAAGCACATTAGGTGCAGGGAAAACGTAAGAAAGGAACACATGGACCGATATAGTTGACGTCTCCTTTTTCCCTATTTCAAAATATTACTAAACTAAAGGCACACCTTTTTTGGGAGTGGAGTGGGATTAGAACACATGTCACTTATTGCTCTCTGTATCCCCGTTAGGGAGATTAACACTCTCTATATTTGTCCTATTTACCATCATCATTGAAAGCAAAGGTAAAAGAAAGTTCCACATTTTGGGTTGTCCCCAGAAAAGTACTAAAGTGAAAATTGGGACACTGGTTCTGGTGACCTGGGGGTCCCCAAGGGCTTCTCTTAATTTGCAGGGGTTTCCTCTCACTTCCTGTTTTGGTTTTGAGACAGGAAGTGAAGTGAAATATCCCTAATAGGACACAATGGGACACAGATGACAAAAAATAAACTGACAAGGGTTATGAACTTCCCTTGCTTTATCCAAAATGGGAAAAAAAAAGTTTTCCTTATAGTTCTTAGTACTTTAAGTATTTATCACTGACCCAACATAAGCATGTTTTCTGATCTTGATACTTGTTCTAGATGAGTAGTAACTTGGAAAATACTGAAGTCAGCGCAATAGTCAGGCAACTGACATTTTCAGCAGGTCAACAACTGCAGCCTCCTATTTCTTTAGGATGGTTTTACTTTGACGATGCACCTGTATTTCCCTCTACAGGGTGGTTGTGTTATATATGTCAATGTGGAAATCTTTGACAGTTGGCAAACTAAACAGTTAGCCTGCACACGTATATATCACCATGTCCAAAAAAGGTGAATGGAATTGAAGCAGCACATTAATCCTTCTACAGCACCATCATTTTATATAGATATGCTGCTACTCCCTCCAAAACATGGAATCAGTTGATAATTCTGCACAAAAGCCTACACCCATAACTCTTATTTCTGGAAGGATTTTAAAATGTACAACCCAACCATTATACTGTATATCTTATGCTTGTATGAAATGGTTAACATGCAAGGCTACACATCACATAGGTGAGGATGATTCATGAACAGATATGTGCAATGGCTGTTTAGTTTGAGTTGTATGTGTTGACAAGCAGAGAAGGGATGGGAGAAGAGCGTGATGTGAGCATTTGTGTCAAAGTGTTATGGCTCACTAGGCAGCACTTCCTTTAATTGTGTTCTTAGGAGTTATGATTTGTGCTATTTATTTGTGTGTGTGTATATATATATATATATATATATATATATATATATATATATATATATACATACAGTATCTCACAAAAGTGAGTACACCCCTCACATTTTTGTAAATATTTTATTTTATCTTTTCATGTGACAACACTGAAGAAATGACACTTTGCTACAAGTAGTAGTGAGTGTACAGCTTGTATAACATTGTAAATTAGCTGTCCCCTCAAAATAACTCAACACACAGCCATTAACGTCTAAACCGCTGGCAACAAAAGTGAGTACACCCCTAAGTGAAAATATCCAAATTGTGCCCAATTAGCTATTTTCCCTCCCCAGTGTCTCACAAGGTCTTAGGTGTGAATGGGGAGCAGGTGTGTTAAATTTGGTGTTATCGCTCTCACTCATACTGGTCACTGGAAGTTCAACATGGCACCGCATGGCAAAGAACTCTCTGAGGATCTGAAATAAAGAATTGTTGCTCTACATAAAGATGGCCTAGGCTATATGAAGATTGCCAAGACCCTTAAACTGAGCTGCAGCACTGTGGCCAAGACCATACAGTGGTTTAACAGGACAGGTTCCACTCAGAACAGCCCTCGCCATCGTCGACCAAAGAAGTTGAGTGCACATGCTCAGCGTCATATCCAGAGGTTGTCTTTGGGAAATAGAGGTATGAGTGCTGCCAGCATTGCTGCAGAGGTTGAAGGGTCAGTCTGTCAGTGCTCAGACCACACTGTATCAAATCGGTCTGCATGGCTGTCTTTCCAGAAGGAAGCCTCTTCTAAAGATGATGCACAAGAAAGCCTGCAAACAGTTTGCTGAAGACAAGCAGACTAAGGACATGGATTACTGGAACCATGTCCTGTGGTCCGAGGAGACCAAGATAAACTTATTTGGTTCAGATGGTGTCAAGTGTGTGTAGCGGCAACCAGGTGAGAAGTACAAAGACAAGTGTGTCTTGCCTACAGTCAAGCATGGTGGTGGGAGTGTCATGGTCTGGGGCTGAATGAGTGCTGCTGGCACTGAGGATCTACACTTCATTGAGGGAACCACGAATGCCAACATGTTATGTGGCATACTGAAGCCGAGCATGATCCCCCTCCCTTTGGAGACTGGGCCAAAGGGCAGTATTTCAACATGATAATGACCCCAAACACACCTCCAAGATGACCACTGTCTTGCTATAGAAGCTGAGGGTAAAGGTGACCAAGCATGTCTCCAGACCTAAACCCTATTGAGCATCTGTGGGGCATCCTCATATGGAAGGTGGAGGAGTGCAAGGTCTCTAACATCCAACAGCTCTGTGATGTCACCATGGAAGAGTGGAAGAGGACTCCAGTGGCAACCTGTGAAGCTCTGGTGAACGCCATGCTCAAGAGGGTTAAGGCAGTGCTTGAAAATAATGGTGACCACACAAAATATTTACACTTTGGGCCTAATTTGGACATTTTTACTTAGGGGTGTACGCATTTTTGTTGCCAGTGTCTTAGACATTAATGGCTGTGTGTTGAGTTATTTTGAGGGGACAGGAATTTACACTGTTATACAAACTGTACTTCTTTAGTGTTGTCATATGACATTATATAATAAAATATTTACAAAAATGTGAGGGGTGTACTCACTTTTGTGACATACTGTATATATATATATATATATATATATATATATATATATATATATAAATCTCCAAATCAGGTGTGATGTACAGTATTTCGGCAATCTCACTGTGCAATGCAATCAAGCCATCCCACGGGCCACATGCACAAAACAAACAAAAAAATACCCCAAAAAATATATGCAAACATATCAGAAGTATTCGATTGCATGACAGTTTCGGTCTAGCATGATCACTCCCTTCCTTACGTCCTTCCTCAGGCTTATGTGTTTCTATCTGAGGAAGGGCATGATCATGCTAGCATCATGCAAACAAACAAGACTGTCCTTTTAAATATTAAGTATTCACATCAATGTGCACAGCCCACATATATGTGCTCCAAAAAAAATTATAAAAAAATTAGCACGCACTGTTTACCACTTTTTTGGCGCACATACTGTATAAGCTGCTCACTTTTGAAAATCTATGAATAAAAGGCCCCAGGTTTGACTTTTCAGTCTCTGCATCCTACCTTGTGGCCAGACAGTGCTTGTACTGCACATGCACCAGTCCTCCTTTATAGAGAATGGTATGGTATGCGAAAAGGGTAGCATAAGAGGATGATGGGAGTATGTAGAGCTTTATTATATTTAGTTTAAAAGAATTGAAAAAGTAATTTAGTCTGTATTAATGTGTTTTAACAGAATACAAATGCATGTGCAATCATATGGTAATTATTATCAAAGCAGAACTCCACTCAGGATAACAATCTAAGTACATTTAAATAATGGATGGTTAGCTGTAGTTCCTTTTGACTAACAGCTTCAGCAATACATGGCAGCGAGCTTCTAATTTTAGGCATTTTGCAAAAAGTGGAGTTCATTGGTGGATGAAATTGCATTGTGGGTAATGGCTAGTTTGTGTCTGAAGCTCCCAGAAGCAAAGCACTTATTTTTCTTTCACAGTCCAAATACTTTATGGAACATTATCTTAGACTGTGCGTAAAAACCAGGTAAAATAGCTTTTAACTTTACTTATTTATTGTTGAAATTTGTCTTCGTTTTCTGTTGGGGTATTTCATCGCTTTACAGATAGAATCTGCATACTTGGGCTCCTGATTTCCTACGAATGTTACAGTGTAACTGACAACAATAGAGGTTCGGTTGAGAGGAGCCTACATAAAATATAAAGGTCATAGTACTAATATACAGCATTATCTCCATATTAACCTTTAGCGATGTCCCAATTGTAATGCATTGCAGTCTAAAATTGAAAAGATCACCCTTAATGTGTGGGTGTAATGTCCTTTAATTAAAGTATTTTTCTTGCATAAATGTGTTTGCTCTTGGTCATTCAAACATGAGTGTTTTTAATTTGGGAATATAATTTGTGATTAGGGAATTTGTGATCCAAAGACTCGTCTATTACATGGTACAAAGAACAATGATTTATTTAACAGTCATAGCCTATTAACCGCAGCAACTGAATTCCTGGCAATTTGTGTTGTTCGTTTCTGTTCAATTCATTTTTATGATAGGTAATGCATATTTTGATGAATTTCCGCCCAAAAGCATTATAGCAGAAAGATGTATACTATATCCTTTACGTGATAGTGTTACTATTGTCATAAATACATATTTATACTAAAGCTTAATGACACAGAGTCACAAAGTCGGTCTTAAAGTGGAAGTAAACCCCCCTATCGTTTTCAGCCAAGGAAGCTGCCATCTTTGCCTCTGTTTAATCTTCAACTGCCACAGTGCTGCACATGTGATCCGTTATGACACCAGCCATTGGATGGTTTGACTGTTTGGTTGAGAGCACAGCCAATGTGCAGTTAGCATTCCCGGCATGCCTTTTTTTTAAAAACTGTTAAATCGATGGGTTTACTTCCGCTTTAACTAAAACTGAAAGCACAACCTTTTTCAACCATCACATTAGTAAAAAGAAAAGTACAGAGCTGGCAGGTCACAGTGCTGCATATGCATTACATGGCTGCATAGACTTCTGTGGGGTGCAAGTCCATAAGCACATAGTGGCTTCACATGCATTTCAATAAAGTCTATGTGGCAAAGTAGAGCATGCACTGAACATCCAGAAAAAAAATTTATGAATATCAACAAGTGAGGTCATATTAATCAAGTGAAGTCACTTTAATGTCGTTATGAGCTGATCAAATAAGATCCCCAAGATGTGCACATAACAAAACTTAAAAAATGATTCTATTATTTATGGTGAAATGCATCTATAGTCAAAGCCTGCAAAGAGAGTTTTCAGGGTTCATTTATACATGCTCCCGCAGCCCAATCTTTGACATGGGTGTTTTATGAATTTACCAAGCACAACAGCTGCAGTGGCTTGAAAAAATATTCATACCCCTTGACATTTTCCACATTTTTTATGTTACGACCAAAAACGTAAATGTATTTTATTGGGATTTTATGTGATAGACCAACACAAAGTGGCACATAATTGTGAAGTGGAAGGAAAATGATAAATGGTTTTCAACATTTTTTTACAAATAAATATGTTAAAAGTGTGGCCTGCGTTTTGTATTCAGCCCCCCTGAGTCAATACTTTGTAGAACCACCATTCACTGCAATTACAGCTGCAAGTCTTTTTGGGTATGTCTCTACCAGTTTGTACATCTAGAGCTGTATTTCTCAACCTTTTTTCAGTCATGGCACCCTTTAAAATTATGGACAGTCTTGAGGCGCCTCAATCTAAAATGTAAAAACTGTTCTAATAGTTTTATATAATGCATCAACATTGATACACATAGGACACCCATCGTTAGAAGTGATTTATTCTTCCAAAGCAAATACACTTTTGCAAACTGGTACTGATTGGTATTCCAATGTTTCTCTTCTCTTTCAATTTTTTCCCCATCACTTAGCTAATAAGACCACAAAGCTGATGGAGAGGGGAAAGGGAGGGTCAGACAAGTATTATATGCAGGCAACTGACATCCTCCTTATCAACTCATGATGTCATTGGTCGTTAGGAGGTTGGCAGCTAGAAGGTTATAAGTGTGTACAATGAAAACCTGTGACTTTCTGTAACTAAAAGGCAGTCTTCATCCACCCACCAGCTTGTATACAATATTTGGGCAATTTTTAGGCATTTTCCCCAGAAGAAACATCAAGGGCACATGGGTACATGGGCACCCTAGTTGAAAAAGGCTGATCTAGAGAGTGACATTTTTGCCCATTCTTCTTTGTAAAATAGCTCAAGCTCTGTCAGATTAGATGGAGAGTGTCTATGAACAGCAATTTTCAAGTCTTGCCACAGATTTTCAATTGAATTTAGGTCTGGACTTTGACCGGGACATTCTAACACGCTTTGATATAAATCATTCCATTGTAGCTCTGGCTGTATGTTTAGGGTCGTTGTCCTGCGGGAAGGTGAACCTTCGCCCCAGTCTCAAATCTTTTGCAGATTCTTCTAAGATTGCCCTGTATTTTGCTCCATCCATCTTCCCATCAACTTTGAATAGCTTTCCTGTCCCTGCTGAAGAAAAGCATCCCCACAACATGATGTTGCCACCACCATGTTTCACGGCGGAGATGGTGTGTTCAGGGTGATGTGCAGTTTGTTTTCTGCCATACATAGCGTTTTGGTTTTAGGCCAAAAAGTTAAATTTTGGTCTCATCTGACCAGAGCACCTTCTTCCACATGTATGCTGTGTCCCCCACGTAGCTTCTCACAGACTGCAAACAGGACTTTTTATGGCTTTTTTTCAACAATGGCTTTTTGCTTGCCACTCTTCCATAAAGTCCAGATTTATGGAGTGAATGACTAATAGTTTTCCTGTGGACAGATTCTCCCACCTGAGCTGTGAATCTCTGCAGCTCCTCCAGGGGAGGGCCTCTTGGCTGCTTCTCTGATTAATGCTCTCCTTGCTCGGCCTGTCAGTTTAGGTGGACGGCCATGTCTTGGTAGGTTTGCAGTTGCGCCATACTCTCTCCATTTTCGGATGATGCATTGAACAGTGCTCTGTGAGATGTTCAAAGCTTGGGATATTTTTTTTCTAACCTAACCCTGCTTTAAACTTCTTTACAACTTTATCCCTGACCTGTCTGGTGTGTCCCTTGGCCTTCATGATGCTGTTTGTTCACTAAGGTTTTCTAACAGACCCCTGAGGGCTTCACAAAACAGCTGTATTTATACTGAGATTAAATTACACACAGGTGGACTCTGTTAGGTGATGTCTGAAGTCAATTGGTTCCACTATATTTTAGTTAGGGGTATCAGAGTTAAGGGGGCTGAATTCAAATGCACGCCACACTTTTCAGATATTTATTTGAAAAAAAAATTGAAAAAACATTTATAATTTTCCTTCCACTTCACAATTATGTGCTACTTTGTGTTGGTCTATCACATAAAATCCCAATAAAATACATTTATGTTTTTGGTTATAACATGACAAAATGTGGAAAATTTCAAGGGGTATGAATACTTTTTCAAGGCACTGAGCAGAAGGGGAGGAAGCCTTGGGTGCAAGAGATAGGCCAGATAAAGTTTTTTTCTAGATCAATCCTGTGCACACAAAGTCCTCAGTGCTTGAAAAATAACTACAGTCGCCCTCCCATTGTGGCATCTAATGGCACAGGCCTTTTGTACATAATGTAAAATGTAGTCCTGCTTACATTCCCTAAATATTATTTATATATTACCAGTGATGAAATAATGAAAAACCCAGTATTAGTGTTATAATCCTCTTCTGTGATTCTAGCTGTAGGGCTCAGATAATAAAAAAAAAAAAAAAGTAACATAGCAATGGTAAAACAAGAATTAAAAAAAAATATCTGTTCACTAGACCATCTAGCTCATTAGTTAGTAATTGCCAATATCCAATATCTGTGAATCAGCCTGATCTGGTTTTGACCTTGAACCTGGGCAGATTGGTTCCCTCATCTCTGCCTATTACTGTCTAATAAAGAAAAATCTGCAGTCTGGTATATGAAAATCCCAAGTGCTGTACACACATACAAATGAAGAAAGTGTCTTATGAAATAACAACTTACAACTGAAAAGACTTCTTGCCTTTCTATATCTATTTAGCTATCTATCTATCTATCTATCTATCTCTATCTATCTATCTATCTATCTATCTATCTATCTATCTATCTATCTATCTATCTATCTATCTATCTATCTATCTATCTATCAATCTATGAAACTGTATCAAAATCACTGTAAAGTCTAGAACAAAGGCAACTTTAGTGATGGGCCTGATCATTATCCAATAGATATCTTAAAGTGGTAAAGTCAAACTGTTTTGTAGCATTCCCTGTATCAGGGCTCAAGTCCTGCGGGAATGCATGGGAACGGAGTTCCTGTACTTTTTCCACAACAGGAACTCAGTTCCCGTTAGCAGCCGTGTCCTGCAAGACTTTGAAGTATGCAAGCTGTGAAAAATACCACTTTTGAAGCGTTCGTGCATATGAGCGTATCATTTTTTTTTTTTGGTGGGCAAGTGGATCTTGGGTGGGAGTTCCCACACTTTTTTCCCCAGGACTTGACCCCTGCCCTGTATTAAGGTAAACAAAAAAAAATACCACACTAACTGTTTCGCCCCATTCCCTAAACACTTACCTACCTCCCCTCATTGCGCTGTCCTGGCTGCAGCACCACTCCTCTCACTTCCATTTTCAGTGAGGGCAGTGGGGTCATTGGCACCTGAGACTGAATAGTTTGCTTCCTATGCTAGAAAAAGCATTTAGATATTTGTATATTGCGATCATATCTCCTCTTAAGTGTCTCTTCCTCAGGGATAATACGTATAATGATTGTAGTTGTTCCTCATAACTAAGGTCCTCCAGACTCCTTTTTAGCTTTGTTGTCCTTCACTGGACTCTATGCAGTTCCAGCACATCCTTCCTGAGGACTGGTGACCAGAATTGGACGGTATACTCAAGATGTGGCCGAAGCAGAGTTTTGTAAAGTGGTAAAATTATAGTTTAATCTCTACAGTAAATACCCTTTTAATGCATGGCAATAGTCTGCTGGCCTTTCTTGCTGCAGCTTAGCATTGCATGCTATTGCTGTGTCTTTGATCTACTAGGACCCAAAGATCCTTTTCCATCCTTGATTCCCCCAGAGTTTCTCCCCCTAGTGAGGAACTTGCTTGCATATTTTAGACCCCAAATGCTTTGCTTTACAGTTTTCAATGTTTAATCTTATTGCCATGTAGTTGCCCACCCCTTTATTTTATCAAGGTTTTCTAAGCAGCAGGATAAAGCTTCTATATTTACCTTGCTTAACTTTGTATCATCAGCAAACACTGAGATTTAACTATTTATACAAACCTCTATATCGCTTATGAACAAATTAAACAGAATTGACCCCAAATACATAGCATGAAAGAATAAAAAGAAGAGATTCACTGGATCAACACATGTAGTAATCAGTAGGGATGGGCCCGGTGTTCGATTCGAACCCATGTTCGAATCGAACATCGGCCTTTCGTCCGCTCGTCGAGGGCAGAACTCTGAGGGCCGTTTGCATCAAATTCGTGTGATGGGAATACTCCACAATGCACTGCACCAGTCGCAGTGCATTGCTGGCTGATGATTGACCAAGCATGCACTGTGACCCCGCATGCTTGGCCAATCATAGAGCCAGCGGCGAGGAGAGCAATAATTGGCCACAGGCAGGATGCCTGTGGCCAATTATAGCTCAGGGGGTTTAGTACACGCCCCACACTATATAAGACCACCGCGCCGGTGGCCTTGTGTAGTGTGTTCCGGCTTGAGGAAGAGTGACAGTGTACTGTACATGTACACACTATATGTGAATCATTTCTGTGTGGGGAAAGTGTAGGGAAAGAGGAAAAATAGGCAGGAATAGTGTATTCTTCTCAGCCTTTGCTTGTGGGGAAAGTGTAGGGATAGAGGAAAAATAGGCAGGGATAGTGTGTTCTTCTCAGTGCTGTTCTCTACCAATCCAGCCATCTGCAGGAGTTAGTGTGTGTGTGTGCTGTGTGAGTATAGCACAGCAGTAGCACACTAAACCACCTTACACTGTATCTGCCCTGTTGTCACCTAAGACAGCCATCTGCAGGAGTTAGTGTGTTTTGTGTGCCTCCAGCACAGCACAGTATACAAAAACAGTCCATACATACATACATACATACATACAGTATATACCTACAGTCCCTGTCTTGTTTGCACCGCCTGTATACTGCGGTTCAGAGTATATAGGGTTTTAGGTATAGGGTTTTATTTTGGGTGCAGGGTTCCCCTTAATATCCATACAAGACCCAAAGGGGCTGGTAATGGGCTGGGGTAGGGGGGGGATGGGGTAGCCATGCCATTTTTCTCAAAGGATTTTCATCCATATTGCCAGGACAAGACATGACATTAAAGCCGCAAGCAGTTTTAAATGGCTTCTTTTTTTCCTTTACAAATGTCATTTTTTGCAGGGACAATTCTAAACACGGGAAACACATGTCACTTCACAGGCATACTTTAGACACCCCCCAGGTACCATATTTAAAGGAATATTTCACTTTTTTTTTTTTCACTTTATGCATCATTAAAATCACTGCTCCAGAAAAAACTTCAGTTTTTAAAACTTCTTTTTGCATTGATACATGTCCCCTGGGGCAAAACCCGGGTCACCAAACCTTTTTTATAACAATAACATGCATATTGGCCGTTATAATTAGCACTTTAGATTTCGAACGTTCGCGTCCATTGTAACTAATAGGGTTCTAACGTTTGTGCAAACTTTCGGTCCGTTCGCAGGTTCTGGTGTGTACCGAACCCGGGGGTGTTCGGCTCATCCCTAGTAATCAGTATCAGACAGCAGACAGTATAGAGTCTGCTGTCTAGGCTGTGTCAACCATAACCCTAATCAATAAACAAAAATACAGAGCAATAACTGGTGCCGTCAACATGACGAGGCATACATGTGAACAACTGGAGACGAGTTTTCCAAGAAAATCACATTGTGGAACACTTGGTTGAGTAAAATGTCGCAGCTTTATTGAAAAAATTATTGCACATATCAAACACAAAACCCCAAAAATATTGATAACCTTCACCCAAAATAAGAGTTAAAAACAGGCAATGTTGTCTATTGACAGGTATTAGCAGCTGCACACACGTCCTAGCATACAGGCAATCACTCTGCAATTAGAATAAGGCTAGTTAGCATAAAAGTCCAAGGAGGGAGAAGAAATCACATTCATAGAAGCTGGGAGCCATATACTAATGGCAGTATGCCAGTGGAAAGAACATGCTCCGTGCAAACCTATTGGAACTGTTCTATAGCAGTAAAGTAAGTTCAGAGCATGGCTGACAATATCAGCAGATGATCCTTTGAGGCATGCCTAAGTTCATCCTGGATGGAGTAGTGAGATAGATTAATTAGGATAGTCTCCGTTTAAATAGCATGGGCAAACTCCTCAGGATGTGGGTGTCAGATGGAAACCACTGCTGTGTAACGGTAGGAATAAGATTGAAAAGTTGTATAGGGAGGATGGAAGCCAGAGTGCATGTGGGATGAGAAAGTGTCCCCAAGAATTGACCCCAAGATTGAGCCAAGGGGTACCCAACATACAACTACAGACCATTCAGAATATACACTATTTATCACCAGCCTCTAAACGCACTCCTGTAACCTGTTTTCTATTCAGGTACATACACCATTGTCAATACCAACAGCCCTCAATTTGTAATTTAGGCATTTATGGGGCGTTGTATAGAATGCTTTGGAGAAATCAGGATACACCACTATACATTCCTAGAAGTAAGAATGTTAACAGGTTGGTCTAGCAAGAACAATCTTTCAAAAAAATGTTTAAGTCTTTTTAGGACACCGGCTCCTGTTAGCCACACAGGTACATTTTGTGCTGTGTTGCTAACTATACCATCTTGTTTATTATACCCCTCCTTTTCCTTTGTAAAATACAATTAATACAGTTGCCTTCTCCTTGTCACTTGTAACCAACTTCCCCTGATTATTCTTTATGGAATATCCTTGCCTTTTTAGTATTTACCGTATTTATCGGCATATAACACGCACTTTTCCCCCCTAAAAATCGGGGGAAAGTCGTGGGTGCGTGTTATACGCCGATACCCCAAAAAAAAATGTCAAAAATGGCAAGCGCCGCCGAAAAATAGCGAGCGCTGCCGAAAAAGACTGAATTGCGGCCGAAAAAACCCGAAGCCGCGCCGGAATAGACCGAGCAGACTGTTCGGCTCTGCTCGTAGTCCCGCCTCTCTGCGCTCACTCCGGAAACAGCAGGGAAGCGGGACCGCGAGCGGAGCTGAACAGTCGGCTCGGCCTTTTCCAGGGCCGCTTCGGTCTTTTTCGGCCGCGCCTCTGTCTTTTTCGGCGGCGCGCGCGACAGAGAGTCTCGGCGGCGGGAAATTTAAACCCGGACCGGACTTCAAATGACGCTGGCAAGGTACAATGACGCTGGGCATGGCTGCAATGACGCTGGGCATGGCTGCAATGACCCTGGGCAAGGCTGCAATGACGCTGGGCAAGGCTGCAATGACGCTGGGCAAGGCTGCAATGACGCTGGGCAAGGCTGCAATGACGCTGGGCAAGGCTGCAATGATACTGGGCAAGGCTGCAATGACGCTGGGCAAGCTGCAAATGACGCTGGGCAAGCTGCAAATGACGCTGGGCAAGCTGCAAATGACGCTTAAATGTAATTTTTTTTTTCCCTAAACTTCCCTCCTAAAACTTTTTTTCCTTAAAATGCCCTCCTAAACTTGGGGTGCGTGTTATACGCCGGTGCGTGTTATACGCCGATAAATATGGTAGTTATTTTTACTCTCCTCCGCTATGTGTCTCTCGTGGTCAATTTTAGGTGCCTTGATCATGCTCTTACATTTTCTTATTGCATTCTTTGTAGTTTTGGAATGCCGACAGTGACCCCTCAGCCTTATATTTTTTAAAGTTTTTCTCGTTAATAGGCCTTTTACGCTAGAATTTAGCCACCCAGGTTTAACTTTTAGTTCTTTTATATTTCTTGCCTATTGGAATGTACTGGCTAATGCCATTATTTGAATTATTAAAGAACTCTCAATTTTCCTCACTGTTCTTTGTGCCTAGAATTTGATCCCATTTAATGTCCTGTAGTATGGAGTACAGTTTAGTAAAGTTGGTTCTTTTGAAATGTAATGTTCTTGTACCACCCTTGTGTCTCCTTTTCCTATGGTTTACACTGGACATAATTATTCTGTAAATGCTGTTTCCTAAGTTCTCCCTTACGTTTGCAATTAGATCTGTGTTTTTTGTAAATATTAGGAGTAACAGAGCATTATTTCTAGTTGGGCTTCCATCTATTGATACAAGAAATTGTCCTACAAGACTTTTAAGAAATGACAAGCCTTATATGACTGAGCTGTTCTGTCTGCCAAGTCAACTTCTGGATAATTGAAGTCCCTCATGATAACAAAGTTTTGCCACCATTTCTAACTGTGAGAGGAGACTGGTCTTCCCTTTGAAGCTCCAGCCACAAGGATTCCACCTCCTCTCTTGCCCCGTTAGCAATGCCATCCCTTGTATTTACTATCAAATCATTCTTGACCTACAGGCACACTCCTTCCTTTTTTCTGCCTTCCCTGTCCTTCTGATACAGGGAGTTCCTGTTGCAAGCCAGTCATGCGAGTTGTCAAAACAGATTTCTGACACTCCCATGAAGTGGAAATTCTCCTCATGTATCAGCAGTTCCAGTTCTTTCAAATTAACCAAACTTATAGCATTTGTGAGCATGCTTTTTCAGTTCTTTTGCAGAACTGCACATTATTTTCTTCTTATTTTTTCTGTGGCTGCATTATGATTTTGTCTACATACGCACCTCGGTTTTAGGTACTCTAGTTACACTTCCAATGTTGTCTCCAGTGGCACCCTCTAATGAGCTTCCTCTAATGACACCCCCCCACCACCATCACCTAGTTTAAAAGTTCCTCTAACCTTTTGGCCATCTTCCCTGCGGACAGGGCTGCACCCTTGCCATTTAGGTCCAATCCGTCCTTGCGGTAGAGCAAAGCAGTGAAAGAAAATCCATCACATCCCTTAGTAAAAGCACATCACAAAGTAAACAAAAACACTGGCTAAGCACACATTTAACACTTTGATCGCCCTCAATGTTTAACCCCTTCCCAGCCAGTGTCATTAGTACAGTGACAGTGCAAATTTTTAGCACTGATCACTGTATAAGTGTCACTGGTTCCCACAAAGTGTCAAAAGTGTCAGTTAGTGTCCAAATGTTCGCTGCAATATCACAGCCCCGCTATAAGTCACTGATCTCCACCATTATTAGTGTAAAAAAATGAATAAATAAAAATTCCAGTATACAGTATATCCCACAGTTTGTGGACGCTATATACTTTTGTGCAAACCAATCAATATACACTTATTGGGATATTTTTTTACCAAAAATATATAGCAGAATACATACTGAACTGAATTTATGAAGAAATTAGATTTTGACATTTTTTTTCAAAATTGTCAGTCTTTTTTTGTAGCGAAAAAAATTACAAAAAGCAGTGGTGATCAAATAGAAAGATCTCTATTTGTGGGAAAAAAATTACATACACTTTATTTGGGTACAGCGTTGCATGACCGCGCAATTGTCAGTTAAAATAACGCAGTGCTGTATCATTAAAAATGGCCTGGACATGAAAGGGGGCAAATCTCTCGGAGGTAAAGTGTATGTATAAAACACATACTACCTAAACATATACATGTCTTTACCATAATATTGATATTACATTGTCAAATGCCTACAGTGATGTATTGCTAAAGGTTCCACTTTGTTATTTCATGTCTCTTTCTCACCTCCACAGCCTTGACTCAGAAGTGATAAACGGCTAAATCCATATGGTTTTGATATGTACCAGCTATTTATTTTTAGCATGTAATACTTGAAAAGTTTTAATACACCAGTCAAGTAATGAATACAAAATACAAAATATGCAGCACACATCACGTTTCATGTCGCATAAATGCATCTACTGACCTTCTTCTGCATAATAAGGTACACATTCTATGGTCTCATGCTACTGTTGGGAAGCTCTTATATAAAATCACTTGGCCTGACATTCTACTGATTTGAAGGTCTTTGAAGGAAACGTGAGCTTTTTTAGTCCTTTCTCTGTATTAAACTCAATATTTCTTTGGCACACGTTTTCGTAATATATGCTTTATGTCAGAATAATGTATTTCTGTTGGGTTTTCTCTAACCTTTCAACCTGAGATGTTCTTCCATGCTTCTCCCCACTATCGTTCACTATACATTGACTATTGTCATTTATACTGGGTTCAGGTCTTATCTTGTTTTATTCATGCTTTTATTCTCCACCACTTTTTGTCTTGTAGAAATATTCATGGGACTTGGGAAGTACTATATATGTAAACCTTAAAGAGCAACTGCAGTCTTCTCACATATTTTGTAATAAAAATATATTTGCCATTCTGAAGCTTTCCTCCAACCACTTTGCATATTATTTTATATATACTGTGATTCTGTATTTATCAAATATGCTGCAGAAATCTCCCTCCACTAAGTCTGGCTGCATCCATTTTAACTGTGGGCAGCTGAAGCTGCTGTCTGTTCACTTCCTGGATTTACACAGAGGCACACCTCCAGCTCTGCAGCTCTCATTGGCTCTCTTATGACTCATCCCCACTCCCTTCCTGGCAAACTCTCACAAGAGAGAGAGAGAGAGAGAGAGAGAGCTGTGCATGATGTCATAAGCCTAAGCTTTTTACCAGACAAGAAACAGGAAGTGGGCTGTATAAGGTACTTACTGGCAGATTTTTTTTTTTTACTATCCAAAGTTAAAACAACAAGGGCAGAAGATTTAAAGCGGATGTGCACTCCCGATTTTTATTTTTTTTTTACAGTTAAAAATTCAGATCTTTCTAATGACACACTCACTTTTAGTGATCTTTTCCTCCATAGATGTCCATTTTTCTCTAAAATCATAACTTATATAAATAGTATACTGCAGTTTTCATCTTGCTTGTGGGCATTTGAAGCCCACAAGCAATCACTTCCTGGTTCCAGTACTGTAGATTTACCAGCATTCCTTGCTGGTTCCCGCGCATACTCAGTGGTAACTGCGCCGAGCGGTGTAAACATCTTGGTTGCCATCACAACGGGTGGCGCCTTAGGAAGTTCCCGCCCCCATTGTGATGTGAAGCTCTCTCAGAACGGGGAAATCCTGCGAGATTGTGCGGCGGCTCTCCACACTGACTCCTGGGAGTAATGACACAAGATCTCAGGAGACAGTGCGGCGAGGATTATGCTAATCCCCGATAATCCCCGCCCACAGCCGCAGGGCCATTATGCAGGCAACATAGACTGAGCCATATATCTTGAAGTACAAAAAAAAAAAAAAAGGTCCATTGAGCACTCTATTTAGAATCTAGTGAGCTAAACTTGCAAAATTGTGTGAAGATCGGCTTTAATAGATGGAAAGATGAAAAAATGACTGAGGTTCCGCTTTAACAATGAACTTTGCTTATTTGCTCCCTTTTGGTCCATTAATCATACTATTGAAAGCCTTTTGTTCAGCAAACCTAAATGCAGGTAGTTTTTTTTGTATATATGCAAGAAAAGATACCTACCAGTAATCAAGTATTTTATTAAAAGGACACCATAAAGGTTTTTTGTTATCCTTATTTTTTTCAGGTTTATTTGTTGTTTAACCAGTGTTTAAAATTAGTTGTAGGAATAGATATGTAATATATGTAAAAAAATTCAGAGTACTCCGGGTTGGCTAAAGAGAAAGCACAGTAGAACCTTTATGTTTTCATTGTCTGATTGAAATCTCGAACAGTGCAATCTGACAAGAAATCAGATAGATAGAAATATATATGAAATGTATTAAAAAAAAGCCCCAACCGCTGACTGGATAGAATACCATATAATATTCATATGCAATATTTAATATTTATTGCAAAAAAGAAAAAATATGTATATTTTTTAATCCAAACCATGCTTGAATAAATAAATAAAATACTAAAACATAGAGATGTGACTCGATTAATATGGCACCACATTAATTCGAAATTCAAACAAAAGAGGAAGAAGGATAATGACTTCAACTGTTGCCATAGATAACCCCAAATGAAGGAACAAGTACTGAAAACATATATAAAAAAAGGACAAATTTTATTTTAAAATAAAGTTTGTACTTTTTATAACGTTGTCCTTCTTCCTTTTTTGTTTAAATAAATAAAATACGTACAAAAGCACCTTTCCTCTTAAAGCCATTGTCCCAGTTTGAATATTTGTTCCCCAAAATATGTTCTTATTCTTTATTTATACCATTTAAAGGCAATATACTAGTTAGTTAAAAAAAAAATAACTCTATTTTTGGTTTTATGATATATTCATTTTTCACATTTTGCATAAGGAACAAGAATGAAAAAAAAAAAAAAGTCAGAAAATTCAAGAACATTTTGTTCCAGTTACACTATCTCAATCCAATCATATGGAATGAATTTCAAACCCATCAATTATGATCTTGGACAAAGCCAAAGCGATAATACATATTTTCTTCACATTAACCCCCACTTACTTTCACCCTCATGAATTTGTTAATGAGACTAAATGTTACCTGGAACTGAAAATGACTTAATGACTGAGATATATGCAGTAGAAAGTATCTCAGATGAAAATTGCTACACTTTATTTGGCTAGCAGCAGTAAAAGCTTCTTCAAGTCACGTCTTGGTTGAGGTAATGCATGTACCACTTTTGCATATAATACAGAAATTATGGAATGAATGAGGTTTTTCTTACTGACAGATGGACTGGTTCTCACTTATATCAGGTTAATAGTTGTTTCCTTTTTCAGGAAGACAGCCTAAGCGGTGGTTTAACACATCACCACAGTCAGCGTGTTGGCTCATATGCGTAATATTAAACCACTCATAGAGGTGCTGATAATTCTGCACAGTAAAGTGATTGTAAACCCCCTTGAGACATTTTTACATATAGGTAAGCCTATAATAAGGCTTACCTATATGTACTGAAAATATCTCCTAAATGTGCACAGTTTAGGAGATATTTACCTTGTACTGTGTCGATGAGTTCATCGGTGCATGCACAGTGAAGAAACGGCCCTCCGAGCTGTTTCTTCCCCAGCGTGTGCAGTGACTGAGCAGGAGTGATGTCACACGGCTCCAGCCAGTAACTTATTGTGCGATGCATACTAGCCCATTATGCTTTTACTTTGCAGGGGAATACAGAGGAATAGAACCCATCAGGGTTTACTTCCTCTTTAAAGCCCAAGTAAAGTCTCAGAGCTTTTCATCCCTCTACAATCCTGTGCCCCTTATGTTAGGATTCCTGACAAGTTTATAACTTAAAAAGGCTTTAAAATACCTTTTGTATTTACTAGTGCCTCCTTATTGTGCATTTTAAAACAGCCACACCACATGTTTTCAGAGAGTCCTGTATTTCACCTGAAGTTATTTGTGAGTTTCTGTTTGCATCCCGAACAATTTTCCTGGCAGTTGTGGCTGAAATTTTACTTGGTCTACCTGACCGTGATTTGGTTTCAACAGAACCCCTGATTTTCCACTTCTTGATTAGAGTTTGAACACTGCTGATTGGCATTCTCAATTTCTTGGATATCTTTTTATATCCCTTTCCTGTTTTGTACAGTTCAACTACCTTTTCCCACAGATCCTTTGACAATTCTTTTGCTTTCCCCATGACTCAGAATCCAGAAATGTCAGTGCAGCACTGGATGAAAGATGCAAGGGTTTGTCAGGAGTGCAGAAACTCATTGACCTTTTATACACACACACTAATTACAAGCAAACAGATCACAGGTGAGGATAGTTACCTTTAATAGCAATTCAAACCCCTTTGTGTCATCTTGTGTGCATGTTATCAGGCCAAAAGCACCAGGGTATGTAAACTTTTGATCAGGGTCATTTGGGTAGTTTCTGTTGTCATTATGATTTAAAAAGAGTAAACACAGCTGATTGATAATAAATGGCTTCAGCCAAACACTAACCATGAGTGAAAGAAAAGTTTTTGTGTTATCATTCATATTCTCTGAAAAATGGTCAAGAAATCATAAATTCTGCCAGGGTATGTAAACTTATGAGCACAACTGTATATAATAAATTTCTCTCAATACATGCTAAAAAAGTCGATCATGACAGAAATCCAGTGATATCTTTCTCTGGTTGCCCCCTGTGCTGCTTACATTGTTCCTAGTTATTTATGTGGGCTCCTTTGTTATGGAGAAGAGGAGAGGGAAAGGTGTTCGGTAATCCTGTACCCTAGAACAGGAAGTGTGCTATTGCTATAAATGTAAGAACAATCAAGGCGATAAAGATTGAATAAAAAGAAAGAATGCACTAAAAACATTTAAATACTGGTAGACTTCAATGGGTTACATTTTTGTTCTTGAGTTAGGAACACTGTAACTTTGTCTGTGCTTGCTAGCTGAAATGAGTGCTTGGTACTGTTTGTATGGTTAAAGGAATAATTCTACTTTTGGTTAAAAAAAATATAAAGCAAAAAACAAATAGCTACAGAAGCAATTTTTAAATGCTAAAAAGTCAAAAAAAACAAAAGAAAAAAACTGAAAAATCCTCATAAAGGACATAACTTACAGTCAGTAGGATCTCTAATTTGTGCTGATTCCTTTTCTGTTATGTGAAATCTTCCTCTGTTCATGCCACTCCCGCCCCACTGCCAGGGGTTAACAGAACTAAAGGGCCTTCACAGTCTCTCATCAAGAGTGCCCAACTATGCCTGCCCTTGTTGCCCAGTACCACGATTAATAGAAGCTGTACTATAGCTTTGATGAAAAGAAAGCAATTTATGAATGGAGGACAGGCAGATGATTGAAAGTTCCGCCCTCTCCATTGATTTATCCTGTTTCATTCATAGAAGCTGTAATACATATGAATGGCAGAACTGGGCGGAAAGGGCAGTTATAATCAGAACACTTGCAGGAAGATTACAGTGGTGGGAGTGGGGGGTGAAGGCATGGATGGAGGAAGATTTCACATATCATAAGAGGCATCAGCACAAGGGACACATCTTATTGATTGTAAGTTATGTCCCTTGTGCTGAATTTTCATTTTTTTTTATCTTGGCTGCACTTGGCTTTTAATGTTATTAAAAATGACATTTACATTTCAGTATGCAGCTGCTGTAACTTTCTAAAAATGTATTTTTTTGAAATCTAGAGACTGCAACAGGGATTTCCTTTTTGGTGAGATACTCCCGAAGGCTTGTCTACTAAAGGAATACAGACACTGCAACTTTCTTCTTTAAAACACTGAGATTTGCTCAGGTGGTTGTAAAGAAGGCTGGCCCTCCCATTGAAGAATAAGGCTAGGTTCACACTGACCTACATGGGAAATTACTGTGCGGGCAGCTGGCAAAGTCACGGCAGCTCAGAACTAGGCAATGCGCGATTTGGTGCATCGCTTTGCTTCCTGTTTTTTGGGGTTTTTTTTGTTACTTCATTAGAAGTGTCCCATGTTGACACTTCATTCATATTTCTGCTGTACATTGACATATGCTGCCATCCAGTGTACTGAGGAAAAATGCAGACATGCTACATATTTCTGCACCGCACCACACCACACCACCTGTCACACCAGCGTTGTGGTGTGAATGGGCACATAGGAAACAATTTTTTGTGTCCTAGTGGTGACCTCTGTTCATCCACTGCAGAAAAACACAGGTCACCACACTTGGTGCAAATGAGCCCTTAGTCAGGACTAAGGTGAAAAACAGCTATTTCTTCAGAAAATATTAAGGTAGTTACTTGTAACAACGTTTGTTACAGTCCTTGCAAGGTACAGGAATCATCTAGAGAGGTCTATTTATTCTCAACAAAAGTAAAAATATGGAGGCTGCTCTTACTGACCTCCTCTAAAAATGCTATTTACCCAATTGTCTTGACATGGTTGTAAGGGGGACTCGGATTGGATGGGTGGATAGGTCAGCCGCCCACCTGTTGTTGGATTAACCTTCCACCATATTGTGTCAAACTCCTGGCCATAGGCGCACTCACAACATCCCTGGCCTGAGGCCTGAATATTTGAGGATAAAAGAATGTCCATACACAAATACATTTTCTGCTGTTTACTGTAAATTTTCCATCACATATCACATTGACATGTTGGCAGAATCCTTGGTGCAAAACTCCACATGCAAGATAAGACATTCTGTAGCTTTCATTTCAGTGCAGAGCGCAAGTACACATTTTGTAAGCCACCTTTCCTGTACACCTCCATTCCTCTTTGTGACAGCACCACAGAGTTGGGACCACCTCCCCATGTATACTAGTCCTCAGCATTTAGCTTCCATCACTGAGTCACAGGACCTGCAGCTGAGGGTTGGGGTGGGGGGGGAGCAAACAAGGTGCTCTCATTACTATACCAGTCTCTTTTTAATGTCTGTTCTATAGCTCTGCCCAGCCGGGCATGCTCCCAGATGGCACACTAATTCCCAGGCTTCCACCAGAAGACTCTGTCCAGGCCTCCAAGGTCTTATGCATTCCACTACAGGACCTGCAGAAAAAGGTCAGGGGGAGACAGGTCGACACAGCTGTTCCTGCTATGTTCGGGACTTCAGCTCGGCAAAGGGTCCTTTTGATCAATACTTTAGGAGACTGCATCTTGACAGCTCTGGGGTGTTTGGTTCCCTGACAACACGGGGACTTATTTTGTGTTATGTAGATAAGGAGTTCAGATGTAACTGGTTGCATACTTGTCCCTGTCCTCCCAGTAATTGCTCTGCCTGTGGGCAGCTTGGCTATCTAGTATGTTGCATTTTTAGCACAGTGACCACTTTGTGTTTCTCTCTTTATATGGGTATCACACGATCTGTCCTTATAAGGGTCACATTGCCCCCATTCATTCAATCAAGATTCCCTGCCCGGCCACAAATGGGACATAAAGCACCTCAGGATAAATAGTGTAATAGGAAATCAGTTTTTACCTGTAAAATGTGGTGCTAGCGATGTGCACATTTCCTACTGTAGAATTATGTTTTGGGGCTAAACAAGATTTATAGCTATAAAGAGTTTAATGAAAAAATTATTATAAGTCATTACATATTTATTAAACCTATATCCACCATCTGGGAAATAACACAACACCATTTATTGGTTCATTATTTTTCTATAAATGTAAATTACAGTCTGTTTGCTCCATTAATTTCAAGTGTAGGTCACACTCATTTTATGTTAAATTAGATAATGCTTTAAGCTATCCTTGGGTGTGTATGCATGTTGAATACAATGTAGCTGAATCTCACTTCTTATATGTTTTGCTTTTGGTACATTAATTGCTCATTGGAGAACACATAGATCAATGATTCATAAATATCCTAATTAAGGATATAACTGCAGATCACCAGGGCCCATATCAAAAATGTAATGGGACTTTGAGTGACCTCTGTTTGCAGTGCCTCACACTTTGGACTGGTTGATAGGAACTGTGTACTGCACTCTGAATTATAGCTCCTATCTTTATTGATTGTCAGTGTCCCTTATTGCCCTTTTACTCTATGTGGTCAGCAACATACTTTGTTATACTGGTTGTCATTGGCGCCTTATGTCTCCTGATAAAAGCTTGCTTTAAATTGGTGATAACCAAAAGTACATTGGTGGTTAGTGTATAAAAGGTCTTTCAGTACCATATATACTCGAGTATAAGCCGAGTTTTTTTAGCACATTTTTTGTGTGCTGAAAGTGCCCCCCTCGGCTTATACTGGAGTCAAGCACTTTTCTGCAGCAGAGAATGACATTTCCCGACCCGATTTTGGGGCCTCGTATCTCAGGGCCACTTGGTGCTATGAACACCAAATTTGGTGTGCAAACCCAGTGGAACCAGTACTACAACAACCCGCATCCAATTCACATAGATGTGAACCCAGCCTTAGAAAAAGTACTTTTTGCTTTTAAAACATATACCATGAAAAAAAAAAAAAAAAAAAATATATATATATATATATATATATATATATATATATATATATATATATATATATATATATATATATATATATATAACATTTCTCCATAAATTTTAGGTCAAAATGTATTCTGCTACATGTCTTAGGTAAAAGAAAATCCCAATAAGTGTATATCAAATGGTATATATATATATATATATATATATATATACTGGAATATCTTTTTTTATACTAACAATGCCGGCGATCATTGAATTATAGCGGGACTGTGATAGTACAACAAGCATTCTGACACTGATATCACCAGTGACACTAATACAGTGATCAGTGCTAATAAAATGCACTCTCACTGTAATAATAACACTGGGTAGGGAGGGAATAACATCTGGGACAATCAAAGGGTTAACTGTCTGCCTAGGGAGTGTAATGTAACTGCACTGTGCACTGTTTTACTAAGGGATGTCCTGGTTTTTGTTTCCCTGCTTTGCAGGGAGAGAAAGCAGGGAGACAAAAACGAGCACTTATAAGGAAGCCAGTGAGACCGCAGCCGGGTGGGGACGTGCGCGCCCCCTACCTGGAAATGCATAAACACCTGGTGGCATCGGTGAATGGGCTGAAAGTTGCTTAATGTTTTACCTTCATTAAATGTAACCATATTGCTACACTTGGAGGCACTCTCTTCTCTTTTATACTCTGTAGCTCCTGCTGGATTTTGCTTCTAATCCCCTTGTGGAGGCTTCCATTTGTGGATGGACATTTTATGGTTACACAACCCATCACATTGCTATAATCTTTTTTTATATGTACTATAAACTGAAGGACTTATGAATAAATGGTTGTGGAACGAATCATTTGAGTTTCGATTATTTCTTATGGGAAAATCTGCTTTGATATAAGAGTGCTTTGGATTACAAGCATGTTTCTGGAACAAATTATGCTCGCAGTCCAAGGTTTTACTGTAGTTTTCTTCAATGACCATATGGAAGTTTCTGTAATAAAAACCTTTTTCAGTAGAAATACACCAAACTGCTGATTTCACAGACAGGTGCCTCTAAGCTAAAGTAAATGGCATATTATGTGGAGGCAGTTGCATTCGTCACTTGTCGCTGGAGAAAGCTTGATGTTTGTGTTACATGAGAACAAATAGGTTTTATTCTGTCAAAATGTTTCTGAAATTGTGCTGTGAGGCCTACAAACAGGTGTGATAGCTTTTCTAAGGTTTACAGAATTGTCAGTAGAAAACAGGAACACTTTGTTCATATTTTCCAATGATTGCCATTTCAAACGAATACAGAAAGGCGCAGCTTTAATCTAAATTGTGCAATATTTCAGCCACCGGCAATCTGGATGAAGTTTTGTCATCCACATTGCCTGCAGTAACTGATGAAAATGTTTTAAAATAGGTAAAATGTTGAAGAGAAAAATTCTAGACAAATGTAAAAACTTCCTTCAAGCCTGTGGCCCTGATTTACTAGAGTGAAGAGAACCTGCGCTAGTATATGCAGATTTCCAGTGATCTCCAGTTTTTCTTACTCCAAGTAGGGATTTACCAGGAAGACCTTTTTTGCATTGCTGTCCAATCTGCTTCACTCAGCGAACAAGTAAATTGGTTCAAAGGACCACTTACCTGTTCACTTCTGTGCTGCAGAGCATGCCAGTGGGCTCCATAAAGGAAGTAGTAATATTTCTTATAGAAATGTATGTTAAAGTTGCATTCCCTGCATTATGGTAAAAAATGTCCCTTTATTTTTATCGCCCAGTTACCCCACTATACAGTTACCCCACTGTATACTTACCTGAGCCTGATGTCCGTCTGAAGCAGCTCTTTCCTCTCTCTCTGCTCACAGAGACAGTAGTGGGAGCCATTGGCTCCTGTTGCTAATAATCTCATCCTATGAGCAGAGAGCCAGGTAATATGGCCATTTGTGCTGTGTGCGTCAATAGACACCACTACGGAAGCGGCTTGCTATGGTGGTGTAGCAAGCAGAAGAGGAGCCAAGAGTGCCAGCAGGGGACCCAAGAAGAGGTTGAGGGTCACTCTCTGCAATACCATTGCACAGAGCAGCTAAGTATAACATTTAATAAATAATCTTTACAATCGCCTTTAAAGAGGAAGTAAACCCTCTTAAGTAAAATGAAAAAAAAAAAAAAAAACTGCAAGACAAAGGCATAATTAGCTAGTATGCATAGCATACTAGCTAATTATGTATCACTTACCTGAGATCGAAGCCTCGGCATCGGTCCTCTTCTCCCCCTCCGACCGCCGACATCTTCTCCCGGAGTGTCTTCCGGGTATCGCGGCTCCGGCGCTGTGATTTGCCGGAGCCGCAATGACGTCACGCGCATACGCACGAGAGCGGCATAGTAACAATTGAAGCATCGGCATATAGCGTTGTTGCTTCAGTTGTCGCAAGTGCGCATGTGCCGCATGACGTCGGCACATGCAAATACAGGTATATCTCCTAAACCATGCAGGTTTAGGAGATATCCTTGTTAGCTACAGGTAAGCCTTAATATAGGCTTACCTGTAAGCTAAAGTTGTAAAAGAGGGTTTACTTCCTCTTTTAACCAAGATCTTTTTCTTATTTTATATTAAGGGAATGAATCAGAAAGATTTCCCCTAACTTCTTGTCCTATGTGTTGTGCTACCCACTCAGGAGAATTAGATGGGTCCTTTGCTCTTTGCCTCGACCCTTCCCAAGGGCTTCAGCCCCTCTGACACACCAGGTTGAGTGTAAAAGCAAATAAACACAGTGAAGCCCAGCAAATTATTACTATTACCCAATAATAGAGCTATACCAAAAGTAGGCACCAAACCAGTTAGCAAAGTTAATCTTAATGTATTATCACTCAGGAAAGTTGATAACCAAGCAAATACAAATGCACTATATTGTCAAATGTATTGGGACACCTGCCTTTACACGCACATGAATTTTAATGGCATCCCACTCTTATGCCGCGTACACACGATTGGAATTCTCGTCGGAAAAGCGTTGGATGTTTTTTCTGAAGGAATTCCACTCAAGCTTGTGTTGCCTACACATGGTCACACCAAATTCCGACCGTCAAGAACGCGGTGACGTACAACACTACGACGAGCCGCGAAATTGAAGTTCATTGCTTCCAAGCATGCGTCAAATTGTTTCCGAGCATGTGTCGGAATTGTGCGCGTCGGAATTGCCACAGACGATCGTAATTTTTTTTCCGTCGGAAAAATTGAGAACATGCTCTCAATCTTTTGCTGCCCGAAATTCCGCAAGCAAAAGTCCGATGGAGCCTACACACGGTCGCATTTTCCGACCAAAAGCTCACATCAGTCTTTTGCTGGCGGAATTTCCGATCGTGTGTACGCGGCATTAGTCTGTATGGTTCGATTTTGGGTTGGTCCACCCTTTGCAGCTATAACAGCTTCCACTATTCTGGGAAGGCTGTCCACAAGGTTTAAGAGTGTGTCTATGGGAATGTTTGACCTGCCTTCCCAGAAGAGTCAAAGCTGTTATAGCTGCAAAGGGTGGGCCAACTCAGTATTGAACCCTACGGACTAAGACTGGGATGCCATTAAAGTTCATGTTCAAAGGCAGGCACCCCAATACTTTTCACAATATAGAGTATATTGGCAATTGTGTTAATGCAGTTACAAAATGCTTAACAGTAAGAGCTAAGCTTAAAATTACATGTACAAGTGTAAGAAATTGGCAGCAATGAAGTTTGAGCTAACAAATTTCTGGGACAATACTACCAGTGTGCACTAATGGCAACTATAGTAGACCTTAACTGACTGGGTGAGCACTGTCCATAGAAATTAAGGAAATGGCAGAAGGGAACAAAGGGGACTTGCGGAATGGTTTTATGGGAGGAATAGTCCTTCAAGCTGTTTTTCTGCCGGCTATCGCTGGGGCCCTTTAAGAATAATTTAATAAAAGTTTTAGTAAAACAGCATGTAGCATAAGTGCAGTAAAGATGCAGTAAAGATGTTGTATAGGTGCGGTATAGATGCATTATATGTTATTTCCTGCCTCCAATATCTCAGTCCCTACTAGCAGTGTCACCCATGAGCAGTGAGCCCTCTCATCAGTCCCTGCGGTGCAGCTATCTGTGTCCCCAGCCTCCATTTTTGGTGCAGACCCAGCAGCAATACTAATGAGATTATCATAGTCTTGATAGCTTTGAATAGGTCACGGGTATGTCCTAGGGTAGGCTGACGAAAAGGGAATCCCCCCAGAAACTCGTTCCTCTCATCAGCGCATGCCACCTTCCATGTCACCCAGGTGGGCTGGTCTTCCACTGTCGGCTTGGCATCTTGAGCTGCAAGCGGCACTGACCAGGCTTTCTTTTCCAAGATCTGTCAGATGTCTGATGCAGCCCGGAAGTGTAGTGGCCCAGCTACCAGTGTATGCGCCCCCACCTTTAATGTTTGTGAGCATCTTCATTATACCTTTATTGAGATTTCAGTTTGTTTTACATACTATACAAGCCTTTGCACTGTTTCTTCTTGTGTGTTTATCTTGGTGCCTCCCGAATGCCTGTTTTTTTTTTTTTCCTAAATTATGAGACTAATGCAACAGTGGTTTGGTTAACGGATGCAGCGTGGCCCCATTGACTAGAATGGGGAAATTTGACATGCAGTGCTTTCTGTCAACTCAACATGCTGCATTAAATTAGACATGGCCGAAGCACAAAGCATGTGAACAGCCCCCTGGCTGTTTGGCAGACTTTCGTTGGACTGTCGGTGGGCAGTAAAACCACAGTCCAATTGTCTGTTTTTACTGCCTCCCAGTCATGTGTGTAGCCTTAAGAAGAGGTGGCAGATGGACTAAGTACTCCAGCATGGTGGTTTCCCTAGTTTGATATGTCAATACTTTGTCCCTCTGAAATTTATCTGACAGTAACAGGAGATACTGATTACAACATTAAACTATTCTGCATGTCTTCCGTTCCAAAAACGAAATGATGGGTGATAACCCCTTGTTTCCATGGCTGCTTGTAATACATACAGTGCCTTTAAAAAGTATTCATGCCCCTTGACATTTTCCACATTTTGCCATTGGATTTTATGTGATAGACCAAGACAAAGTGGCACATGTAGCGCCACCCCCATAGGAACCGCTTAAGTTTGTTCAGTCTGTTACTCAGGTTCTCAACCCCAGTAACACTCTCAGCCCCCTCTGGCACACCTGGCAATAGTGTAAGTGCAACAACCAATGAGAAACACACACGTTATGATAAAATACAGAAATTGTCTTTACTGCAATATTTCTGTGGCAAAATAACAGACAGTAATAGTATATATTCAAGTAATCAACTGGAGACCAATAACTGAGAATAAGTGCAATATAGCTCAATACTATATTCAGGCTGCTTTCAGGGGATTCCAAACCTGAGAATGTCCCCTAGAGCAGAGGCACACTTAAATGGCAAATAAATCACAATATGACATTTTATATTGGATTGGTTACCTCTACTCAAATTTGGCTCTATGAGTCCAGGCAAGAGGAGAGCAGAAGACTGACCCTCTTTATGTCAGGCTTCTCTGTTCTGTCTCCTGACACCACAGGCCCAACGACAAACACTGTATTCAAATCACTATTTAATGGCTTAACTTCCCAGATAAACTGTCATTTACAGAGCCCTGAGTGTGTGTGTGTGTGTGTGGGCCCATATGGCACTAGAAGCTTCAGTCATTCTGAAGAAAGTTGAAGCTTTGTATTTTCAGCTAGCCACTCTCATTGGTACACTTAAACTCCTGAAAAGCAGGGCCAAACAACACAACTGGCCCGAATTATCAAGTAAAGAATGCAGGATCTTCCTCAGCAAGGTGAAAGAACAATGGTGTCTGTATACAGTGTCTCTGTGAATGGATGGCCCTATCCTTTAGCCCTGTGGCACTACAAGTGTCAGCAAGATGACTAACAGCAATGATGTCTGTATACACTGTCCATTTAACTCTGTCTGTGTGCAGTGTAATTGTTTCCTGCAAATGGGAAAAAGCCCTCTCACCCAATTCTGCGGCCAAGGCCCATACGAATGTCCTGGATCAGGCAGGCTCTTCTAGGGACCCGACTGATCACCGTACACTGGGACACTTCACACCGTTGGTGCAGGTGCGTCTGGATATGCACCTGGGATCCCCCTCTCTCAGAGTGGATGTTCTGACTGGCTGTGGATGCCTGAATTCACACGGTGGACTGACATGGGGGGCAGCACTCCCCTAGGTCTAATCTCTTCCCTTCCCTCGTGTTGTCTGAAAATCCCTCAGCAAAGCAAGATGGGGTCTTTAGTTCCTCTTCTCCAGAGCATGCTGGCTCTTGTATTCCATACAGTTCAATCTGAATGTGAAACTTGAGTCCTGGAACTACAATTTCCTTTATGCTTTGCTCCCTGGTGGTAGTCACTCTGCTGACAGGATGTGATGACACAGAGTCTTAGCTGGCACTAGAGGGAAACAGTCTCACTGCAACAGTGTTGCAGAGGCTTCTGATACTGCAGGTAAGATAGCCAGCTCCCTGCTACACACATTATTGTGAAGTGGAAGGAAAATTATAAATGGTTTAATTTTTTTTTACAAATAAATATGTAAAAAGTGTGGCGTGCATTTGTATTCAGCAGCAGTCAATACTTTGTAGAACTACCTTTCGCTGCAATAACAGCTGCAAGTCTTTTAGGGTATGTCTCTACCAGCTTTGCACAGCTAGAGTGAAATATTTGCCCATTCTTCCTTGTAAAAAAAACTCTCAGATTGGATGGAGAGCATCTGTGACCAGCAATTTTCAAGCCTTTCCACAGATTCTCATTCAGATTTAGGCCTGAACTTTGACTTTGCCATTCTAACACATGAATATGCTTTGATATAAACATTCCATTGTAGGTTTGGCTGTATGTTTAGGGTTGTTGTCCTGCTGGAAGGTGAACTTCAGCCCCAGTCTCAAGTAATTTGCTGACTCTAATAGATTTTCTTCTAGGATTGCCCTGTATTTGGCTCAATCCATCTTCCCATCAACTCTGACCAGTTTCCCTGTCCCTGCTGAAGAAAAGCATCCCCACAACATGATGTTGCCACCATGTTTCACGTGGGGATGGTGTGTTCAGGGTGATGTGCAGTGTTAGTTTTTTGCCACTTGCAGCGTTTTGCTTTTAGGCCAAAAAGTTAAATTTTTGTCTCATCTGACCAAAGCACCTTCTTTCACATGTTTGCTGTGTCCCCCACATGGCTTCTCGCAAACTGCAAATGAGACTTCTTATGAATTTTCTTTCAACAATGGCTTTCTTATATTAAGGCCAGATTTGTGGAGTGCACGACTAATAGTTGTCCTGTGGACAGATTCTCCCACCTGAGCTGTGGATCTCTGCAGCTCCTTAAGAGCTACTATGGGCCTCTTGGCTGTTTCTCTGATTTAATGCTCTCCTTGCCCGGCCTGTCAGTTTAGGTGGATCGCCATGTCTTGGTAGGTATGCAGTTGTGCCATACTCTTTCCATATTCGGATGATGGATTGAACAGTGCTCCATGAGATGTTCAAAGCTTGGGATATTTTTTTATAACCTAACCCTGCTTTAAACTTCTCCACAACTTTATCCCTGACCTGTCTGGTGTGTTCCTTGGCCTTCATGATGCTGTTTGCTCACTAAGGTTCTCCAACAAACCTCTGAGGGCTTCACAGAACAGCTGTATTTATACTGAGATTAAATTACACCCAGGTGGACTCTGTTTACTAATTAGGTGACTTCTGAAGGCAATTGATTACACTAGATTTTAGTTAGGGGTATCAGAGTAAAGGGGGCTGAATACAAATGCACGTAACACTTTTTTCGATTTTTTTGTAAAAAATTTGGAAAACCATTTAGAATTTTTCTTCCATTTCACAATTATGTGCCAATTTTTGTTGGTCTATCACATAAAATTCCAATAAAATACATTTAAGTTTTTGGTTGTAACATGACAAAATGTGGACATTTTCAAGGTCGGATATTCCGATGGAAAAAATCTAATCGGATTATGTTGTCGGAAAATCCGATTGTGTGTGGGCTCTAGCAGGCTTTTTCCGTCGGAATTTCCTATGGAAAAAAATTGGGAGCAGGATCTAAAATTTTCAGACAACAAAATCCGATCTGACTTTTTCCGATCGTGTGTAGAGAATCCCGACGCACAAAGTGCCACGCATGCTCAGAAGAAATTTGGAGATGAAAGCGACAACTTTGTTCGACCACGTGTGAGCAACACAAGTTTCAGACAAAATCCGTCTGAAAAAATCAGACGGATTTTGTGGTCGGAATGTCCGACCGTGTGTAAGGAGCATAATACTTTTTCAAGGCACTTTAGGTTGCAGTTTGTATGGTCAGGCATTAGCAGTCAAGTGGAACTTGGCACACCAAAGTTGGTTCATACTTGTAAAGAAATAGTGATTCCTATGTAGCGGTAATTCAACATGAAGCATAAGTCTACTAATGCTCTGGGATATAGAAGACTGCTAAACTATACAGTATATCATTTTGTTGCAGACTTTTACATAACAATTCTGCAAGGAAGGTTAGCCTTATTTTCAAGAAGCCAGAGCTGGGACATAAATACACTGTAATACCATCAGACACATTTAGTGCATCAGTGGAAAGTATGTTAAATGTGACACTGAAAAACATATTCACTAAATCCAAAAGTCTCCTCGCTGTGAAAAGTACACGCAAATAGGCTTGAGCAACCTTGTTCATTGTAAGTTTTGTTTAGATGACAATATGAAATTGAATGTGGGAAACAAATCATTACAGGTGTTGTCTTCTCCTATGGACTCGTTTTGTAAGGCAAAAATCAATGCACAGTGGCCAAATTACTTAGGCCTCATGTACATGAATGTATGAATTAAATGCTCCAAAATGCTGCAGGAAGTTGGCAGAAGAAATGCCTCTAATTTGCGTTTATGTGCGTAAGCATGAATATGTTGTTTTAAAGTGTTTGACCGTAAACTCATTGTATTGGCCAGAATATTCATGTATTCTAGCCACTAGAAAAAATTTACGTGCATAAGTGCTCATTTATTTTTAGGCACATTTATGCGCATTCACAAATAAAATAAGCTCAAATGTTCCTCTTCAAATGTAGCTTTGGAACATTTTTTTTGTGTCTCTAAACGTTGCTTTCAAAATATGGATTTAAACACCCAAAGTGCATGGCCACATAGGCTAACACTCAGGCTAGAACTGAGTTTAAAGACATAAAAAAAGATATGCTGAACACCTGTAAAATCTGCTTTTTTTATCCTGTGCGCATGAGGCCTTAAAGTAGTTGTAAAGGCAGAAGTTTTTTTTTTATCTTAATGCATTCTATACATTAAGATAAAAAAACCTTCTGTGTGTAGAAGCCTCCCCAGCACCCCCTAACTACTTACCTGAGCCCCTTCTCTCTCCAGCGATGTCCACAAATCCCTCGGCCGTCAGGGGCACTCCTCCTGAGTGGCTAAGACAGAGCAGCGGCGCCATTGGCTCCCGCAGCTGTCAATCAAAATCAGTCAGCCAGTCAGGGGAGAAAGGGGACAGGGCCAGGTCAGGGCTCCGTGTCTGAATGGACACACAAAGCTGTGACTCGGCTTGGGTGCCCCCATAGAAAGCTTCTGGCTGAGGGGGCACTCGATAGGAGGGAGGAGCCAGGAGCAGCAAAGAGGGGACCTGAGAAGAGGAGGAACAAGGCTGTGCAAAACCAACTGCACAGAGGAGGTAAGTATAGCATGTTTGTTTTTGTTTTTTTAAACAGGACTTTACAATCACTTTAAACATAGCTACTTTGGAGGCCGTGAGCTGTGTGGATGGCTGGGTTAATGCAGGCCCTGCTACACAACTTTAGTCTCAGAGCCTGACTGGTATTTGCTTAGTATAATAATCTGTTGTTTACTTCCTATACAACCAATGTAGTAGAAAGCCCATGTTTATAATCTGATCTGTATTGTTCTGCTGTTTATACATGCTCTTTGCCATCCTGAACCTGTTTTGTCTTTGAACTTTGCACCTGCTTAGTGAACTGCAAATTACAATTACTCCCTCTCTTTTTCAAAGAGTAGGTAATTGGCCAAATGATCAAACACATTTTGTACTTTCTTGTAAGACTACATTCACATGGTATATAGTTTCCTCGTTTGGAGGTACTTAAAGTGGAGTTCCACCCTAAAGTGGAACTTCCGCTCATCGGAACCCTCCCCCCCTCTGGTGCCACAATTGGCACCTTTCAGGGGGAGGGGGGGTACAGATACCTGTATAATACAGGTATCTGCACCCACTTCCGGGCATAGATATCTGCAGAATCTGCGGGTATTTACGCCACTTCCTGTCCCCCCCGCTGTCTGCTGGGAAACACACGGATCCCAGAGACAGCGCGACTCGTGCATGCGCAGTAGGGAACCGGGAAGTGAAGCCACAAGGCTTCACTTCCTGATTCCCATACCGAAGATATCGGCGGCAGCACCCAAGCGACAGATCGGCTTCGGGTGCCGACATCGCAGGCACGCTGGATGGGTAAGTGTTCATATTTTAAAAGTCAGCAGCTGCAGTATTTGTAGCTGCTGACTTTAAAAAAAAAAAAAAAAAAACTACGGAACTCCCGCTTTAAACGCTGCCTCAGAACGTGGCAATACTATAGCCACATACATACTGGCCGACTACCTGCTGCCAGATTGTGTGTGAGATTCAAACAAGGAAGAGGCTGCTCCAGGCGAGCAGTCACTACATTTCGAATGTGCTGGGTGCAAGCCACGGCCCACCACTGATAATCTATAGGAAGAAGAAAATGGCTGGACACCACAGGAACGTTCCAACAATTTTATTTCAAAAATAGCAAATGACAGCCAACAAAGACAGAGTGTCCGAACCCAGGAGGTGATGTGTGCATTTAACACTAACCTCAGTGCTTCTTCAAACCCGGCCAAAACTCCTCAGAAACACTGACTCTTGGGCACACAATGGCTATGTCCAGGGTTGGTATGTGCATGTAACCACTCGGATAAGAGGTTACATGTAACCATCAGCGGTTCCTACCAATGATTTGTACAGAGTATATATCGGACAGCAAGATAAAGATTTTCAAATGGGTCGGCCACTGAAATTACCATTAGGCACACTGACTTACTGCAGGTAAAACCAGTTTTATTGAGCACAGCAAAGGCACTATGCTTAGGTTTGAATGAGCACCACTGAATATAATGGAAATCCATCCAACTCTCTAGCACTGAAGCGCCTCTGGTAAACCTTCAAATCACTCAGTGTAAATGTCTAACATTAGAGGGCTGGGAAGCTGCCAATATTCTAGTGTTGTAAAAAGTAAAATAAAAGTGCCACTGTTATGATCTTTGAAGATTAATTTTTCCACAGTGCTGATTCAATAGCTTCAGAGGTAAATGTGGGTTTGTTTTAAAGTGATTTTACTGCTTGTTTAAAATGTGGATATACTTTCGTGTGCATCATTTGGGTTCATTTTAACTTTCTTGAAAGAATAATTTCCTAACAAGTTGAGAAATCACTTTGATCTCTAATTATTTCTGCTGTCTGTGTTTGCTTTGGTAGAGAGAATGACACACTGTTATTCGTGTGAATATTATTTGAGTCTTCATTAAATCTTCTGAAAATCAGCTAGACGGCTAGCTGTATTTGTTAAAAGAATATAAGGCACAGAGATAATGTAGCACAGTGAAACGTCCCTTAATAAATTACCCCTTCCTTTCTGCTTCCCCCCCTATGGGTGAAAATGGGAATGGGACTCATCCCTACAGATATATTTGAGATCTGTGAAGTTTGGCCTTAATCACTGAAAAGCCAGCCCATGCATTCAGCTTCCAACTGTCTGTCATTTAAAGTGGTTCTAAAGGCAGAAGTTTTTTTTAACCTTAATTCATTCTATGCATTAAAATAAAAATCCTTCTGTGTGCAGCAGGCCCCTCAGCCCCTCTACTACTTACCTGAGGTCCCTCTAGATCCAGCGATGTTGCATGAGTGTCTCGGCTGCCCGGGACTCCCTTCCTCATTGGTTGAGACAGCAGCGAGGCACCATTGGCTCCTGCTGCTGTCAATCAAAGTCAGTCAGCCAATGAGTAGAGAAGGGGATGGGGCCGGGTCAAGGCTCCATGTCTGAATGGACACACAGAGCTGGGGGTCAGCTCGGGTGCCCCCATAGCAAGCTGCTTGCTGTGGGGGAACTCAAAAGGAGGGAGGAGCCAGGTTCCGAGAAGAGGAGGATCTGGACTGCTCTGTGCAAAACCGCTGACCAGAGCAGGTAAGTATGACATGTTTGTTATTTTTAACAAAAAAAATTAGATTTTACAATCACTTTAAGATAAAAAAAACTTCTGTGTACGTCAGACCCCCTCAGCCCCCCAATACTTACCTAAGCCCGATCTTCCTCCAGCAATGTGCACGAGAGCCTCGACTGTCCGGGGACTCTCCCTCCTCATTGGCTGAGACAGCAGCGGGTGCCATTGGCTCTCGCTGCTGTAAATCAAGGTTAGTGAGCCAATGAGGAGAGAGAAGGAGTGGGACCAAGCCACTGCTCTATGTCTGAATGGACACACAGAACAGCAGCTCGGGAGAGAGCTGTTTGCTCTGGGGGCACTTGGTAGGAGGAAGGGGCCAGGAGTGTCGGCGAGGGACTCGAGAAGAGGAGGATCTGGGCTGCTCTGTGAAAAACCACTGCACAGAGCAGGTAAGTATAACATGTTTGTTATTTTTAAACAAAAAAACCCAAGACTTTAATATCATTTAAGTACAACCCCTAAACATTATATATTTTCTGAAAGCAGAGTCCATGGGGGATAAAATGCTGGAAGCTCCAATGTTTTATGTCAAATGATATCAGTGCAGCAGTTTATGAAGTGAAAATTTTCAGCAAAAAAATGTAATGTAAAATATAACAGATACGTTTGTGCTGAGTTAATAGATATAAAACATAACAAGCCTTAAAATTGTGCATGCTCATGAAACAGTGACAAAACTTTGGTACCCAAATTTTCTGTAGCTCTGCTTTAAAAGCTCTTAGTGGTCATCAGTTTAGAGTTAACTCTAATGTGTAGCACACAATATACCCCTGACATGTGCATTTACATATGTATGTACAGTGGCGGCCTCTGCATTAGGGGTGCAGGGACACCGCCCCCTAATCCATCCGCCAGGCCCTTAATCTACATTCAGGGTGCCTCAATGGTTTTAGGCTCTAATTGGCTTAAAAAAAGGGTCGGCTCGGGGGGAAGAGCACTGTGCCCTGAGCCCATTCAGTTGTGTGACATTATCAAATTAATATTCACTAATGTCTTTCTGCTTCTCCTCCTGGCCAATCAGGAAGCGGGTCCTGAGACCCGATTGGCCAGGGAGTCTTAGGACTCCCAGCCAATTGGGTCTCAGGACCCACTTCCTGTTTCGCTGGGAGGAGAAGCAATGGCCCAGCCCTTCCCTCTGCAAACTGTAGCAGGTGGAGGGGCGGAGGGGCAGCTTCCAGGGGCCCTACCCCGGATCCAGCACTACCTCCTAAGGTAAGGACATGGATGACTGCCTTCCCGTCTGACCCGTCAATCCAGGAGCCCGCACCACCTCCGATCACGGCCCACCATCTGATCGCTGCCTTCCCATTCGTATCCCACAGGGCGTGCGTGGGGGGGTGGCGTTTGTGCGAGTGAGGGGGGCCCCCTCCCCCCCGAATATTGAGCACTAGCCACCACTGTGTATGTACATGCATATGTGGGGCCACAGCAGCCCAGAAAAGTGACAGCTAAAATTGGGAGGGACATAATACACATTGCTTCTGGGTTCTTGCTAGTTAAGGAAGGTCAGCCGGTCTTCCTCTCCACTACCTGGTGACACCCACCATGCAGGTCACAGGCTCGCAGGTGGGATAGCACAGGACACTTGATGGTGGGATGGGGGGTCATGTATGTAGGCAAGGGAACAGTGCTGTGTTGTTGAAAGTTCCAGGGGTCCATGGAAGTGATCTAGTGGAAAGCCGATCGTTGGCTTGTGAAATTAATATGCATTTCCGGGAGTGTATATAAATCCCCCTGCTGCCTGACCGATGACATATGTTGTTGGCAGTAAAAAGATTAAAGTGACTATCCATCTTCTGGAATTCCCTCTGTTCCTCTTTCTTCTTTGTTTGTTGCTCTCTTTGGTCCGATGTATAGACCTCTATAAAAAAGTTCTAATTCATTTTTCACTTTTTAAAAGGACAGTTTGAAAGAAATGTAGTGGTGAAAAAAGCACTTGTGAGTTTAAGCAATCATCATCATCATCATCATCATCATCAATTCTTCATGATGGGGTTTGCGCAGGGTATGTCCTTTGCCTCTTCATTTTGTGCTAATAGGTGTCCTCCTTTTCTTATCTCCGAAAGTTGGGAATATGTCTATGGGTGTCTTATGGATGAAAATTCATCTCATTGGAAATTGGTTTGGAATTCTGGCCATTCTGCTTTTCACTTTCCCTTGTCTCTGCAAAGCTGAACAGCCAAATATGTCAGGGTTGCAAACATCTACATCAAATTTATTATTTTCGCCTGCAAAGGTTTTTCACCTAAAACACATAAGAAGTGGTCAGGGGCATGTTATATATGGGGGAAGTGCAGTGCTACGTTTAAGCAGCAAAAGAGAATATTTATGAACCCAGCTGTGTTCTTAAAACTCTATCCTATAAATTATATCTGATTTGCAGTGCTGTGTTGTGCAGCAAAGTTGATAAATCTTCCTACATATGTCTTCGCTGTTGATATATTAACAACATTGCTAGATAAATATAGTTTAAAAAACAGGTGCAGGCATCTACTTTTTCCATGTTTTTTTTTCCTTCCAGACTAAAATAACCTAAAGTAAACCAAATAGCTGAGCTATTTACCAAAAACATGACAGGCATGCCCATAACAAATATGGCTGACTGCATAGGAGGACATACCATTTGTGCACACAGTGCAGCAAATGTTATTGTTTAGTCAAATGTGCTGCCATTTGTTTATCCTCTTTCTCTAATCTGTCATAGTTTTCCAAGTTGGAAATGCTGTCATCTACCAAACAGATTTTTCTAGGACATAAGGACTTTATATTAAATATGGGGAAATTAATGGAGCAGTTGCCCAGATCAGCTTTAAAGATAGACAAAACTGTAAGAAATGAATGATATTTTCCATGAAAAATAGTCATTTCTATCACCATACCCATTCTATGCAGTGTCTCTGCAAAGGCCTCCACTACCCCCCGACCCTGCCCGCCGACCCGCGCATACACACCTTTTTCGATGCGCCCCACTGCTCTTTCCTTCTCCACAGCTGGCTCATACCCAGCCTCTGATAAGTGACCAGTGCCTGAAAATCTAGTACAGTTTACAATAAAGGAAGAAAAAGGGAGCGGCATCTAAGTGTAGTAAAAACAATCCCTTTTATTTAGCGCAAAAAAGTAACTCACAGAACTAAAACGGTGTTCTCGCTCTTCATAACATGTGCCGCTGTACACCCAGTCCTGCAAGTCCTGCTTAGTGGACATAAATCGAAGCTGGAGTCACCCAGCATGGGTTCCGAAAGTTCTGTAAGCAATTTGGAACTCATCTCTAAATATCTATATGCTAATATGTGAACGTAATCTGGCTTTCAGGCAGGCCAATATTAGGCAGGTGTGTTCCCATGAACAACAAGTAATGATGTACTTTTCCTTCCCATCCTCACACAACTAGACTTAGCACAGGGACCCACTGCAATCCTATACAGTGACAGCAGTACAGACAAACAACGCCCGATCCATAATGAGCAGCTACTATTGCTTAACCACTTCAGCCCCGGACCAATTGGCAGCCAAAGGACCAGGCCCCTTTTTGCGATTCGGCACTGCGTCGTTTTAACTGACAATTGCGCGGTCGTGCGACGTGGCTCCCAAACAAAATTGGCGTCCTTTTTTTCCCACAAATAGAGCTTTCTTTTGGTGGTATTTGATCGCCCCTGCAGTTTTTATTTTTTTGCGCTATAAACAAAAATAGAGCGACAATTTTGAAAAAAATACAATATTTTTTACTTTTTGCTATAATAAATATCCCCAAAAAATATATAAAAAAAAATTTTTCTTCCTCAGTTTCGGCCGATACGTATTCTTCTACATATTTTTGGTAAAAAAAAATCGCAATTAGCGATTATTGATTGGTTTGCGCAAAAGTTATAGCGTTTACAAAATAGGGGATAGTTTTATAGCATTTTTATTAATATTTTTTTTTTACTAGTAATGGCGGCGACCAGCGATTTTTATTGTGACTGCGACATTATGGCGGACACATCGGACATTTTTGACACATTTTTGGGACATTGTCATTTATATAGAAATCAGTGCTATTTAAATAGCACTGATTCCTATGTAAATGACAGTTGTAGTGAAGGGGTTAACCACTAGGGGGCGGGGAGGAGTCAGTGTGACGTGTTGTGTTTATTTTACTGTAGGGGGGCGTGGCTGTACGTGTGACGTCATTGATCGGCGTTCCCGATGACAGGGAACCGCCGATCACTGACAGTCAGTGTAGGAAGCGCGGGGAGAGGTTTGTTTACACAAACCTCTCCCCGTTCTTCAGCTCCGTAACCCGATCGCGGGACACCAGCGGCGATCGGGTCCGCTGGTCCCGCGGCCGGGGTCACGGAGCTCCCGACCGGGTCGCGAGCGTGACCCACAGGCAGGCACATGCACGATCACGTACAGGTACGTGATTTTGCCTGCCCGTGCCATTTTGCCGACGTATATCGTCGTTAGGCGGTCGGGAAGCGGTTAAGGTGCAGTTTGACAAAAAATTGGAGTGATACTTAGTATTGGGAGTATTACTTGTTATTTTTTAGTTTTCCATGGCCAGCCATTAAACCATGGCCTCTAGCCACAGCCAATATCTTAAAGTGTTACTAAACCCACAACAGTAAAATCAGTCTGTATATGCAGTAAAGCATGCTTGTTATACTCACTGTGGAACACAAGGGGTTAATCCCCCGCATTGTGTATAAACGCTTTGTGTTCCTTTCTTCTCTGATCAGCTCTTCCACCGACTCCAATCCATCTCCTGATAAAACAGAGCATTAGAGGGCACGCTGCACATGCTCAGTTTGGTGTGTAATGCTAAAAAGTTGTTTTTCTTTCTTGGGAGGGTGCATGTGATCAGCACAGATCCAATCAACACTGTTCAGACCCCCTTATAGGACAATCAGGGGGAAATGAAAACTCCTCCTACAAGCTTTAACCAGACACTAACAGGAGTCACAAGACTGGTATATACTGCTGATTAGAAAGGGTATTTAGCAGTTTATATTTACTAAAACTATTGCATTTCCATGTTCTGTGTACTGTGGGAGACCAGATATAGTGAATGCAGGGTCCTGGGTTTAGTAACACTTTAAGCCAGGGTTCTCAAACTGGTGGACCTCCAGCTGATTCGAAACTACAAATCCCATCATACCTCTGCCTGTGGGAGTCATGCTTGTAACTGTCAGCCTTGCAATGCCTCATGGGACTTGTAGTTTCGCAACAACTGGAGGGCCGCCAGTTTAAGACACCTGATTTAAGCCATGCCTACCACACCCGCAGTATGTCACCCTAAAAATTGCACTACAGATACATTTAGGCAGCTTAGGGTTCTTAGCACAGAGTCGGATGAGGCAGCAGGTTTGGGTTTTTATTTTTATATTACAAATTTGCTTGTCTTTTATCTTATATTTAAATGAGCATTACAAATCCAAATGTATTTATGCTGATTGCTGTTTCTTAATTACTTCATTTAATCCAAACTTCCCAAATGTAATCCTTACCTGCTATTATTTTGTATTTTTCTCTCTCTCCCTCTGAAGTTTCAATCAGGCTTCTGTGCTATAGAAACAAGATTAGTATGAATTATATGAAGTAATAATAAACATTCCACACTGAAAATGTTAATTATGTTTGAAGAACTGGGTATTAATTAATTATATTTATTATAGCATTCATTTTTTGTGTTGCTGTTTTTCTTTCGCAAACTTCTCTGACATTACTATTTGTTGTACTTATGCACTGGTTTGCATACAGCGAACGTGGTGTAGTGTTTTTTTAGCTTTATATAGAGTAGAAGTTGGTCAGAGCAGGGGTGTCATACTCAATTTCATCGAGGGCCGCATCAGCATTATAGTTGCCCTCCAAGGGCCAGTTGTCTTTGTAAGACTACATGCATTTATTCAAACCCCCCCATCGAACCGCATTGAATGGTGGGTGTGCCCACCATTGCACTACCAGTGGGAGGATCTTAAAGGGGCATTAAATACCAGGAGTGTGTTATGTGCAGAGTTCAGGGGTGTGCTATGTACCAAGTGCAGGATTCAGGGTTGCGCTATGTACAGATTGCAGAGTTCAGGGTGCGCTATGTACAAAGCGCAGGATTCAGGGGTGTGTTATGTACCAGAGTTTAGGGGTGCGCTATGTACCAAGCGCAGGGTTCAGGGGTGTGTTATGTACAGAGGTAAGGGGTGTGCTATGTACCAATCGCAGGATTCAGGGGTGCACAATGTACAGAGTGCAGAGTTCAGGGGTTTACTATGTACAGAGTACAGAGTTCAGGAGTGCAATGTGTTCAGAGTGCAGGGTTGAGGTGTGCGCTACATACAGACTGCAGGGTTTAGGGGTGTGCAGGGTTCTGGCTGAAAAAAACAGCCCTGGGCCACATGAACTGGCCTGGCCATCCAGGTTCGGCCTATGGGCCTTGTGTTTGACACATGTGGGTTAGGGCATACTGTATGTCTGTTTCGTTACTGCTTTCTGTTTGGGAGATTCACTCATGTTTTGTGTCATCAGGACTGAAGGTGAGAAAAAATGTGATAGGTAATATTTTTCTAATAGCAACTTTAGCAGGGGGAATTTGCTTATTTTATATGCTACTGTATGACATATAGTGGAAGAATGTAATAAAAATATTAACTCAGAAGGTTATCTGAAGTCTCTAGTGCTGTTCTTCATAAGCTATTAACTATTGTACCCCATAGTTACCTAATAGGGTGGATTACTGCATTTAAGATACATGAATAACTTTAACCACTTCAGTTATGGAAATTTTACCCCCTTCATGATCAGGCCATTTTTTGCTATTCGGCACTGTGCTACTTTAAGGCCCCTTTCACACTGGGGCGGGAGCCGCGGCAGCGGTAAAGCAGCGCTATATTTAGCGCTGCTTTACCGTGGTTTTAGCCGCGGGATTCGGCCGCTAGCGGTGTGGTTTTTAACCCCCGCTAGCAGCCGAAAAAAAAGGGTTAAAATCCCCCACAAAGCGCCGCCGTAGCGGCGGTATTGCCGCTGTGTCCCATTGAAATCAATGGGTAGGAGCGGTGAATACACCACTCCTATACCGCTCCAAAGATGCTGCTAGCAGGACTTTTTTTACCGTCCTGCTAGCGCACCGCTCCAGTGTGAAAGCCCGCCGGCTTTTACACTGGAGTGAATGGGGCCGGTTTTTTCAGGCGGTGTACAGGCGCTATTTTTAGCGCTGTACCGCCTGAAAAACGCCCCAGTGTGAAAGGGGCCTAACTGGCAATTGTGCTGTCAAGAAATGCCGTACTCAAACAAAATTTATATTGATTTTTTTACACAAATAGAGCTTTCTTTTGGTGGAATTTGATCACCACTGTTTTTTTTTTCACTTTTTTTATATAAATGAAAAAAGACCGAAGATTTTTATTTATTTTTTTTATATTTTTTACTTTCTGCTAAAAAAAAATATTCAATAACATTTTTTAAAAATTGCATTTCTTCATAAAAGTAGGCAAAAATGTATTCTGCTACATGTGTTTGATAAAAAAAAAATGTAATAAGTGTATATGAATTGGTTTGCATGTAAGGTTATAGCATCTACAAACTATGGTATATATATTGGAATTTTTATTTATTTACCTTTTTCATACTAGTAATGGCAGCGATCAGCGACTTATAGTGGGACTGTGTCTCAGGTAATCTGACACTAACTGACACTTTGTGGAAACAGACTAACTGCCAGTGACACTAATACAGTGATCACTGCTAATAATATACACTTTCACTGTACTAGTGACACTGGCTGGGAAGAGGTTAGCATCTAGGAGCAATCAAGGGTTTAATTGTGTGCCTAACTATGTGTAATGTGTGTAATATATGCTGCTTTTTACTACAGATCTATTTATCTTTTCCCTGTTTGCAGGAAAAAGAAACAAAGTGATTGGCTCCTCTGTATAGAGCCCTGTGTTGGTTGTTAACACAGGGCTCTGAGCTGTGATTCGACACAGCCAATCAGTAGGTCCCAGTCATGAATTATTGGATAGGCTCTGCTGACTCCCGCTGTGTCAAATCACAGGGGAGCAGGTGGGCAGCCAGGCAGCAACATATGGGTATGTCACAGTGCCTGTAGGAGCCGCACCATCTCAGCATATGTACTGCGACAGGTCAGAAAGTGGTTAAAATACGTCTTAATATTGTTTACATTTAAGTGTATGAGGATGCGAACAGTGACTTACACAGCTGAAACACAAGATGTATACTGTATGTTTACATTCTTTCTAATACAATCCTTATTATTTATGTTTCACCATTAAGATCAAAGCAAAACAGCTCGGTCAACACTATGAATGGATATTCAAAGAGAAACAGCTGCCTTCTCCAATCAGCAAACTCTATTTTTTAGATGAATAGCAATATGAAATGCAGTAATATACAGTACAGTGTTAGCAATTTTTTATCTCATTCTAAAATGTTGATATACATGGGATTGAGGATAATACTATTTAAAACTACATTAAAGATTATTTTTTTTTTTCAATGAATACATAACTGGATGAAATTGAATTCTTGTATATCTCTTGCACTTACACTTTAAATACACATTTAAGTGGCATGGCCCTGAAATTGTAATTTGCAGTTGAAATAGGCAAATCTTTCTCTCCCAAAGCAGCTGTTTTAGTCCAAATCTGCTTCTTTATAAAAGCACATAGTGCCTCTTTCAGAAAACTAATATATTCAAGAGACATATAATGATTGTGGGCCAGTGTTATTTAATTTGTTGCTTTCAAAGTTTTTACATTTTTTAACCATTGTTTTATATCATGCCACCACTGTGCTTCTCTGGCGGGTCCGGCCCCATGAGCCTGACAGCTGCCTCCAAGAGCGGTACAGCGGGTTCTATACACACGGTCTCTTCTCACAATGGTTAAGCTGCACTTTGTTTACTTTAATGTAAGTGTGGATATTTTGTTTCAAATAAATGTTACTATATTTTCATTCCCGCACTTGGGTAAATTTGTTTTCTTAGTTTTATATGTATACATAATATTTGATTTATGCAAACATTTCATATGACAAAGGAGTCCCAGAGAACAGTGAGTTAGCTTAAAAGAGCAGTAAGTAAATAAGAGCAGTATCAGTCTGCCTTTTATCCCATTTTGCCTGATTGATCTTTTGTCACTGCTCCACTACCAATGAGACATTTACTTTTGGGTTTAAATTTCAGCTTGACCTATTGAGTTCTGTAATCAACAGGCTAAAACTCCACCTGCTGGGTCAAAAACATTTTAAATTTAGCTAAGTGGAAAAAAAATTTTTTCAAATGTTATTATTTTAGTCCTGACGCTAATTAACAGATAAAGGAGTTATGTGCAAAATTGACATACATTGTTTTTAAAAGGAATTTTAAGATAGATTGGAAGATAGAACAGCATCTGCCAATGTATGCAGGTGGTGTACCATTGATAATGCTGTCTTCTGTGTAAACAGGTAGGCTTACCTATGTGTAAAAGCAAAAGATGGAAGTTTAAGATGTAAGGCTGTTTCTTGCTCATAACCATTCGTTGAGTCACAGTCAACGAACAATAATTTTCCCCAAGACACTTTTCTACTTTTGACACCATTTTTCTTTTTCTAAAACTGTTGAAGTTTATAAAAGGTTAAAGCCCAACTCCAGGCCAATTTTTTTTCTACGGGCAAACACAGGGGTGTGTTTTTTAGGGGTAAGCACAGCACCTAAACTCACAAGATTCTTCGATCTTCCAAAAAACAACGCTCCCCACGTCCATTGGTGGGCTGTTCCTGACATTTTCATGTCCAGAGCTGATCTATGGGCATGATGACATCAAGAACAGTCCATCGCACAAGACCGCTGGACCACGGGGGGGGGGGCAGTAACCAGAGAGAACGGGAAAGGCACTGGGAGGATTGAAGGATTAGGTGGGTATATCTCAGCTCTCCGGACCCCTAGACCCAAATGAGCAGTTGACCCATGCAGTGTGGGCACAACCCCACTGCATGGTAAAAAAAAAAAAGTGTGCCCAGAGTTCAGTCTTAATCTTGGTGGATATGCATCTTTTTTAAACCCAGTTCCTTATGTAACTATAGAAAAGTTAAACTCAGCACTTGTATCTACCAAAAGAGAACAATTGTTTTCGAGTCACCCACAACTTTTCCAACTTGTCTACATAATTCCTGTATGTAGTAATAAGTATTTCTGAACTAGCAGCTTGTTTTATTATCTTTATGAATGGATATTTGGCCAGTTGTCATGATCAGTGGTTACAGTTCTTACTACATTAACTCTAAGTATGGTTGCTATAAAGCCCTTTCTGTCACATATGAAGCTTCCTAACTTTTTAAACCTATCATCTCCATATGACCAGTTTAAAGTTGAGTTTATTAAACAAAATACAATAAAAAGGCATGTGGCATATTTAGACTTTTATTCTGTAATGTCATCAGATTCTACTTAGACCATGACTTCTTGGTGTTAAACATTAAACCAGTTCATTCAGGTCTGATGATATTTTTACAAAGTGCAAAGTGTAGCTTACCCTTTGTCAAATAGTATGCATTGAGGAGATGAAGATGAAACCAGATAGTACAAAGAAAAAAAACGGATCACAGAAGCTCATAAATGGGCAACCTATGGTGAAAATGCTACTTTTCTGTGAAGTTTTCAAAAATCAATACCATCACGCAGGGAGTCATTGATTTTCCTGTGGACTATCACATTTTGCATTTAAGACTTTCAACAGGCATAGAGTAAGGTGGAAAAGAGAAGCTGTGTTTGGATCATTTTAAGGAGGACACATTCTGATTCATTTAGTGGTGGGAAGTGAAGACTCTGCATGTTTGCTGTCTTGGCTCTGACTCACTGGATGATCTCAGTATGAAGTGAAGTATTTCTGCATTTAACATGGAGATTTGGATACAGATGGGCTGATTTACAAAAGGCAAATAAGCAGTTCACTTTGCAAAGGAATTTTTACTTTTCAAGTGAATTTTTGATGGCGATGGTGTGAAGTTTCTTCACTCATACGATCATGTGTAAGCAAAAGTACTGTTTTTTCATTTTCCTTGCACATGATTCAGTTTTTTTGCAACGCGAAATTTCACCATATTCACTAAGCTAAGGGAAAATTTCATTGCAAAGTGAAAATTAGCGTGCAAAGTGTACAACGTATTTGTCTTTAGTAAATCAACCAGGGAGCCTGCAGTACAGAGAGAAAATTATGTTGATCCTGTTAGACATAAATAATTGACAACACAAAAAATGGCTTAGAAGGGAATACTATACTTGCGCCCTTTTCTCCAACTTACACTTTACAAAATCTCTTACTCAGTCATACCTAAAGTTTTGCTCCTCAAAAGTTTATACATTTTTATGCAGTTGTTTAAAATGATAGTGTAGCTCTTTCCTGTAGCCATGACACTGGGGAAAAGGAAGATGGCAGGCTATCAGTAGGACTCTAATGCCCCGTACACACGGTCGGATATTCCGATGGAAAAAGTCAGATCGGATTATGTTGTCGGAAAATCCGATCGTGTGTGGGCTCCATCGGGCTTTTTCCATCTGAATTTCTGCCGGAAAAAATTGGAGAGCAGGATGTAAAATTTTCCGAAAAACAAAATCTAATCAGACTTTTTCCGATCGTGTGTAGGGAATTCCGACGCACAAAGTGCCACACATGCTCAGAATGATCGGATTTTCCGACAACTTTGTCCGATCGTGTGTGTGCAACACAAGTTTCGGACAAAATCCGTCAGAAAAAATTGTTTTGTGGTCGGAATGTCCGTGTGTACAAGGCATAACACATGTGTGCAAAGTTGGCTCATGCGCAATACAGTGTCATAGTGGTTAGCACTTATGCCCCGCAGCACTGGGGTTTGAGTCCTAGCCAGGACAATATCTGCATTGAGTTTTCATGGTCTCCCTGTACGTGGCAGCATTTCAATGAATTAGAGATAGAGACCTTAGATTGTAAGCTCCTTGCGGCAGGAACTGATGTGAATGTACAATATGTAAAGTGCTGCAATAAATTGTCGACAAGAAAAAAACCCCTATGGTTGGGACTTTAAGTAGAACACCACTCTCACCAAAGTTTTTATGAAAATTATCGTAAATTTTATTGATAAAAAAATATTTTTATATATAATATAAAAATCACCCAAATGTCCGATAGCAGGGTGCACAATACACAATATGCATGACAGTTCAAAACAAATAACAGAAAAATTATACAAAAAATAACATGATAATAAAAGACAACGTTTAACAAGAAGATATGTACAAAGATACGGTACTAATTCTCTCCCGGAGGTACGTGACCCCCGAATACTCGACGCGTTTCCAGTTGCCCGAATATGGGAACCTTCGTCAGGAGTAGAGAGTTTATTCTATCTGAGAAGTACCCGTCGCTCACATTTGAGTCGATATTCGTAGACCGATGGATTGTATTCCAACGGGGGAGGAGGAAGGAACGTGCGCCCCCCAAGTGCGACAGCACACACAGGGTTGGATCCTTATTAGATGTTCTTTTGTATGGACTCTATGTCCGAACAGCCGGGTCCCAAAGGGAGGGAGTGACGCTGTCCGAGATACTTGCAGCTATCTAAGGTATTTTCTTAGAGTGGGGCTCATCCCCGAGAATTAATGTCCCAGATAGATGAGGTGGAATCCCAATAGTGGATTCTCAAAGCCCTTTTCCCTGTGGGGTATCCCCTATAAGGAGACGTGTGTCCGCTGTGGTCCGACACCCGTGTGGTCCTCTGCTGCCCTCACAAAATGCGCTTCTGGAAAAATGGTCAAAATTCCCACAGACACACCTCTAAACCTTGTGGACAGCCATCCCAGAAGATTTGAAGCTGTTATAGCTGCAAAGGGTGGGCCAACTCAATATTGAACCTTACGGACTAAGACTGGGATGCCATTAAAGTTCATGTGCGTGTAAAGGCAGGTGTCCCAATACTTATGACAATATAGCGTATATAGCAGATTACTTTAGAAGAGGTGGCGCATGCATTTTATTTATTTTTTTGCAACTACACATTCCTGTGCACTAAACTGAAATCTCAAATCTTATCAGCCTTCAAAGTTCTCTTCTGTGAATTACAGAACACCTCTCTATTATGCTGTGAAGAGAAGGAGAAGGGGAAGTATTTGTGGTCTAAATCAGGAGTAAACAGCTTAGGGTGACAACACTGCTCAACCACATACATTATATTGTATAGTGAGCATTGTCACCTAGAACAGGAAGTATGTCACGTTTAAAGATTAGCAGGTGAATAGAAGGAAATACTAGCATGAAAAAAATAATTTAAGTAAGCTGCAATATATTACATTTTTATCTTGAATTAAGATAAACGTTAATTGTTCCAGCTTCTGCTTTTGCATTTTCCATAAGACAAAATACATATTAATTTCAACAGGGGGAGGTTAAACCCCTCAAAATGGCCACAGCAGTTATAAAGACTTAGAAATTCAGGTGAAGATATATCAATAAAGATAACAGCAACTGATACTGGTCCAGAAATGTATTGAACATTTTTTTCTCTTTGGGATGGTAAATCCAGAACCAAAAAGCAGAAATGATAAAAACCTATTAATTTTGCATACTAAATACTGTTATCATCGTTTAACCAAAAGAGTAATACAAAGCAATCAAACATTTAAAATGTAAATAAGCAACTTTTTGCAGATGATGTCTATCAGCAGTGAAATTAGTTTACCGTCACTTCAAAGACATCCTTTTACCTATCTTCTTACCTGAGCAGGCAAATGCCACTACAGTGCTGACTAATCTTCCCCTAAAACCTGCAAGGAAAAAATATTTCCAGGACTATCCCCTACAGTGCTCATTGGTTCCTCCTACTGACATCTATGGCTCTACAGGACAGAGGAAGAGAGGAACCAGTGAGCACTGCTTGCATTTCCCAGCAGACTTTGCAGGCTATCTCAGCAGTGCAGGCAGTAGTGATGGCTGAATCTGCACAATAGATGCAAGAGGGAGAGAAAAGACAGAAACAGAAATGAAAGTGCATTATTTCAGAGACAATAGCCACAAATACTGTACAGTAGCTGGATGGAGAGATGGGGCAACCTTTATCTTGAAATATATATTACAGTGTGTTAGTTGAGAGAGAATAGGCACAGATATTACACAGTGAATGGACAGTATGTAAGCAGCTTGGTTAGGCTGCAACACAAGAGGAATAGAGGAGCCAGGTTTTATCTTGAAAAATAAATTACATTGTATTATTTGAGAGATAATAGCTACAAATATTGTACGATGGCTGGACAGAATGTGATAGTTGAGAGACGATAGGCACAAATATTACACAGTGATTGGACAGTATGTAAGCAGCTTGGGTAGGTGGCAATATAAGAAAGGGAGATGAGGCAGGTTTTATCTTGAAATAGAAATTAGAATATATGATCTGAGAGACATTAGCCACATACATTTTTGCATGCCAAAACACCAAAATAGGTCACATACTTTGTGACACAGAGCAGGAATTACCCTCCAGCAAACAATAAAAATAATTTCAGCTAAAGTTAAACTGTGAAAACATTATAAGGCAACTTTACTGTGCTGGAGCATCAAGATGGGCTGCAAACATTGAGGCAGTGAGGTGATTTACGGTTCCTTGTAGCAAACATTAGAAATTTTGCAAGTAGAGCTGTAGAAAAAAATTGTATGGCAACTTTATAGTGCCTTGCCTTAGCAGCAGAATGACTGAAAACTTTGAGATGCAACAGTGGAATTACTCATGCATGTAGTACCCAAATGGCTGTTACTGTTATCACTCAATATGCTGCAAGCTAACAATGGTGCTGTAGGCAGCAGATACGTGAAAAAAGGACCACACTGCAGGGCTCTGGGGATATAAGTAACCTGTACCTGGGGCCCATACCACTGTACTTTCCTCCTTTCCAATATGTGCCATCCATAGATGGTCTGCCACTTCATCTTTTACCCCCTCCCTATTGCTTTTATTCACTCAGCAGTAAACTCAGCTCATGGAACATCACTACCTTTTGCTCCTCCCTGCCTGATATCCCCTTATGGCCGTATGGCTGAACCCTTCTCTCTCATCCCCAATATCTGGATTGCCTAAATTGAAAGTGATATTAAAGGCTTTTTTTATTCTGACTCTCTTTGTCAGGAATTTAACAGCAGCAGGAGCCTAGGGCTCACGCTGCTCTCAGTGCCTTCTGTGAAACCAGGAAGTGGTCTCCAGCCAGGACAGCGCTAAAACGATGACATGATTTAGTAAGTGTTTATAGATGGGGGTGGGTGAGACAGTTAGTCTCATTTTTTTTACCTTAATGCAGAGAAAGCAATAACGTAAAATAAATTTGACTTTAGAACTACTTTAATGGAAACAGGGGGGATAAACATGTTGTGATTTGATGCATATTCCCAAATATCAAAAGGCCTTACCTGCAGAAAATAGAAAAAAATGTATTCCCTCCAAAAAAAATTAACTTAAAAAAAAAACCTGAAACACTAAACCCCATTTTTTACTTTGCAATGAAAAATAAAGAAAAACAGCTGTAGGAGGGGCCCAGCAAGTACAGTTGTTGCTGACACACACAAAAAAGATAGCCCTAAAGCAGACTATTGGGTTTCTGAACTGTAAATATAGGGGGGGGGGGGGGTCAAGGATACTGGCATATACCAAAGCTCCTATTATTGGCCAATCTAACCCTGCTGACCGCACCAGAGAGGTCAGACAAGGCATTATGGGTCCTTCAAAGGTAGATCAGGTAGTAACCACAAACTTCAAACTCCTTTAATATGGTGCACACCATGAGGTGAATCTAAAATTCATTCCTAATGAGCAACATGAGGGGTAATTATTTACCTCTTCTCCAGGTAAAACTTCATCCCTTATTTCAATTTGAAGATCAGCGAGAGGATCGTTTTATTGTCTATCATATTTCATGGTTTTCCTGCTAATTCTGTTGCTGTATAGTGGGTAAAAGGAATGTCTTATTTTCAAAACACCTAGTTTATTTTTAAATCTGTTGTAGGTTTCAGTAAATCGGTGAAATCCTCTTAGTTCACCCATGTGTATCATGCCGATAAGGAAGCTCGTAGTCTTTTCGAGTCACCAGAGCAACACTGTGAAAAGGCCACCTATGTCTGCACCCATTCAACGACACATCTTTATAGTTTAAGCCACTGGAGAAGGAAAAGGTTACATTACGGTATCATAGATATGCTTCTGTTTATCTATAAAAGCAGAAATAAAATATACATTGACAGTAGATATATTTACAGGAAGAGATGATACAGTTGATGTACGTTTTAGACAAATAAAGGTACAATCTGTTTGTTCTAAAAGACATCAGTCTAGCCAAAACCCAACTAAATTAGAGAAATTCAGTTTTCCTGTTACAGTGGATCTAGCAGAAGATATTTTTTTCATGCTAAGTGCATGAATGCTAAAGTAATGTGTAAATATAACAATTACCAGTATCTATAACCTCTCAGTATTCCCTGTAATTCCATTGAAAATTAATTTATCTTCCTTTAGCTCCAGAAAGCCAGCTCCATCTAACAATAAAGCCAACCATACACCAGTAACATTTCTTTATTTTTTTGGAACGTTGGTTCAATTTTCTAATGGTTAATAAGGTCAAATCGATGATCGTTTTCTACCATAGTGACAGAGAGCTTTTTTGGAAAGAAAATAAAATTCAAACATTGTGTGGTTTTCGTTCATTCATTCCTAAATTCATTGTTAAGGCCTGGTTCACACCTATGCATTTTTTAGTGCGTTTTCAGTTTTGACAAAACACACTACAGTCAATATAACATGGTTACTATGGGTCACGTTCACATCTGTGCATTTTATGGAAAGGGCCAAGGACTTTTTTCTGGTTTTTGGTTCCATGAACTTTAATGGATAAACAACGTGTATTGAGTCTACAAATAAAAGAAAGTTCTGGTGTCATCAGTGAAACACCTACATCTCTAATAGTACAATAAAAACATAGGTATCGCCCTTTGGGACTTTATATGAGGTGTGCTCAATTGGCCAATGAAATTGACAAATATAAATACAATAAAAATATTTATTGCAGAAATGATCACACATGAAAGAGTAGCATAAACAAAGGCAAAGCTGATACAATTTTGCACATGGTTAAAGATTGCATTACATATGAAATACATGAGTATACATAACATCTAATAGAGCTGACGCATTTCGTGAGCTATGACTCGCTCTTCAGGGGTGGATGCATGTAGGATATATCTGAAAATGAATGACCAAAAAGGTAATGAAACACATGAATAAATAATGGACAAATGGTAAGAGGGGCCTTACAGAGAAAGGAATGACCCCATACTCACCAATCGGTTGGGGCCTAGGTGCTTGGGGCTATGTTCCCTGAGGACGGCAGCAATATATGCTTGGGAAGGGAGGTGAGGGAGCGGAGCCAACCAAAAAACCCAGACCAAGGAATAATGGGAAGGCGGGCATGGCATGGGTAGAAATGAGTGACCTTGAGGTCCTAGATAATCCGTTCAGGTGTCAACTATAATATAATATGTATATAATCAAACATTGCTAAATTGGCAAAATAATCATAAAGTATCTAATGGAATGCAAGAATGCATGTATAAACCAACCTGTTGTGATGGTAGGACGGATATTAAGGCCAAGGAGGAATGTGTGCAAAACTGCAGATATGAGAAAAGGGATGTCAGAAAAGGTAATACCTGAAAGGAAAAGGGGAAATATGAGAAAGTATGAAAAGAAAAACCATACCCAGACACAGAGGAGTGCTCGATATGAAGGATGAAATATACAGTATGTGTACCTGTGTAGGATCAGTATCTTGCAGCAGCAGAATGAGCTGTCCTCTGTGAAGTGAAAGAGTTAAATGAAAAATCCCAGCCATGTGTGCTCTCCCATTTATAACCCCGCAAGGGCTGCAGCAGGCTCTGCCCCTGGATAATTCATTCAGGTGTCAACTATAATATAATGGAATATGCATATAATCAAACATTGCTAAATTACCAAAATTATCATCAAGTATATAATGGAATGCATGAATGTATGTATAAACCAACCTGTTGCGATGGTGGAGTGGATAGTAAGGCTAAGGAGGAATGTGTGCAAAGCTGCAGTTATGTGAAAAGGGATGTCAAAAAGGCAATCCCTAAAAGGAAAAGGGGAAATGTGAAAAAGTGTGAATGTGAAAAACATAACTAGGCACAATGGAGTGCTCGGTGTGAAGGATGAAAGATATGTGTCTGAGATCAGTAGCTTGCAGCAGCAGAATGAGCTATCCGATGTGAGGTAAAAGAGTATTAAGTCTAGGTGCACATCTATGCGGCTGCGCTTGGTGCGTTTTTCAGGCACGTTTTTCAGTGTAGTGAGTATGGAGTACCCCTACTCATTCACCCCAAAAGGCAGTGAAGTGTTAAAAAAAAAGAGAAGTTTTTTGACAAGTCCTTTATTAAAAATAAAAAATGTCCCTTGTAGTTCCAACGTGTCTTTATTTCTCCGGTACCAATGTCTTCTTCCTCCGGTAGTTTCTTCTCCCTCCAGTGCAGTCTTCTCCCCCTGGTGCTGACTTCTCCTTGAGCTGTTTTCTCCTTGATTAGTCTTCTCCTTGAGCGGTGTTCTTCTTGAGCTGTCTTCTCCTTGAGCTGTCTTCTCCTTGTACTGTCTTCTTCTTGAGCTGTCTACTCCTTGAGCTATGTTCTCCTTGTGCTGTCTTCTGCTCCTGGTGCTGACTTCTCCTTGAGCGGTCTTCTTCTTGAGCTGCCTGAAGAGCCTGGTATGGACCTGAGGGGGGTGGGGACCCCCACACCATTTTTTTTTCACAATCTTTTTTTTTTTGTTGGCAAATTGTTTTGTTTTTTACATTCAGCTGTCATGAAAGCTGATGACCCATTGGTTGTTAAAGCGGGACTGTACTGAAATTTTTTTTTTTAAAAGCCAGCAGCTACAAATACTGCAGCTGCTGACTTTTAAAAAATGGACACTTACCTGTTCCTGGTTCCAGCGGTGTCGGCAGCAGAGGCCGATCGCTCGCTCGGCTCTCTGCTGTAGCCGGCGCCATTCTCGGTGAGGGAATCAGGAAGTGGCTTCACTTCCCGATTCCCTACTGCGCATGCGCGAGTCGCGCGGCGCAATGAGAATCTTTAGCGCTGTCTGCCGGGACACGTGTGTGTCCCGGCAGGCAGCGCGCTGGGACAGGAACTTGCGTAAACTCCCACGGGAGTTTATGCCGGAAGTGGGTGCAGATACCTGTCTTAGACAGGTATCTGCACCCCCCTCCCCCCTGAAAGGTGCCAAATGTGACACCGGAGGGGGGGAGGGTTCCGAAAAGCGGGAGTTCCACTTTAGGGTGGAATCCCGCTTTAAGAACGCTCCTTTGCAACCAACTATATACAACGTTTAAACGAAAAAAAAAAAACGTAAAACACATAAAAAATTGCATCACAAACACAACACTTGCATTTCTGGTGCGATTCCATTGAAGTCTATTACACGCAAAATGCAGGAAAAAAAGTCCCAGACCCTTTCCAAAAATGCACAGGCTGCAAAACGCATAGATATGAACGTGTACCATAGGAAACCATGTTAAATGGACTTTAGTGCATTTCTGCAAGCTGCAAATGCACTAAAAAAAGCATAGGTGTGAACCTAGAATGAAAAACGCTAAATGCACCTGGGATATGCAAACTGCAACCTGCATAGGTATGAACCAGGCCTAAAAGAACAGTAAATTTTAAAGTGCTTTTGAATGAAATTTTTTGTATGAACGTATGTACAAAAATCCACCCGTGTATGACCAGCTTAAGATGCTGGCCCAGATTAAGATGTAAATCCTTGACTAATGCCCCGTATACATGAGCGGAATATCATTTGGAAAAATCTGGGATGGTTTTTCCGATGGAATTCCGTTTATGCTTGACTTGCATGCACTCGGTCACACAAAAATTCTCTGAACTTTCGTCCATCAAGAACGCAGTGACGTACAACACTACGACGAGCCGAGAAAATTAAGTTCAATGCTTCCGAGCATGCGTCAAATTGTTTCCGTGCATGTGTAGGAATTTTGCGCGTCGGAATTGCTACAGACGATCAGAATTTCCGATTGGAACTTTTTCCATCTGAAAAATAGAGAATCTGCTCTCAATCTTTTGCTGGCCGAAATTCCGCCAGCAAAAGTCAGATGGAGCATCCACACGGTCGGAATTTCTGACCAAAAGCTCACATCTGACTTTTGCTGGCGGAATTTCCGATCGTGTGTATGGGGCATAAGAATTATCCTTTATGTTCATGGCTGTGTATACATATCATCTACCTCAGTTCACAGATGTCACTTTGTTACAAGCCAGGGTGCAACTTTAATACAGTTTCACACTTTTGTCTTTCTACTGCCTCTAGCTCTACTTGCCAAAACACTGAACTGAACAGTGAGAGAGCCCGAGGAGGAAAGACACAGGAAATTCTTTATCCTGTCTGTAGCAGACTTAGATGGCATCATTTTCCCACAATGTTCCTCCTGAGGCAGACCTTTGGAGACTGCGCCAAAACAAAGTCCCTTAATAGGATCCCAAAAGTCTCTTTTTAATGATAAAAAGTACAGTTTTATTATACTATTGCATAGTGATTGGTGAAGCTGAACTTATTGATGAATCGCTTTGAAGTCAATGGAAGGTGTTTTTAACCACTTGCCTACCAGGCACGAACACCTCCTTCCTGACCAAGCCATTTTTCAGCTTTCAGCGCTGTCACATTTTGAATGACAATTGCGCAGTCATGCAACGCTGTACCCAAATAAAATTTTTATCATTTTTTCCCCACAGATAGAGCTTTATTTTGGTGGTATTTGATCACCTCTGCGTTTTTTATTTCTTGCACTATAAACAAAAGAAGAGGGACAAGTTTGAAAAAACATAATATTTTTTATTTTTTATTATAATAAATATCCAATTATTTTTTTTTGTTAAACAAATTTTTTCCTCAGTTTAGGCCGATACGTATTCTTCTACATATTTTTGGTAAAAAAAATCGCAATAAGCGTATATTAATTGGTTTGCGCAAAAGTTATAGCGTCTACAAAATAGGGGATAGATTTATAGCCATTTTATTATTATTTTTTTTTTACTAGTAATGGCGGCGATCTGCGATTTTTATCATGACTGCGACATTGCGGCGGACATATCGGACACTTTTGACACATTTTTGGGACTATTCACATTTATACAGCGATCCATGCTATAAAAATGCATTGATTACTGTATAAATGTGACTGGCAGGGAAGGGGTTAACACTAGGGGGCGCTGCAGGGGTTAATATGTTCCCTATGTTAGTGATTCTAACTGTGGGGGGAGGGGACTGACTGGGGGAGGGGACCGATCGGTGTCCCTATGTACAAGGGACACACCATTGGTCTCCTCTCCAGTGACAGGACGTGGATTTGTGTGTTTACATACACAGATCCACGTCCTGCTCAGTTACTGGGCAATCGCGGGTGCCCGGCGGACATCGCGGCCGCCGGGCACGCGCATCAGGTCACCAGCGACGCGGCGTGCACGCATACGCGCCTCCCGTGGCACGCGCCCCCTAGTGGCCAAAATGTAGACAACGTCATATGACGGCGTCCCGCCACAAGAGCCACACCGCTCCGCCGTTGACAGTGGGCGGTCGGCTATTAGTTAAATAGAGAATAAAAAAAACACAGATGATAAAACGGTGCAAAAATTGGCCAGTGGCAGGCTCAGTTTTATTAAACAAGACTAGCCATGTACAGACACAAGCCACAGGTAGGTGTTTCCATTCAAGAATTGAGAGGCCACAGATAATAAAGCATTGTTCATATTGGCTAGTGGCTATGCAGTTTTAATGAGAATTACTAGCAACGTAGAAAAACAACCACTATGCTTCATGGAATGGATGGTATTGGCCAGGTGATGAGCGGTGCCTGGTTTCCTCCAGGCATGATGCTTGCCATTCAGGCCAAAGAGTTCAATCTTTGTTTCATCAGACCAGACAATTTTGTTTCTCGTGGTGTGAGAGTCCTTCAGTTGCCTTTTGGCAAACTCCAGGTAGGCTGTCATGTGCCTCTTACTGAGAAGTGGCTTCTGTCTGACCACTCTACCATACAAGCCTGATTGGTGGAGTGCTGCAGAGATGGTGGTTCTTCTGGAAGGCTCTCCTCTCTCCACAGAGAAATGCTGGAGCTCTTTCAGAGTGACCATCTGGTTCTTGGACACCTCCCTGGCTAAGGCCCTTCTCTCATGATCCCTCAGTTTAACCCGGCGGCTCACTCTAGGAAGAGTCCTGGTGGTTCCAAACTCTTTCCATTTATGGATAATGGAGGCCACTGTGCTCATTGAGACCTGCAATGCTGCAGAAATGTTTCTGTACCCTTCCCCAGATTTGTGCCTCAATACAATCCTGTCTCGGAGATCTACAGACATTCCCTTAGGCCCCTTTCACACTGGGGCTGGGAGCCGCGGTGACGGTAAAGCAGCGCTATATTTAGTGCTGCTTTACCGTCGTTTTAGCCGCGGTATTCAGCCGCTCGCGGTGCGGTTTTACCCCCCGCGAGCGGCCGAAAAAGGGTTAAAGACCCCCCGCAGAGCGCCGTGGTATTGCCGCAGTATTACCGCGGTTTCCCATTCAAATCAATGGGAAGGAGCGGTATAGGAGCGGTGAATACACCGCTCCTATACCGCTCAAAAGATGCTGCTAGCAGGACTTTTTTTTGCCGTCCTGCTAGCGCACCGCTCCAGTGTGAAAGCCCGCCGGCTTTCACACTGGAGTGAATGGGGCCGGATTTTTGCAGGCGGTATACAGGCGCTATTTTTAGTGCTGTACCGCCTGAAAAACGCCCCAGTGTGAAAGGGGCCTTAGACTTCATGGCTTGGTTTGTGCTCTGCACTTTTAACTGTGGGACCCTTATATAGACAGGTGTGTGCCTTTCCAAATCATATCCAATCAACTGAATTTACCACAGGTGGACTCCAATCAAGTTGTAGAAACATCTCAAGGATAATCAGTGGAAACAGGATGCACCTGAGCTTAATTTTAAATGTCATGGTAAAGGCTGTAATTACTCATGTACATGTGATTTTTAAATTTTGAAATTTTTAATAAATTTGCAAAGGTTTCAAACAAACTTCTTTCACATTGTCATTATGGGGTATTGTTTTTAGAATCTTGAGGAAAATAATTATCTGAATCCATTTTGGAATAGGGCTGTAACATAACAAAATGTGGAAAAAGTGAAGAGCTGTGATTACTTTCAGGATGCACTGTGTACGATAGTTTGTAGATGCTATAACTTTCACCCAAACCAATCAATACACATTTATTGTGATTTTTTTTTTTTTTTTAACCAAAGACACATAGCAGAATTCAATTTGGCCTACATTTATGAAGAAATTTGATTTAAAAAAAAAAACGTTATTGGATATGTTTTATAGCAGAAATTAAAATATATATTTTTTTTTTTCGGAATTTTTGGTATTTTTCGTTTAAATACTAAAAAAACGAAAAACCCAGTGGTGATCAAATTCCACCAAAAGAAAGCTCTATTTGTGTGAAAAAAAAGGATATAAATTTAATTTGGGTACACACAATTACCAGTTAAAGTAGCACAGTACTAAATAGCAAAAAATGACCTGGTCATGAAGGTGGTAAAACCTTCCGGAGCTGAGGTGGTTAACAAACTGCAAGAGATTCCTACATTTTGTTGCTATGAAGAAAGTGCTGTTTGCTTCAACAAACTGATTGCATACTGATTCTGAATGGGAGGGACCGGGTCATTATAATCAGCTGATTCACTTTCAGTGTTCTAATGAGGAAAGCTGCAGGCTCTGCATTTCTTTAGAAGTAATTAACCCTTTGGGAATATTTTATCAACATCAACTTACATTTCTATTACAGAGAATGTCTAGAATGTGACTGCACTCACAGACGTCTGAGCAAATCAATGAGCCAATTCTACAAGCAGGCGCTTATGGAGGCATTTTGTATACCAACAGTGTGCAAAACACCTCCAGTTTGCCATATTTGATTGGATTTGACAGAAAAATACAGCAGGTGCAGATTAAAAAGGAAAGGTCATTTTTAATAACAATAAATTATTACATGGCTTGTGTAGCAACTCCATTAGCTATATACATTTTTATTTCTATATTTTTTCCACAACAGGGGAGCCACCCTTTAAGAGTGTCCCCATGCAGATGTTAGAGTTGTGTAAAATGGTGCACCATCAGGACAGTTTTAATAAGAATCAGCCTAACTAGGTATGTCTATATTTTAATTTTACAATAGGGATACATGAATTTGGTTAATAGACATGTGCAATTTGTTTCCTTCAAAATTACATTTTCGTCAAAATTTGACAAATTCGTTAAATCAGAAATATTAGAATTAATGAAAACCCATATAACAAATTTTTCAGAGATTCGAAAATTAGAAAATTCGGAAATACGAAAACCCGAAAATCTAAAATTTGAATATTCGGAAATCCGGACATTTGTAAATCTAAAATTGTAAAATTCGTAAATTCGAAGATTTGGAAATTTAAAGAAAAATTCTAAAATCCTAAAAGCGAATTTCAAAAATCCCAAAATTCTAAAATACGAAAATAAGAACAATAATCCAAAAATTTGAAAACCATAAAAATTCTAAAATCTGAACTAATAACTAACTAATAATAACTATTACTAACTATTAAATTCTGGGTATTGGAATTTCCTTTCAAATGTGGATGTTACTGAACGTAAAGAATACAAATTTCTCAGAAGTTACGAATTATCCGAAGTAACGAATGCTGCATCTAAACGAATGGAACATAACAAATTAATTATAATAAATAATAATAAAAAAACTTTTTATTATTATTATTTATTATTATTATTTTGTTACGTTTCATTTGTTTACATGCGACATTCATTATTTCAGATAGTTTGTAACTTTGGATAAATTTGTATTCGTTACGCTCACTAACAGCAAAATTTGAAGGGAAGTTTCTATAATTTCTATAATTTAATAGTTAGTTATTATTAGTTAGTTAGTTAGTTAGTTATTATTTTGGATTTTTGCATTTTCAGATTTTTTAATTTTCTGATTTTAAAATTTTCGGGTTTTTTTATTTTTGGATTTTTGTTTCCTTTCGAATTTTAATTTCTAAATTTTGTAATCTACTTATTTATTCAAAATAGGGAATTTAGATCATAATGAATGACCTGAAAAACAGAAAAAAAAAAAAGGAATGAAACTAAAACTTTTAGGTCGCCTTTCTCAATCTTTGGCCTCAGTGCTTTTATTTGTCCAAAATCACATGGTCGGGGGAGTTCGCCGTCACTGCTTTTTTGATCCATCCCCAACACAGAGGAATATAAAACCTCTAAGGGCTACTGAAACGCAAATTTTGAGACACAGTTCTTTTTGCATTCTCCTTGATTTTAAATATAGTCCAATGGAATGTTCATCTGTGACTCCACCCTAGTATATGTAGGTCTACAAGATATTGGATACTGTACCTATTATAAATACTCTACTAAAAACAAATTATGTTTGGTGATATGTAAAAATATACTTTTTTATAATGTTAAAGACGTACAATCTGTCTCCTAACAAAAAAACGGAAAGGAAATAAACTGAAACACGTCGGGTGAAGGACAACACTGGGTGTTATGCTTGGATTGTGGCGTTTCTGAACACAGATTTGTATACATTCCCTGTTTCTGTGAAAATGTTTTTAAACTTATTTTGCTAAATAAATACTGTTTGTTACTAAACGTACAATTTTTCTACATATTTCTCTTAAATACTTAAGTGCCTATAAAGTCCGCTTAGGGGTATTCATTTTGTTTCTAACAATTTTTGGATGTGGCACTATATTAATGAGGATACACTTGCCAATCTTATTTTTACTTTCCAAAATGGGGTCATTTTGAACTGTCCTGGCATTTTATGCGCAACATTAGAAGCTTATGTCACACATCACCCACTCTTCTAACCACTTGAAGACAAAGCCCTTTCTGACACTTTTTGTAGAAAATGACTTTGAACCCCCAAACATTATATATTTTTTAAAGCAAAGACCCTACATATTAAAATGGTTTTAGCAATTTTTTAAACCAATCCATTTTTTTGGCAAAATTTTTTTTTTTAAGTTTAATGCACTAAAACACACTATATTGCCCAAATGTTTGATGAAATAAAACAGATGATATTATGCCGAGTACGTGGATACCAAACACGACATGCTTTAAAATTGCGCACAAACTACATACATTTTTAAAAGCCTTTAAAAGCCCCGGTAATTAGATCGCACGATGCCACATGCGCCAATTCCACAATCAAAAAGGTGACTAAAAAGGGGCATGCTTGTGTAATAATTGTCCACGTACAAGTGGTACCCCTTTCTGAATAAGGGTGACACTATGTCCCACACAATCTTACCAGCTCTCCCTATGTAGTCTGGGCAGTTCTCCGGCTCCACGTGACTATCTCTTCCCTCGTAAACCATAAAACTATATGTATAGCCTGTTGCCCTGTCACAGAGCTTATACATCTTGACCCCGTATCTGGCATGCTTGCTGGGAAGATACTGTTTGATAGACAAGCGGCCAGAAAATGTAATCAGGGACTCATCAATGCAGACAACTTGATCGAGAGTAAACAAGGCTGCAAACTTCTGCTTGAAGTGGTTTACGAGGGGCCGAATTTTGTAGAGCTGATCAAATCCAGGGTCACCTCGAGGACTACAGAGTTCATTGTCTTTGAAGTGCATAAATCGCAAGATCTGCTTGTATCATGTCCTGGTCATGGAGGCAGAGAACACGGGCATATGATGATTTGGGTCAGTGGACCAATATGACCTCAACTCATTTTTTTTAGTTTAGATCGTTTTTTAGCCTTTCCTTCAGGTTGTAAATTTTATGCTCCACAAACATTTCTTGGTACCTATTTTGTTGAAGACCTTGCAATCTTGTTGTTCATTATTATTTCAATCTTATTCAAAACTAAACTCATTATTCCATGTGAGGTCTCAGTTTTGACTTTACTATTCTGAATTTCTGAAAAGGTTTTTAGTCTAGCGTTTGCCAACTGACATTCAAAGAAAGAAGACTGCTGAACAATTTAAGGCTTTTCTATAAACAGTTCTGCCTGGAAAGCAAGTGGTTTATTCAGTAAGAGATGGTTAATGCAGTTTGAAATGAATGCATTATGATGAAATCATCTTGTACTTCATGTGAGCCGAGTGGAAGCACTTTTAATAATTGTAGTTCAGTAGATGTGGTGTTGAATGCAGAGCTTGTCACACGCATCACTTGAAATAAGAAATCAAAGCATTTGTACATGATTAGACTTGCCAGCCCTGTATAATGATGAGAGATAGTCTGGATTAATTATTTCAGTTTGTGGATTCCTCTTTTACTTGATTAGTCATCAGAGGACAATGATTATTGCAGCTGGTACCACCTGTGGTGGCAGCAGTACTGGCTTAATTATCTGCAAAGTGGGATGACTACATAAAACACCATTGTAATCGGAATTCCTTGGATGCATAAGAGTTACCTTTGGTACCCAAATGAGCGTATAAGATGTAGCAAGTGTCTGCCTTTACACGTAACTTGTTAAAAATGTATTTGTTCTCTACTGTATTTGTCCCATTGGTTCCCCACTATTTACCTGCCTGGTCTATAACAAAGATATGAAAACATTGGAGACAATTTATTCACAATCTGTCTGTAATCTTAAAGGGCACTTATGCCAAGACTGTAGACACTAAAATATTTTCAACAAGTAATAGAGAGCTTTATAGTGGCACTGTCAGCTTACAGGGGAAATCAGGAAAAAAGCACCGCTTACCTCTCTTATTTCCCCTGTGTCCTACCGCCCCTCCACTTTAGCATTACAGCTTCTGTTTTTGCTTCTGGCATTTAATACTTCCAGGAGTGTTGGAGTGTTTGTGTCCCCTGCCATGTGCTGGTACCTTTTTCCAATTCCTAAACCAGTGCTGAGACCTGTGGAGATGTAGGGGTTGAAATATGGAATCGTGGCAAAGGTTACACAGACATCCAACACATTCTTCTACTTACCTCTGTTTTGCCATGTATCTTAAAATGAATTGTTCTGCCCTAAACAAAATTGAAGTGCATATAGACTATATTGCCAAAAGTATTGAGACACCTGCCTTTACACGCACATGAACTTTAATGGCATCCAAGTCTTAGTCTGTAAGGTTCAATATTGACTTGGCCCACCCTTTGCAGTTATAACAGCTTCAACTCTTCTGAGAAGGCTGTCCACAAGGTTTAGGAGTGTGTCTATGGGAATGTTTGACCATTCTTCCAGAAGCACATTTGTGAGGTCAGGCACTGATGTTGAGCGAGAAGGCAGTCTCTGCTCTAATTGGCCAGTCAAGTTCCTCCAACTTCAACTCGCTCATCCATGGACCTTCCTTGAACAGGAAGGGGCCATCCTCCAACTGTTCCTACAAAGATGGGAGCATGAAATTGTCCAAAATGTCTTGGAATGCCGATGCCGTAAAAGTTCCCTTCACTGGAACTAAGGGGCCAAGCCCAATCCCTGGAGAACAATCCCACACCATAATCGCCTCTCCACCATATGATTTGGACCAGTGCACAAAGCAAGGTCCATAAAGGTCCATAAAGACATGGCTTCATGAAACCATATTATAAAATCTTCTTACTCTGATCTGTATTTTGAAATATATAATCATAGCCATAGAGAAGACTGTAGTGAGTGTGGATTAGCTGTGTGAATTATTTATTTCTGGATTATTAGACTCATCAGCATTATTAGACTGAATCCTGTACATATGAGGGAAAGAGTTGAACATTGCTTCCATGCAGAAGTACAAAGTTAGGATAAGGCATTCCCTAACTTCCAGCTTGCCAGGAATAAAAATAATTTATACACAGGGGTCACCTGGCATACTTAAGAATTTTTTGGATGAGAGAAAGAAAGTCCCCGAACAATATGTCTGTAACCCTTTATGTATTCTAGTGCTAATTTTTTAAAACTGTGCTATCAAAGCATTCCAAAGATTTGTAGTTTCTAAATGAATTACCAGCAAATGTATCCATGCACAAGTAGCAAAAAGTCAATGTCTGTGGCTGTCCCTCATGATACATTCCGCATATGAACTCAGAATTATACTTAGTGTATTGCCAAGGGCATAGCTATTGGCGGCCCTACTGAACTCTGCAGCCACTTTGGAATATCAAAATGAAAGAGCAGTAAGTGCCTCCGGGTTTCTAAACAGTCATAAAGCAGCTGAAGGACAAGGCTGTTTTAGATGACAGGATAGCTGTTTACTTGTGTGTGTGTGTATGGATGTATATATATATATATATATATATATATATATATATATATATATATATATATATGTAGCACTAACCCCCGAAGGAGCTGCTGGTTTGATTTGGGTTTACCGTTACCTCACCTGCTTGCTTTCCGTCTTAGGGGTCCCGTTGCAAAATAGCCCAAAGGATGTTGAATCCAACACTTAGTCCTTTTTCACGTATTTATTTAGGATAAGTATAAAGTCTTTCAATAGAGGGTCAGAGGATTAAGGGGAGTTCAGGCACCTGATAATTGCGGGTTAGAGGTATGGGTAAAATCCAGAGGACAAACAGCTCCACAGACTGGATTCAGCAACCACCGGATAGGCCCCTCTCACTTGACCTAGCAGCCGGTGGAATGCACAGCAAAGTCTTTGCCACAGACTTGTTAATTAAATTGAAGCATTACTGAGAGATCTTGAGATATTTTAAAGAACTGCTATATAGTACCAGTCTCTTTCAGCCGACCCGACGATACTGTATGGGTGTTGATCCTGGTTGCATCCTCCAACCGAGTTTCTAGGCTTATCCAGTCTTGCGCTTGGTCCTCTCCTAGAAAAGTCCTCCCCTGGATCCTCCAGTTTTCTTGGCCTCTCTCTTTAGGCGAGACAGCACAGGACCACCCCTGGATCAGTAGGCCCCAAGACTCAGTTACATAGCCTCGGGGCCGGCTATCCCGAGGCGCAGGATCATGCGATACTCACCTCAGGCCAGGAGGGCCATGAGGTCGGGATAGCAGACCCCGGCAAGGAGAAGAACCTCTCCTCTTTTTCTTTCTCCCCTAATAAATGGCGTCCATACCTTAAATACCCTCTCCCAAAATGCACAGCAGGGAAAACACTCCCACTGGGCTCTATCAAACTATTTCTGAGCAAGAGGTGGTATTCAATACATCCAGCTTACTGCGTTTCCACACTTACCGGTGGTGACAGCGACACCTACAGTCAAGTGGAAACCCAGTGCAACCCAGCTGAACTGGCACAGAAACCAGAACTTTTTAGAATAATTAGCCTGAGACCAACTACGGCTTCAGACAACTACATTTGAAAAAACAATAACGTCTGCTCATTAGGAGCAGGGCGCTACATATATGTATTTATCTCTATGCAAAAGACCTACCAAAGACACACTATAAGCCAATTGACTAATAATGGCTTTAAGAAAGCTGGCTGGTACAGGTTATGCTGCATGACTCAGCAGAGCCTCCTAAAGAAGTCATCATCGTGGCATCTGGCACTGAAAGCTAAAAATCTTACTTTTATGCATCTGAGGGAATCTGAGGGAAATCTCTAATCTCAGTCTAATATAATATATATAATATAGTGAAGGGCTCTGAAACCCTTCACTAGACCGATACTTTGTTTCTAATCTGTTCTTGAATTTTTTTAGATTGTGGCATGATGTGTGTCTTTTTGTGATCTGCTTAAATGAATGAGTGACTTGTATAGTGCTACCTATGCCAACTGAATCACCTCAGGGAGCTTTTTGCTGCCGGTGTCCATCTGCGGTATAGCGTGGTCCTTTACCCCATGGGGTCCTGATGTGCTTTCAAACACGTACACATATTTGGCCAATTAACCTACCAGCATGTCTTTGGAGTTTGGGAGGAAACCCACGCAGGCACAGGGAGAACATGAAAACTCCAGGCAGATGGTGTTGTGGTCGGGATTTGAACCAGCAACCCCATTGCTGCTAGGTGAAAGTGCTAACAACTACAACACTGTGCTGCTTCTATTTATGTGATTTCTTGATTCAACAGGTCTGGCAGTAATCAGGCCTGGGTGTGGCAAGTGAAATGTAATTCAGCTTTCCAAAAAATTGTGGTTAATCACAGTTCATTGATTCAGCATGGGAGGGGCAATTACTTTTTCGCATAGGGCCAGGCAGGTTTTTCCCCTTAATAAAATGTAATAATAATTTAAAAGCTGCATCTTGGATTTACTCTGGTTATCTTTGTGTAATATTAAAATGTGCTTGATTCTCTGAATCATTTAAGTGTGAGAAATATGCAAAAAAAATTAAAATCAGGAAGGGGCAAATACTTTTTCACAGCACTGTAGATGCAGTATTGATCCAATGCTGCAGCTGTCCCCTGTCGGCTCTACTCCGAGAACTGAGCAATCAAAGACCGCTGATCACTAAGTTCTCGGGTGCCCCTACCGTCACCGCCCGAACACACTGTGGCAGACACTCAGATGGTCATAGCCAGTGCCGGACAAGAACTGTGCATGTGCAGTTCGGAACTGAGCATCACAGTCACATTTTTTACTGGCAACCATTCCTGTCACTGGCATTTACTGGCAGGAGAAAAAAGCGCCCGCTTTTTAGTGGCTGCCTATAACAATACTAACGGTTGGCAACACTGCTCTCCATCAACAAGGTTGTCTTTCATACCCACTAAGAGATCACTTCTCACATCGAGATAGGCACCACCACCTTTTTGTTTTACGCTGTCTTTCCAAAAGAGAGCATAGCCAGGAATATTAAATAGCCCAGTAGCGTGACAGGTTTTTAAATGTTATCTGAGTGACTTTAAGAATGTATTACAATCTTTCCTGCACTGTTCACCAACATGGCTAATAGTTAATTCCGCCTGTGTTAAAAAAAATTCAGAAAGAAGAACTTGAATACCTACCTTTCAGGTGGCCAGCAAGTATAATCCTTTTTTTCCCCACAGTTATACATGTAGCTGTTGTTCGATGTTTCCAAGGGTGTGGGATAGTATGCCTGTGCTGGAAGTGCCGTGGTTCCTTCCACTGGCCGCTACTACTGTGTCCTCTGCTAACACAGTGGCTGGTGAAAAAAAACACAGCACCCAGGGTGGGAGGGAGGGAGGGTTAGGGTATACCACAAACTCAAAATGGTCAGGTCCCAGTGGCATCTGTAACTGTGGAAGAAAATTGAGCTTTAAAATGTTGCTCGCTGGAGAGGTAAGTATCCATCTTCTTCTTTTACAGGATGCAACATGGTATTTTTCATTTCTATGCAGCAAGAGGAACACTAATTTAAATGTAGCATCTCTTACATAAAGCATTTTCCTTAGCATTACAGGTGCTGCAATGTACAGTAAATCATTGACATGTTGGAATGTTTCCTGCTTTATTTCCATCAGTTATGTTAATCATACTTCGGTGGTTCATTTCATACTGAAAACTAAGGTGAAAGAAACACTACTGACAATTTGATTTCATGTGGAATAATTGCACTACAGATGTAAAAAAAAAAAAAAACTTAAATATTTAATGTATAATATTTAGTCTTAGATTGGCTCAATAAAAGTCATTGATTTTTGTTAAATAATAATTGGGTGCGATGCTTTGTTTGTACTGCTATTGATTGGATGTCAGATAGGTACAAAGTGAGAGTAAAACATTTATCAGTTAGGTCTTTTAAGAAACAAAATAATTCTTCCTTCAGGATAATATTGACAGCCAAATCTGTTCTCTGATCAATGAGCTCCCTGTGTTTAGCATTCAGAGCATATTGTTACTAAGTATGTTTTATGGTCTTTCCTGAAAATATGATTGCTGTGTAATTTCTTGGGAGCAGCAGTGTGGAAAGTCAGCAACAGAAGCAAGGCAACTATCACTGTCTCCTGAGTCTAATGGAAATGCAGCACTCTATAGTGCATCTGTAAGAGAATGAGCTTACCATTGATCAGATTCATTAACTTGAATTTCTTGTTAGATTGTCAAATGTATTTTACGAGCAGTATACCGGCTAGGGTTAGCAAAGAGACAAATGCTCATTGGAACATTCTTTATTTCATTGGTTTTGCAGGATAAGAAAAAACTGTTAAAGTTAAAGTGTTACAAAACCCACAACAGTAAAACCAGTCTGTATATGCTGTAAAGCATGCTTTTTATACTTATTGTGGAACCTAAGAGGTTTATTCTCTACATTGTATAAAAAGGCTGTTTGATCCTGTATGCATAGATCCTCCTCTGCTTGCATTGTCTCCAAAACATGTCCAGATAAGACAGAGTTACTGGAGTCAGGCTGCACATGCTCAGTTTGATGTGTATTGCTACAGAGTTGTTGTTTGTTTTGTCTTGGGAGAGTGCATGGTATCAGCACAGGGGCCCATCAGCACTGTCCAGACAGACAGTCAGGGGTCCTGCATCCTGATAGGACAGCCAGTGCAGTATGAAAACTCCTCCTACAAGCTTTAACCAGGCACTAATAGAAGTCACAAGACTGCTATATACTGCTGATGAGAAAAGGTATTTAGCAGTTTATATTTACTAAAATAATTGCATTTCCATGTTCTATGTACTGTGGGAGACCAGATATAGTGAATACAGGGTCCTGGGTTTAGTAACACTTTAGCCTAGTATCACATGTTTTTTTCATGTCAAGTGCATGCGCTGTACAGACATTACTATTTGCTCTCTGCTTTACACTGCAACATTTGTCCACACTGTGGGCTGTAATTTGCGGCTTCATAAAATGCAGGCCGTAGTTTGGGGTCTGCCATGTTGTATAGGGTTCTCTCTTATTAAGGGAATCCAATCAAATGACTTTGTCGGGTCACAACCCTCTCCTTTTTATCTTCCAATCAGAAGGCTAGAGGTACACAGTCTTTGGAGTTGTAAAGCCAAACGAACATTAAGCAAATCTGTGGAGCACGTTGATTTGCTTTATAAATGTACAGCTTTTTAAAGCATCAATATGTCCTTGCTAAGGCCACACCAATGTTTTATAAATGTTCCACTTAGTGTAACAATTTAAGTTATGTATTCTCTCAAAGATCACTCCCACTGGCCATACCTTCATCTAATTTTCTGCCAGAAGGCTCATTCTATCTTTTCTTCAGTCATCATCATCCAAGGTCAGAATCTACTTTCTCGACTGACACGCTGGCTCCGTGATGACACACCAATGTAAAACCTGATGTCTGTCCAGTAGTCTTTATGTCCTAGGCCAGAGGTGCCCAACCTTTTGAAGAGCGAGGGCCACTTAAGCGACTTGGTAACTGGTCGCGGGCCACAATGAGCGGAGCAGGTGGATGGCGTGTCCGTGTCTGCTCTGCATATGCAGAGCGGACACTGACACAGCCCACTATACTTTTTAGCGGATCATATTGGAGGTAGGACACAAGTCGTGGTTTATGTCTGCCACTTCTTAGGAGGTGAATGGAGGGTCCAATTGGTTGGACTGTCAGCCTGACCATGTGAAAGGGGCCCAAGGCTGCTTTTACACTGATGCACTGCAGTTTACCTGCACCGGGTGCAACGCAGTGTACCTTTGGCTTTTCTGCACTTTGCAATAGACTTATTAAATTCTGCAGGTTTGGTGCACTTTCAGAAAGCTCACCAAAACTTGCAGGTAATAACAGAAGTCTATGGCTTAGGGTAAACTGTTCTGCACCTGCGGATCAGTTTTAAAGCAGCCCAGTAACCACTGCAGAAAAGATATGCCCATATATACACTGATTTTGGTAATGAACTGACCTTTAATAACAGTATTCAATTCGATTCCATCCCAGAGCAGGAGGTCGTGGGCCACATCAGAGGGCTCCGCGGGCCACATGTGGCCCCCGGGCCACTGGTTGGGCACCCCTGTCCTAGGCAGTGTGTACACACTACTTACTCCAATTACCCACCTGATGCTGCCTATCACATTGTGACTTCTTACGAATTTGACAATATTGCAGTCTGATTACTGATAAAGGGGAGACTGAGGAAATGCTTTCTCCTAAATGCAGCTAACTGATGACATCCCCTCAGCTTAGCAAAGATACCTGGCTATACTTTAAGGACTGCTTTTTAATGATTAAAGGTTGCTGTACATTTTAAAATGTCAGGAATGTGCTCATGCACAATGGTAAACACAATAGGTCTACTTTAGGGTGATGTGATAGGGCACTGGGAAAGCTAAAGTAGATGTGGCACTGGGAAAGCTAGTTTTTGTGAGGCAGAAAAAGTGCCTAACATCCTGGAAGAAGCTTAGGCTTGCTCTTGTACAAGAGGGGAGAACATTTTGTTAGTGTAGCCTCATCTATCTATAGCTGCCCTTCCCTATAGCTTTAGGCAAGCATATCTATAGGTACTTGGTTGCTCCCAGGACTTGTTACACAATGCTATACTCTCTGGCCTAGTAGCACAAGAGGCTGAGCAGCAGAAAAACAATGAGTACCATATTATGGGAGATATTGATGTCTGCAGAGAATGGTATAGACTGGTGTATAGAGGGAACAAGCTGAAGGGTGGGACCAGGCAGTAGAAAGAGATGTTGTCAGTAAACAGGCAGGTGATCAGTCCAGGCAGTAGGAAGATATGTGGTCTATAGACAGGCAAGAGGTCAGTCAAGTCAGCAGGCAAATGAGGTGGTCATTAACAGGCAGGTCTGAGCAGCAATCAGAGATGTGGTAAAAAATTGTAAAAGAAAGGCTAGGGTAAGTACACTGAGCTGCCAAATAGCATGGCTTGTGAGGTTTAAATCAGGTGCCACAAAATCACTGGGAGGCACGCATTGAGGACTGAGCTGCAGCCATTGCCTGATAACAGGATTCTGAGCCACTGCCATTGCCAAAACTCAGTATGTCTCAGCCAATAGGAGCAGGGAGGTAGAGCGCAAGGTGTGGCCACATCACCTGTGCAACAGAATTCTAGGTGTTGCAGCTTCTAGTGTAGAGGAAATAGTGAGCAAATCAACACGGGACTCAGAGGCAGAGGAGCTCCAAGACAAGGCACATCTAATGAGGCTGTAGTAGGACAGAGGTCCTGTCTAGGACTTTGCTGTTGAGGCAAAGTGAGAAAAGAAACATACTGGTCGTGTGTTTTAAGAGCAGTCTATGATGGAACAGATAGGGGGTTGGCTAAGGAAAAGACAGGTGACAGCATATCGGTGGAAAGTATCAGTACGGAGTCAGCCTGAAGGCCAAAGTTGGAGTTTTCTTGTGTGCCAGTGTTGAATTTACCCTCTGATAATGGATAATTATCTGTTGACCCTGAAAATAACTTATTGTCTAGATTGGTATATGGATGTCTTCACCTGTCATGCTCTTCATTTGACACTAACTTCCATAGTATCATCAGACATAAGGGAATATTCATCTGATCTGAAACATTTGTATATTTGTAGGCCCCTCCTAACATCTCCTGAGCACTCTCACGGCACAAAGTATTCTTTTGAAATAGATTTTCTCCACCAATCTCTACCCAGTGAAAAGCTGACTGTGTGCTCCCTGTTCTTTTCCTCACCCAGAGCTTTTCCTCACCCGATCACATGGTTAAAGAGCTGCGGACGTGGCTCTTTACAGAGATCGGGGTCGCGCCATGTCATAGCAACGCAGTGTGGCTGTGGATGCGCGAGAGCGACTGTTCTGGGACGCCATCATATGAACAAGAACAAGAGCCGCACCGCCCCACCATCATTTGATTTGGTTAAATTCATTAAAGTGTATTTTTTCCAAAACAAATGTGTTTGAAAAACTGTTGCTCAAATACCGTGGGAAATACAAAATGGGCGAGCGGATGGACGGACAGGCGAGCGACAGGGTGGGTTTGTTCACTGATCGACCGAGCGACAGGGGGGTGGGGGGTTTGACCGACCAAACGAATTGGGCAGGTGGTTTGTTTGCCACTCCCCAAAAAAAATAGAGCACCAGCTGCCACTGGATTTAGAGATAGATAGACAGACAGACAGACAGACAGACAGATAGATAGACTGATAGACAGACAGACAGATAGATAGACAGATAGATAGATAGATAGATAGATAGATAGATAGATAGATAGATAGATAGATAGATAGATAGATAGATAGATAGATAGATAGATAGACAGACAGACAGACAGACAGACAGACAGACAGACAGACAGATAGATAGATAGATAGATAGATAAGGTATAACAATACACAGACACTTAGTTGTAAATATTTTATTTTATTAAAAACATTAATCCGCCATACCCACATAAAAACTGCACTTAGGAATATAGATTTGCCATTTAATTGAAACACTGACTTGCCGTAATTAGAAACAAATGGACTGTGTCAACACACATCCAGCTGTTCTGGATGGCTGGCACTTATAGCAGCAATCAATACCCACAATATTATGCGATGTAGATTCGGTCAGTAGCTGAATCTCTACCCTTCGTTGAGCGACCAGCTGATTTGTGACGAATCCATAACAAGACAGGAAAGCCCCTGTATTTCAGCTATCAGAAAGATACGTTTTATTGTCTAGTCAAACATATATGACTTGTTGAGTTTTACTTTGATTTTCCGCACATCTAGCATTATTTTCCCTTCTGCACTTTACAATGCTATTTCTGGTAAGGACAAAAAAAAAACAAGATTTGGAAACTAATGGACTAGATGAAGTAGTTTGAACGGAGAGTGATACCAAAATCCCAATAATTTTGGAGATATTTAAAAGGGGGGGAAATAGAAGAGGCCTCACGCCTCAGGGATTTTTTGTTGGTGGTATCTGGATCTTAGTAAGGTATAAACTAGTCATAGAGATGTATATAAAACATTTAGTAAATTTTATTTTCCCAAAAAGGGTACAAATATAGAAAAGGACACAAATAATACATCCATACATTACAGACATATGTGTTAAATCAAGCGGGGAATTGGGTGGAGCTTCGCCATACTCAACATGTTTCACTCAATGGAGTTTCTTCAGGAGATTGATAGGTTTAGCTCAGAAGTATGCTGAAATAACAAGGTAGCGTGAAAATGCATCCTTATGAGGATTTTTACACAGTGTAAGTGTGTACATTTATACATCATATTACAGCTTGGCTCAAATGTATACATCTGGGGGTGCGAGCAATTTGTATTAAGTTAAAGATTTCACAACATTACAGAAAATACAGGGCATAGAAAGCAGACGGGGTCATGAAGACATGAAGTGGAACTGGACTTACCACATATGCTTGGAGGGGTAAAAAGGAGAAAAAACGTATATAGGAGTCAATTTCTTGTCTAAAAACAATATTCGAAGTGAGAGATGATTCACTCCCGGGATGCCAGCGCGAGCACTATGTCACTTGCAGAGAGACAACACTACATAGGTATGAATGGATACGACCATTAAAGGAATGAATTAAATAATGGGGTTCAAAAAATATACATTGTAGATTGTCAACAATAGGTCATGTTAATAAAGAACTGTACCTCTTTGGAGTCTAGTGGTGTCTAAGTAAACTGAATTGAGGTAAACCCTGTTCTGAGTAAGATGCAGGTATATAATAGACCCGATCCAGAGAGGGTATTTAAAGCGTTTAGAGTTGTATCTGGAAAATATATGGGATAGATCTATTAGTATCCAACAAAAAGTTGAAATGTCAGTGCCAGTCCAAAAGAGGACTGTTTAGATGTAGTAAAAAATTTTTTATTAGGAAGGATAAAGTAAAAGGTTCTTACCCCAGAAATTAATGAATAATAGCGGCTTAGGCTCACTTAGGGAGGCGATTAGCAAGCCTCAATTCCCAGTGTGCAAAGGCTCCTGACAGGGATTCGCTGGCAGGGGGAACTGCCTAAAGTTGTGTGCTCTCCGACCCGGCGGCGTCTGACATCATCGCCGGGTCGCGGGCGTTTTAAAGGCAGTATTTGGCGCCAAAAGCTCCAATTGCGTATTGCGCATGCGTCGGCGGCAAACCACGTCGCCGACGCATGACGTCAGACGTCGCGCCGCTGGACAGCGGCTCGGCGGCGGCCATCTTTGGAGATCCTGTTTGCCCTTACCTTACTGTCAAAGAAAGTAGGGCAGCGGATCTTCCAAAGAAGGAGGGGAAACAAAACCATGAACATGACTCATGGCTGTAACCCATCACCCTGACTAGGGGGGGACAGAAAACCCGATCGATGGGCCGAGAGTAAGTGGCGCCATACATGCCAAAAAGGGGGGGGTGACCGACGGGGAGCAACGAAAAGGGTCTGTTGCGCCGCAACCCGTCAGAGACCCCGGGGCGCCCGTACAAGTGACTATATGGGCCAAACTAGGCATCCCGTGGGGAGCAACTCCGACCTAAATAGAAGTGGAGCATTGAAATGCTAGGAGATAAATAGCAAATGCATTTTCACCAAGTAAATTTATGTGGCAAGTCAGCCTCTCCAGTTATGGCCCAATCTGCTTTTGGACAAAGTCATACATTAAAGATATGATCTGTGGGTATAAAGCATGTACAATGACATTGGTACTGGTCCATTATTATAAAGTTTGGCAAGCAAGTAATGAAACAAATAAAAATAAATCAAAATAAAATAAGCTAGAGAAAAAAAGAGTAATTACATTACTGTCATAATATAAAAGTACAGTTGTTCAGAGAAATGATTTGAAACTGAGGGCATCGTTTAAACCAGGAAAAAAGGTGGCTTTGAGATCGAATATCCAACGAGCCTCACGTTGGAGTAAAGTACGGTCGTAATTGCCACCCCTTTCTCCTGGGGGTACATGCTCAAGTGCGAAAAAATGCATTTTTTTGTCATCATGGGCATGATAGAGTCCCATGTGACGGCTAATTGGAGTTTCCATCTTTTTTCCTTGTACCAGGGTTACATGATCCCTTATACGATGGAAAAATGGTCGTTTGGTTTTGCCAATATAAAAAGCTGTACATTCACATAGCATAATATATACTATGCCAACTGATTGGCAGGTCACTAAGAATTTAGGTTTAAAGATTCTTTGATTGGGTAACGTGATTTGTTTAGATGCATATATGTAACGACAAAAGTTACATTTGTGACAGGGTTTACTTCCCACGTTTTTTTTCGGGTTAGAGCACCCCTCTTGGGTTGGAACATAATGACTCCGTACAAGAGTATCTCGAAGAGACCGAGATCTCCTGTAGGTAATTTCCTACACATGTTTGGATATCAAGGGATCAGCCTTGAGCAAATACCAATATTTGTCAAAAATTCTTCGCACCTGAGCATGGTGTCCAGAGAAACGGGTGATGATTCTTATGCCCGGATCAGTGGTGGATGCTCTAGTTCCGTGAATGAGATTAGAACGGTTTTGTTGCTTGGCTTTCAAGTAAGACTTTTTTAAACAAGTTGAACTGTAGCCACGATGTTGTAAACGCTGCTGTAGTTTTTTGGCTTCCACTTTAAAGTGGGAGTCTTGGCTGCAGTTTCGTTTAACACGAAGGTATTGTCCGTATGGTACACTGGCTATCAAGGGACTGGGATGAGAGCTCGTAGCGTGTAGAAGTGTGTTAGCAGCTGATGACTTACGATACAGAGTGGTGCCAACATTGCCCTCTCCGTCAATGTAAATGGTAATGTCAAGGAAAGTTAACTGTGATTGACTTTTTTCCATTGTGAAGCTCAAATTATAAGTGTTAATCTTGAGTCTTTCATAGAAAAGCAATAAGTCGGATTCTGTACCAGTCCAGATGAAGAACACATCATCGATGTATCTTCTCCAAATTGGAATCTGATCCAAAAATGTCTGTATGTCATCTCTATGAAATAGATGACGCTCCCACCCCCCCAGATACAGATTGGCATACGATGGGGCACACTTGGTCCCCATTGCTACGCCCTGTATCTGGAGGTAGTGGGAGCGCCCAAACAAGAAGATATTGTTGCTGAGTATAAACTCTAACAACTTTAAAATGAATTCAATGTATTTTGAAGATGACTCGGTGCTCTCGGAAATGAAACCCCTCACAACTCCGACCCCTAGTTCATGGGGTATAGAGTTGTAAAGGGCCTCAACATCGAGAGCAACGAGCCACGAATCAGGGGGTATCGAGATCCCATCAAGAGCCCTCAATAGATCTCGTGTATCCTGTAAATAGGAGGCAAGTCCCTCAACATGTGGACGAAGAAAATCATCCACCAAGGCACTAGCATTCTCTGTGAGGCATCCGTTGCCAGAAACTATAGGCCGGCCCGGTGGATTAGTGGCGTTCTTATGGATTTTAGGTAATGCGTATAACGTGGGGGTTTTGGGAAACAAAATGTTCAGGAAGTCATAAGTTTTTTTGGTTATTAAGTCCTGAAAAAAGGCAGACCCCAGTAAATGTCTAAATTTACTGATCGTGTAATTTACATGACTCTCAGGTATTTTACGATACCATTCACGATTTTGTAGTAAATGGGAGACCATCAGCTCATACTGGCATTTGTCCATAATGACCAAGTTTCCCCCCTTTTCCGAAGGTTTAATAACTATATTTGCTTCCAATTGTAGGGAGCGTAAGGCTTCCCTTTGTTGTAAAGTAAGATTGGGTTTAGATGAATCAAACCATTTGGTTTTGCGAATTTCATTAGTGACTTGTTGGGTAAATGCCCAGACATTGGGATTGCCCTGAAAAGATGGAAAGGTGGTAGATTTCGATTTGTATTCCCGAGACGGTGGAGTTGGAGCTGGAGGAGGGGGGGCAGAAGGACGGGGGGGAACAGGAAGAAGAGCCTCAGCCTCCGCCAGGTCCACCTCGTCAATGTGCCCCTCGTCCCACAGCTCCATGAGTTCCTCCATGGCTTTTATGTCATTTATAGATAGATGTTGAGAAGGTGGACAAGGAGGGATGCCAGCATGGTTGCCAGTACGGGCTGAGGGACCGGATTTGTCAAACATTAGACGGAACATAAGTTTCCGTGAAAACAGATTAAGATCTTTCACTAATTCAAAAGCATCTACAGATTGGGTTGGGCAAAAAGTGAGTCCCAATTTTAAAAGTGATATTTGTGTTTCAGTGAGTGTGTAGTTAGAAAGATTAATTATTTCAAGGTGGTTTTCATTTGTTTGCTCTGTGTAGTGATCAATTCCAAGTGTTTCCTGTGATCTATCACAGGTTGAGTGAAGATCGGTGCTGTCCGAAAACCCGATTCCGTGGCAGCCTCAACCTGTCCCCCGACTGGTGAGGGTGCCACAGATACGGAGTGATTAGGAGTGAAAGTGGAAGTGTCAGTTGTTGTGGGTGTTTTGGAGCCGCCCACAGCTTTGGCGGCTGATGCTCTAGTGCTAATGTGAGTGCGATTGCGTGTGGGAGAGCTCTTGGTTTTTACATTACCCTCCTTACGTATGTGTTGTTGTGACTTCTTAGTTGAGGTGGAGCGGCCGGGTGCCTGTGAAGAGGGAATAGATGAAAGAGAAGAAGTGTCTGAATCGGTTATTTCTGAAGTTCTTTCCGGTTTTTGGAAAGGTTTAGTGAAACGTCTTCTATTTTGTGGGGGGGCCCAGTTATAGGCCTGATGATTATCATACGATAATTTGTCTCTCATAAATTTCTTTTCCTTCGTTTTGAGAAGGTCAGATACATATTTTTCGAGTCCTTCCTTGAGTGCAGTCTCACGCTCTGTGAAGAGTGCATCCAAGGAAATTGCCCGATTTTCGTCATATAGTTTTTCTATTTCTTTGGTATAATGAGTACAGAGGAGATTCATCATCTGGACCGAACAGTGTTGTAAATTGGCCTCCCATAGTGCTTTAAAGTCAGGCTCTAATTTTTGTATAGTGGGAAAAATTTGAATTTGAATTCTTAAACCCCACGGGGACATTTCATCATCAACATATTTGGAAAAATACCATTTATTCCAGTATATTCTAGATTTTCTTTCCAACATGCGTTGGAGTCGCAAAAAGAAGCGATCCATGGTAAGACCACCTCCTCGGGTGTTTTGGGTTTTATGAAAAGTATCCATAAGGCCTTCAAAGGCTTGGCCACAGTAGTTGGCCATTAGTAACCGACAACGGAAATAAGTACAAATAATAATTTCAACAGAAATGTATACAGCGAAAAATAAGAAAAAGGAGAAAGTTTCCTTGCCAGAGCATATAAATAAATAGAACAATAAACGTAGTAAATTCTAGAGCTCTATGATTAGATTAATCCTAGGGCTAACATTGAGTAGGTTCAATGAATTCTAACTTCATCTATAGAGGTGATGGGCGGGTAACGCCCGAAAATTGGTTAAATAATGGACTAGATGAAGTAGTTTGAACGGAGAGTGATACCAAAATCCCAATAATTTTGGAGATATTTAAAAGGGGGGGGAAATAGAAGAGGCCTCACGCCTCAGGGATTTTTTGTTGGTGGTATCTGGATCTTAGTAAGGTATAAACTAGTCATAGAGATGTATATAAAACATTTAGTAAATTTTATTTTCCCAAAAAGGGTACAAATATAGAAAAGGACACAAATAATACATCCATACATTACAGACATATGTGTTAAATCAAGCGGGGAATTGGGTGGAGCTTCGCCATACTCAACATGTTTCACTCAATGGAGTTTCTTCAGGAGATTGATAGGTTTAGCTCAGAAGTATGCTGAAATAACAAGGTAGCGTGAAAATGCATCCTTATGAGGATTTTTACACAGTGTAAGTGTGTACATTTATACATCATATTACAGCTTGGCTCAAATGTATACATCTGGGGGTGCGAGCAATTTGCATTAAGTTAAAGATTTCACAACATTACAGAAAATACAGGGCATAGAAAGCAGACGGGGTCATGAAGACATGAAGTGGAACTGGACTTACCACATATGCTTGGAGGGGTAAAAAGGAGAAAAAACGTATATAGGAGTCGATTTCTTGTCTAAAAACAATATTCGAAGTGAGAGATGATTCACTCCCGGGATGCCAGCGCGAGCACTATGTCACTTGCAGAGAGACAACACTACATAGGTATGAATGGATACGACCATTAAAGGAATGAATTAAATAATGGGGTTCAAAAAATATACATTGTAGATTGTCAACAATAGGTCATGTTAATAAAGAACTGTACCTCTTTGGAGTCTAGTGGTGTCTAAGTAAACTGAATTGAGGTAAACCCTGTTCTGAGTAAGATGCAGGTATATAATAGACCCGATCCAGAGAGGGTATTTAAAGCGTTTAGAGTTGTATCTGGAAAATATGCATGTATGGCGCCACTTACTCTCGGCCCATCGATCGGGTTTTCTGCCCCCCCCTAGTCAGGGTGATGGGTTACAGCCATGAGTCATGTTCATGGTTTTGTTTCCCCTTCTTCTTTGGAAGATCCGCTGCCCTACTTTCTTTGACAGTAAGGTAAGGGCAAACAGGATCTCCAAAGATGGCCGCCGCCGAGCCGCTGTCCAGCGGCGCGACGTCTGACGTCATGCGTCGGCGACGTGGTTTGCCGCCGACGCATGCGCAATACGCAATTGGAGCTTTTGGCGCCAAATACTGCCTTTAAAACGCCCGCGACCCGGCGATGATGTCAGACGCCGCCGGGTCGGAGAGCACACAACTTTAGGCAGTTCCCCCTGCCAGCGAATCCCTGTCAGGAGCCTTTGCACACTGGGAATTGAGGCTTGCTAATCGCCTCCCTAAGTGAGCCTAAGCCGCTATTATTCATTAATTTCTGGGGTAAGAACCTTTTACTTTATCCTTCCTAATAAAAAAATTTTTACTACATCTAAACAGTCCTCTTTTGGACTGGCACTGACATTTCAACTTTTTGTTGGATACTAATAGATCTATCCCATATATTTTCCAGATACAACTCTAAACGCTTTAAATACCCTCTCTGGATCGGGTCTATTATATACCTGCATCTTACTCAGAACAGGGTTTACCTCAATTCAGTTTACTTAGACACCACTAGACTCCAAAGTGGTACAGTTCTTTATTAACATGACCTATTGTTGACAATCTACAATGTATATTTTTTGAACCCCATTATTTAATTCATTCCTTTAATGGTCGTATCCATTCATACCTATGTAGTGTTGTCTCTCTGCAAGTGACATAGTGCTCGCGCTGGCATCCCGGGAGTGAATCATCTCTCACTTCGAATATTGTTTTTAGACAAGAAATTGACTCCTATATACGTTTTTTCTCCTTTTTACCCCTCCAAGCATATGTGGTAAGTCCAGTTCCACTTCATGTCTTCATGACCCCGTCTGCTTTCTATGCCCTGTATTTTCTGTAATGTTGTGAAATCTTTAACTTAATACAAATTGCTCGCACCCCCAGATGTATACATTTGAGCCAAGCTGTAATATGATGTATAAATGTACACACTTACACTGTGTAAAAATCCTCATAAGGATGCATTTTCACGCTACCTTGTTATTTCATCATACTTCTGAGCTAAACCTATCAATCTCCTGAAGAAACTCCATTGAGTGAAACATGTTGAGTATGGCGAAGCTCCACCCAATTCCCCGCTTGATTTAACACATATGTCTGTAATGTATGGATGTATTATTTGTGTCCTTTTCTATATTTGTACCCTTTTTGGGAAAATAAAATTTACTAAATGTTTTATATACATCTCTATGACTAGTTTATACCTTACTAAGATCCAGATACCACCAACAAAAAATCCCTGAGGCGTGAGGCCTCTTCTATTTCCCCCCCTTTTAAATATCTCCAAGATTTGGAAACTGATTTGTTCTATTTTAAAATATTCCTGTCATAATCCACCCAATTAAAGTGGACCTTTAGTCATTTTTTCATCTTTCCATCTATTAATTTGGAAAAAAGTTTGGCCTAACTGTCTAGTATAAGCAAAGCAATTATGTGTATATTTGTACCATCATCCGTATGAAATATAGAGAAAAGTGTATTGGAATGAATCTGGTCTCCAATCAAGATTCTCCAAAGGGGGGGAGCTGTCGGACTATTGCGGTACATAAGGTATTGGTAATATTGTTTGTTACACCAAGAGATATGCATGGATAAAATATAACAATTTATTATAATGGTTCTTCACACATTAGAGAGGTTAAACAACTTTCATAAAATCAAACAAATGTACAAAATTTCAACTAGTTTCGCTAAAAAAAGCTTCATCAGGAAATATGTATTTTACATCTGTAGAAAAGACAAAGAGCAAAAAGAAAATTTGTAAAGGAAAACCATTCAATATTTAATTTCACATGAACTGGAGAAGGTATATATGAATGTATAAATTGGGCTAATTCTTACCCCATTGAGAAGCCTCTGTGGAGACGAAGGCGCATCCCCCAGAGTGCCTTACGTGGCGACTGGGGAGGGTATATAAATCCAGCAGGTTGATTGAAAATATCTAGGGGTAATATAATAATTTATGACTACCAAAATGGGCCACAAAGGATAAAAATAATAGATATATCACCTGGATGTGACCCGGTGCCCGGGTTAAGGTACCGTAGGTGTAGTGCCCAATTAACAGTTGTGAAGAGGGAGTGGATGAGGAAAAATGGGGAAGGGGGGGAAAAAAAGGGGGGGGGGGGAAGGGGGGGGAAAGGGTGTGAAGTGGCGTGTTGGAACGGGGGTGTGGAGAGAAAATAGATAAGGTGATAGGGAGGGGGGTGGGGGTGAGAAGAGAAAAGGGAGGGGGGATAGGGAAAGGGGGAGGGGGTGTGAAAAAAATATTTGAAAGGGAAGGAAGAAAAGGTGAGGGAAAGGGGGGACGGAAAAAAGTTGGGAGTGAAAGGGCGGGGGGGGGGGGGGGGGAAAGGCGGAAGGGAAAAAGGGTAGGGTGTGGTCTAGAGTGGGTAGGAGTGAAGGGGGGAAGGGAAATGAAATATGTGAGGGGAGAAAGAAAGAAGGAAGAGGGGAAGTGAAAAAGAGGGGATTGGAGAGAAGGGGGGGGGGGGGGGAGAAAGGGAGGGGAAGGGGAGGGGGGAAAAGAAGGGGGGGGGGGGAAAAAGGAAAGGATAGAAAGAAGAGTGTGGTCGCATATTCAAGTGAGGAAATGGGAGGCAGGTCAGTGTAGTGTTGTTTGCAAGGGTGAGTATAATGTAGGTCCTGAGAAAAACAAGTTTCAAGGATGAGTGAGGAAAAGTGATAGGACAAGATTGGAATAATTTGTGAAAACGTGTGGGGATGGGATCTGTGAAAAAATATCTGAACTATAACGGCATCGGTGAGGGAATGGGACAGGGTTGGGGTGTGAGAGAGTGATGGATGCAAAAATAATAATACATCTGGTCTGACAGTGATGAGAGTGACAGTCTCATGCAGGGGTGAGGGGTGAAGGGGATGACATGCTAATATTTACCTGGGGGCCAATGGATGTTTGTCTACGGATATAGCCAGGGACTGCTGCTGTTCATAAAGATGGTATATATGAACAGTAGCTACCGGGATGCAACTGGGGATCGGCAAGGTATGATGTTGTGGTAAGGGGATATCAGTTCCCCAGGGGAAGCCGTTCGCCGTTAAGACCTGGGGGATAAGGTATGGGGATAAGTTGAAATCAAAGCAAGGGAAAGTTAAACACGCATGGGGCAGACGATAGCCATCGTCCGTCAGATGTTGTACAAGGTATAGTAACTTACCACAATGCCGATCGATTGCCTCACGTCCCGGGAGGTGGTAGAACCTGCTGGACTAGGCGGCGTAGGCCGCCCATATATAGCCCTCCAACCTCTGCGTCGTCACCAACGTGGTGACGGCGTCAAGAGGTCAAGGGTCCCGCAATGCGCGAGCGTCCGGCCGCGCATGCGCCTTTCGGTGGTCCGCGTCTGCGCATGCGCAGATACGCAGGACCAGACGAAGCCCGGTGATAGGGGAAACAAAGGCACGCACGCGCGGAAGCGGGCCCGCGCACCACGCTCATGCCCAAAGGCCCAGGAGAACCTAGGCCTAGGCATGTGCAAGGACGAGGCATGGAGAACACCCGCCCTATTGTGTAGGCGGGGTCTCCATGCCGTCCCAGGGGCCCTACCAATCGCCACGAAGAAATGGGGGATTACGCATCCGCGGCCACAGAGACATTCAGGGAAGGGAAAAAGGGGGGGGAAAAAAGAAAAGGGAAGGGGCCTATATAGAATTGCTCACACTATATTGTATAACGTGCACAGAGTTTTTGTCACATTGAGTTCCACAAGATTACAGGGTGGAAATAAGAATAAAACACAACAATAAACAATATAATCTGATATACACTATCGTAGCAAAGAGGAGGCAACAGATGAAGTCTTGACAGATGATCATGGACATTTCTGGTCGTGCCGGGTCAGGTCTTTCAAGGATGATTTTTGTATATATAGCACTGAAACGGTATAAAACTCAAGACAAGCCAGTATGAATATCATGTTGCCATTTACAGGTTAATCTGTTCATATTACATGTATATTTAGACATGAAGCTGGGCGAGGCACATAGCTTTGGACATTATGACATGTTAAGCACTATAGTTTAAACAGTTTTGTCAAAATGAGATGTATATAAATCAGAATCAACACATATGGAGGGCAAGGCGGTGTGGGGTCCGTGACAGAGGGTCGCGTATCTATAAAAATGGTTTAAATGAGTTGACCTCATTTAGGCCCGGCGGTACCATGGCATTTAATCGTTCAATCCAGAGTGCCTCTTTTTGTAATAGGATCTTGTCACGGTTCCCCCCACGGATATCAGGGGGTACCACCTCTAGTGCGGCAAATTTGATTGCCTGGAGGTTGTATTTGTGGTATAAGCCAATGTGGCGGCCAATGGTGGTTAATTTACCGTTGGTGGTATAATAGATATGGTCGCCGACCCTCTGTCTTAGCTCCCGCACCGTCTTGCCCACATAGAAGGCACCGCATACACATAGCATCAGATAAATTACTCCTGTGGTGTCGCATCTAGCTAGGAACTGTGGGGTGTATTTTTCCCCATTGGGTAATGACAGTGTTTTGCTGGATGGTATCCAAGGGCATAGAGGACACTGTCCACAAGGGGCAGTGCCTCTAGGTTGTCGGATGATTTGCGGTGCTGATTGGTAATGACTATTTGTGAGGTTGTCTCGTAAGGAACGTGCCCTACGGAACACCAGTTCTGGGGTATCTCTGATATATTGTACTAAAATGTGGTGGTCCGTTAGGAGATGCCAATGTTTGTTTATAAGATTTCGAAGTTGATTGTGGTGGGCTGAATATTGTGTTATTATCTTAACAGTATTGGGATTGGGGTCTCGTGGACATGTGTAAAGCAGGGAATTGCGTGTACGCTTGTGGGCCTTATTGAAAGATTTTCTCAAATTGGTTTTTGTGTAGCCTCTTTGAAGGAGTCGGTTTCTTAAGGCATTGGATTGTTTAAAGAAGTCTTCATCACGTGTGCAATTCCGGCGCAGCCGTAAGAATTGAGCATATGGTATACTCTGTATGAGTGATTTCGGATGAGCGCTGGAAGCATGTAATAAAGTGTTTCCTGCTGTTTTTTTGCGATATAAATCTGTGCCTAGTGTGCCGTTTATGTCAATCCCTATTGTTACGTCTAAAAAGGGTATTTGGCGGGGATCTGAAGAGACTGTAAAACTCAGATTCCTTTGATTGACATTTATGATACTGATAAATTCGTCTAAAACGGATTGCTGGCCTGTCCATACAATGAACAGGTCATCGATAAAGCGATACCAGCACATAATGAACTCTAGATACATGGCATAGCAATCATTCGAAAATATTTCTCTTTCCCATGCGCCTAAATATAAGTTCGCATAGGAGGGTGCGCAGGATGTGCCCATGGCCACCCCCTGTGATTGTAAATAATATTGGTCTTCAAATAGAAACACGTTCCGAGTCAAAACAAAGTCAAGAAGTTTTAATATGAACTCATTTAGGGTCCATGTGGTATGTGCCTGTTCCATGAGGAACATCCGGGCCGTCTCGACTCCCTCCCTGTGGGGGATGCTGGAATAAAGAGCCTCAACATCTATCGCCACAAGGAGGGAGTCAGGAGGGACCTGGATGCCTTCAATGTGTCTGAGAAGATCGGCTGTATCACGAATATGTGATGGGAGACTGGTTACATGTGGTAGAAGAAAGCTGTCCACAAACTTACAAACTTACTCGCGTTATCCGATAATGACCCAATTCCCGATATTATGGGTCGTCCAGGTGGTTGGACTAGATTTTTATGGGTTTTGGGTAACGTATAAAACGTGGGTGTGCGAGGATGTTTGGGGATAAGAAATTGTAATGTATCTTTATCTATTAGGCCCTGCCAAAACGCTTCCGCACATGTTTCTGAAAGTTCATGAATATAGCCAGTGAGTAAACTGGATTGGATGGGTTTGTACCAGGCAGTGTTTTTAAGCACGGTATAACACATCATTCGATATTGAGAGTGTGACATAACAACGATGTTTCCGCCCTTGTCAGAGGGCTTAATGATGACATCGTCGCGTGTTTGTAGATGTTTCAGTGCGTGCGATTGGGCAGGGCTTAAATTGGGGTGAAATTTTTCCCAGTTCTTGGTTTTCATATCCTTAATGCATTGGGTTAAAAATGCCCAAATTGCGGGGCAGGTGTTGAGGTCAGGAAAGTTTTGGGATTTGATTTTAAATCTACGTGGCGGAAGTGTTATAGGTATTGCGTTGGTGCACCATAGGTTCCATCTATTAAATCTTCTGCCCTTGTTGTTGTAACTTTGGATAGTAAAACATTTTTTTCTGCCAGTTAAATACCTTATACAGCCCACTTCCTGTTTCTTGTCTGGTCATTAGCCTAGGCTTATGACATCATGCACAGCTCTCTCTCTCACTCTGGTGAGAGTTTGCCAGGAAAGGAGGGGGGGATGAGCCATAAGAGGGCCAATCAGAGCTGCAGAGCTGGAGGCGTGTCTGTGTAAATCCAGGAAGTGAACAGGCAACAGCTTCAGCTACCCACAGTTAAAATGGCTGCAGCCAGACTCAGTGGAGGGAGATTTCTGCAGCATATTAGGCAAGTACAGAATCACAGTATATATAAAATAATATACAAAGTGGTTGGAGGGAAGCGTCAGAATGACAAAGATCTTTTTAGTACAAATTATGTGAGTAGACTGCAGTTCCTCTTTAATGCTCCTCTGATTATTTTAAACACCTACGCTCCCCCAATTAAAACGACAGATTCATCTTATATAATATGGTTATTAAACCATTAAAAGGTAGCAGTAAGTCCACACTATAATTTATATGTTGCTAAATAATGCCCTAGGAAAAAAATGAAAAGATACATTTTGAACCAGAACAACATTTTGTATTATTACCTGTAGTCATGGAACAATCTAAAGCCCCATACACACGGTCGGATTTTCCGATGGATTCTGTCCTATCGGACAATGTTGTCGGAAATTCCGACCGTGTGTAGGCACCATCGGACAGTGTACGTCGGATTGTCAGACGGACAAAGTCCTATCTCCTGCTGGATAGATTTTTCGACAACAAAGTCCGATCACACCAAATCCGATCGTGTGTATCGAATTCCGACGGACAAAGTGCTACGCATGCTCAGATCACATTACAAGACCAAAGCTATTGGCTACTAGCCTCTACGTAGTCCCGTCGTAGGCAACAAACGTCACCACGTTCAGAATGATCGGATTTTCCGACAACTTTGTCCGACCGTGTGTACGCAACACCAACATCGGACAAAGTACGACGGACATGATTCGACGGACCTGGTCCGCGGATAATCCGAGCGTGTGTATGGGGCATTAGACTGCAACTGTCCTGATCTTCTCCTCAAAAACACCTCCACATGGGAGCATGAATTGTTCTAAAGCAATTACAGGTATTTTTTTTTTTTTACGCCAGCAGCTTTAATACAGTCGGTTTAATATTTGTCCCCAGCAGCTTTAACTTTTTACTAAACCCACAACAGTGAAATCAGTCTGTATATGCAGTAAAGCATGCTTGTTATACTCACCGTGGAACCTAAAGAGTTAATCCTCTGCATTGTGTAAAAAGGCTGTTTGATCCTGTATTTTCCGATCCCTTCTTCTGTTGTACTTTTTTTCAATGCACACCATTCACACACCAGGAAGTGGTGTGCACCAGCTACATAGAAGACAAAGAGGGTTATTTACAAAAGGCAAATCCACTTTGCACTGAAAGTGCACTTGGAAGTGCAGTCACTGTAAATCTAAGGGGTAGACCTGAAATGAGTGAAAGCTCTGCAGATTTTATCATCCAATCATGTGCAAGCTAAAATGTTTTTTTTTTTATTTTCCTTGCATGTCCCCCTCGGATCTACAGCGACTTTACTTCCAAGTGCACTTTAAGTGCAAAGTGGATTTTTCCTTTAGTAAATAACTACCAAAGTATCTTCCCTTGTTTTGCAGTGGGACTGCGCTGGAATAGCGACCCAGCACAGTCTCACTACGCTTTGGGATTGATTTAGTAAAGGCAAATAGACTGTGCACTTTGCAAAGAGCAGTTGCGCCAGAGCTTATGAAATGAGGTAAAGTTTCACTTTACAAAGAATACCCAAATATATGCAAGAAAAAACAAAACAGTATTTTTGATTGGATGATGACAGTCAGCAAAGCTTTAGCTCATTTACTAAGCTCTGGAGCAACTGCTCTTGCAGTGTGAAACTGCACTTTGCAAAGGGCACAGTCTATTTGCCTTTAGTAAATCAATCCCTTGGTGTGAACAAGCCCTTAAAGTGGTTGTAAAGAATGATGTTTTTTTTTACCTTCATACATCTATGCATGAAGGTTAAAAAACCTTCAGTGTGCAGCTCCCCTCCTCAGCCCCCCTAATACCTAAGCCTGATCTCCATCCAGCGATGTGTAAGAGAGCTGAGATGCAGCAACAGGAGCCGCTGCTGTCAATCAAAGTCAGCGAGTGAATGAGGAGAGAGAGGGGGTGGGTCCGAGCTGAGCTGCCGCTTGCAGTGGGGGCACTCAGCAGGAGGGAGGGGCCAGGAGCACCAGAAAGGGACCCGAGAAGAGGAGGACCTGGGCTGCTCTATGCAAAATCACTGCACAGAGGAGGTAAGTATGACATGTTTGTTATTTAAAAAAAAAAAAAAAAAAAAAAGACTTTAATTTTACTTTAAAGCACTTGGTGAGCAAACTATGAACAAAGATACTCTGCGATGTCATAGGTCCTAGGCTTTGGCACCATTAACTAGCATGATGCTCAATAAGGAATTCTTCACATGTATATTTAATTAGAATCTCACCATGTTTTTCTGGGTACAAAAATAATGTCACGAAAAGCTAAGATAAATCAAATAAAACCAAACTGTTGAGACAAAATTATTTTAAACTCTTGGTGCCAACAGCACGAAAATATGCGGCCTCTCAGGCAGGTGGGCCTTGATGCGATCACATGATCATAAGCCCCGCCACGCCTTCCGGCATCTAAAACCTCTTAAAGGGCCAGGAGGCACCGGCGCCAAAGGGTTAAAATTATTGTCAATTATGCTGTTATTATGGTACAAGCATAATGACTAATTGGAACTAGGGTTTAGCAGAGGGGCAGGAGGGACAGTTGCCCTGAGCGCAGTATCTTTTTGTGTTGAGGGCACTGCAAGGCAGCAACCCATAGAGCAGTGATGGCGAACCATGGCACCCCAACTACACTGCAGAGTGCAAGAGCATTATGTGAAATGTAGTTCCAAAACATCTGGGATGCCAAGGTTTGCCATCACTGCCAGTAATACTGACCGCTAGGGATGGGCCCGGTGCTCGATGCGAACCCACGTTCGCATCGAGCACCGGGCGTTCGCTCGCTCGGCGAGCCCAGAACTATTTTGGCCGCTCGCATCACGTTCGTGTGATGCGAGCGGCCCCGCAATGCATTGCGGCCGGCGCGGCCGACGCAGTGCATTGCTGGCTGATGATTGGCCAAGCATGCACTGTGACCCCGCATGCTTGGCCAATCACAGCCCCAGAAACTCGAAGAGCCATAATTGGCTACAGGCAGGACGCCTGTAGCCAATTACAGCTCAGGGGCTGTAGTACACGCCCCCCCCTATAAAAGGCCGCCACGCCGTCTGCGCCGGTCACATGCTGTTCCGGCGCAGATTGAGCAGGCTGATTCTGTGACACTCTGCTCGATTTAGTTAGGTAGAGAGATTCACTTACAGAAATTGAGTTAGATAGATTCAGTTACAAAGATTGATTGAGAAGAGGGGCTTGTAGTGTGTTCGTGGCAGGCAGGCAGAGCTCCTATATTTTGTTACCAGAAGCACCTATAGGACTTGTAGTGTGTTCGTGGCAGGCAGGCAGAGCTCCTATATTTTGTTACCAGAAGCACCTATAGGACTTGTAGTGTGTTCGTGGCAGGCAGGCAGAGCTCCTATATTTTGTTACCAGAAGCACCTATAGGACTTGTAGTGTGTTCGTGGCAGGCAGGCAGAGCTCCTATATTTTGTTCCCAGAAGCACCTATAGGACTTGTAGTGTGTTCGTGGCAGGCAGGCAGAGCTCCTATATTTTGTTCCCAGAAGAACCTATAGGACTTGAAGTGTGTTAGTCCCATCACACACACAGAGCTATATTTTCTTCCCAGAAGCACCTATAGGACTTGAAGTGTGTTAGTCCCATCACACACACAGAGCTATATTTTGTTCCCAGAGGCACCTATAGGACTTGAAGTGTGTTAGTCCCATCACACACACAGAGCTATATTTTCTTCCCAGAAGCACCTATAGGACTTGAAGTGTGTTAGTCCCATCACACACACAGAGCTATATTTTGTTCCCAGAAGCACCTATAGGACTTGAAGTGTGTTAGTCCCATCACACACACAGAGCTATATTTTCTTCCAGAAGCACCTATAGGACTTGAAGTGTGTTAGTCCCATCACACACACAGAGCTATATTTTGTTCCCAGAGGCACCTATAGGACTTGAAGTGTGTTAGTCCCATTACACACACAGAGCTATATTTTCTTCCCAGAAGCACCTATAGGACTTGAAGTGTGTTAGTCCCATCACACACACAGAGCTATATTTTGTTCCCAGAAGCACCTATAGGACTTGAAGTGTGTTAGTCCCATTACACACACAGAGCTATATTTTCTTCCCAGAAGCACCTATAGGACTTGAAGTGTGTTAGTCCCATCACACACACAGAGCTATATTTTGTTCCCAGAAGCACCTATAGGACTTGAAGTGTGTTAGTCCCATCACACACACAGAGCTATATTTTGTTCCCAGAAGCACCTATAGGACTTGAAGTGTGTTAGTCCCATCACACACACAGAGCTATATTTTGTTCCCAGAAGCACCTATAGGACTTGAAGTGTGTTAGTCCCATTACACACACAGAGCTATATTTTCTTCCCAGAAGCACCTATAGGACTTGAAGTGTGTTAGTCCCATTACACACACAGAGCTATATTTTCTTCCCAGAAGCACCTATAGGACTTGAAGTGTGTTAGTCCCATCACACACACAGAGCTATATTTTGTTCCCAGAAGCACCTATAGGACTTGAAGTGTGTTAGTCCCATCACACACACAGAGCTATATTTTCTTCCCAGAAGCACCTATAGGACTTGAAGTGTGTTAGTCCCATCACACACACAGAGCTATATTTTTGTTCCCAGAAGCACCTATAGGACTTGAAGTGTGTTAGTCCCATCACACACACAGAGCTATATTTTGTTCCCAGAAGCACCTATAGGACTTGAAGTGTGTTAGTCCCATCACACACACAGAGCTATATTTTGTTCCCAGAAGCACCTATAGGACTTGAAGTGTGTTAGTCCCATTACACACACAGAGCTATATTTTCTTCCCAGAAGCACCTATAGGACTTGAAGTGTGTTAGTCCCATCACACACACAGAGCTATATTTTGTTCCCAGAAGCACCTATAGGACTTGAAGTGTGTTAGTCCCATCACACACACAGAGCTATATTTTGTTCCCAGAAGCACCTATAGGACTTGAAGTGTGTTAGTCCCATCACACACACAGAGCTATATTTTGTTCCCAGAAGCACCTATAGGACTTGAAGTGTGTTAGTCCCATTACACACACAGAGCTATATTTTCTTCCCAGAAGCACCTATAGGACTTGAAGTGTGTTAGTCCCATCACACACACAGAGCTATATTTTGTTCCCAGAAGCACCTATAGGACTTGAAGTGTGTTAGTCCCATCACACACACAGAGCTATATTTTGTTCCCAGAAGCACCTATAGGACTTGAAGTGTGTTAGTCCCATTACACACACAGAGCTATATTTTCTTCCCAGAAGCACCTATAGGACTTGAAGTGTGTTAGTCCCATCACACACACAGAGCTATATTTTGTTCCCAGAAGCACCTATAGGACTTGAAGTGTGTTAGTCCCATCACACACACAGAGCTATATTTTCTTCCCAGAAGCACCTATAGGACTTGAAGTGTGTTAGTCCCATCACACACACAGAGCTATATTTTGTTCCCAGAAGCACCTATAGGACTTGAAGTGTGTTAGTCCCATCACACACACAGAGCTATATTTTGTTCCCAGAAGCACCTATAGGACTTGAAGTGTGTTAGTCCCATTACACACACAGAGCTATATTTTCTTCCCAGAAGCACCTATAGGACTTGAAGTGTGTTAGTCCCATCACACACACAGAGCTATATTTTGTTCCCAGAAGCACCTATAGGACTTGAAGTGTGTTAGTCCCATCACACAAACAGAGCTATATTTTGTTCCCAGAAGCACCTATAGGACTTGAAGTGTGTTAGTCCCATCACACACACAGAGCTATATTTTCTTCCCAGAAGCACCTATAGGACTTGAAGTGTGTTAGTCCCATCACACACACAGAGCTATATTTTCTTCCCAGAAGAACCTATAGGACTTGAAGTGTGTTAGTCCCATCACACACACAGAGCTATATTTTGTTCCCAGAAGCACCTATAGGACTTGAAGTGTGTTAGTCCCATCACACAAACAGAGCTATATTTTGTTCCCAGAAGCACCTATAGGACTTGAAGTGTGTTAGTCCCATCACACACACAGAGCTATATTTTCTTCCCAGAAGCACCTATAGGACTTGAAGTGTGTTAGTCCCATCACACACACAGAGCTATATTTTGTTCCCAGAGGCACCTATAGGACTTGTAGTGTGTTAGTCCCATCACACACACAGAGCTATATTTTGTTCCCAGAAGCACCTATAGGACTTGAAGTGTGTTAGTCCCATCACACACACAGAGCTATATTTTGTTCCCAGAAGCACATATAGGACTTGAAGTGTGTTAGTCCCATCACACAGAGATCCTATATTTTGTTCCCAGAAGCAACTATAGGACTTGAAGTGTGTTAGTCCCATCACACAGACCTTTATTTTCTTCCCAGAAGCACCTATAGGACTTGAAGTGTGTTAGTCCCATCACACAGAGCTCCTCTATTTTCTTTGCAGAAGCACCCATAGGACTTCTAGTGTGTTAGTGGCATCACACAGAGCTCCTATATATTCTTCTCAGCAGCACCCACAGGACTTCTAGTGTGTTAGTGGCATCACACAGAGCTCCTCTATTTTCTTTGCATAAGCACCCACAGGACTTCTAGTGTGTTAGTGGCATCACACAGAGCTCCTCTATTTTCTTTGCATAAGCATCCACAGGACTTCTAGTGTGTTAGTGGCATCACACAGAGCTCCTCTATTTTCTTTGCAGAAGCACCCATAGGACTTCTAGTGTGTTAGTGGCATCACACAGAGCTCCTATATATTCTTCTCAGCAGCACCCACAGGACTTCTAGTGTGTTAGTGGCATCACACAGAGCTCCTCTATTTTCTTTGCAGAAGCACCCATAGGACTTCTAGTGTGTTAGTGGCATCACACAGAGCTCCTATATATTCTTCTCAGCAGCACCCACAGGACTTCTAGTGTGTTAGTGGCATCACACAGAGCTCCTCTATTTTCTTTGCAGAAGCACCCACAGGACTTCTAGTGTGTTAGTGGCATCACACAGAGCTCCTCTATTTTCTTTGCAGAAGCACCCACAGGACTTCTAGTGTGTTAGTGGCATCACACAGAGCTCCTCTATTTTCTTTGCAGAAGCACCCACAGGACTTCTAGTGTGTTAGTGGCATCACACAGAGCTCCTCTATTTTCTTTTCAGAAGCACCCACAGGACTTCTAGTGTGTTAGTGGCATCACACAGAGCTCCTCTATTTTCTTTGCAGAAGCACCCACAGGACTTCTAGTGTGTTAGTGGCATCACACAGAGCTCCTCTATTTTCTTTGCAGAAGCACCCATAGGACTTCTAGTGTGTTAGTGGCATCACACAGAGCTCCTATATATTCTTCTCAGCAGCACCCACAGGACTTCTAGTGTGTTAGTGGCATCACACAGAGCTCCTCTATTTTCTTTGCAGAAGCACCCACAGGACTTCTAGTGTGTTAGTGGCATCACACAGAGCTCCTCTATTTTCTTTGCATAAGCACCCACAGGACTTCTAGTGTGTTAGTGGCATCACACAGAGCTCCTCTATTTTCTTTGCAGAAGCACCCATAGGACTTCTAGTGTGTTAGTGGCATCACACAGAGCTCCTATATTTTCTTCTCAGCAGCACCCACAGGACTACCGACTACAATGGCTGGAAGACCGCCAAGGGGAGGCAGAGCGTGCAGAGCCAAGAACACAGGGCAGGCAGGCTCTGTTTCTAGTGGACGTGGCCGTGGACGTGGACGTGGTCGTGCATCGTCATCAGCACGTGGCCATGGGACACGCGCGTCTTTGTTTTCGGCAGCTGGACATGTGGAGCCGCATCATGCTGAAGGCTTGGTAGAATGGATGACCAAGCCCTCCTCATCCTCCTCATCCTCTCTCACCCAGGCTCAGGGTACTGACAGAGCATCATCAGCCACCCCTTCCCTAGACCCACCATGTCCTCCTGAGGAGTCCCCCGAACTCTTTGAGCACAGTGTTGGGTACATGCTCCAGGAGGATGCCCAACGATTCGAAGGCTCGGATGACGATACCCAGCTTGAGGAATCTGGCAGTACTGTTCCACCAGCTGCAGCTTACTGCCAGGTTTGCTCTAGTGGTGAAGAGGGAGGGGATGATGAGGTCACTGACTCCACGTGGGTGCCTCAAGGGAGAGAGGATGAGGAGGAGGACGAGGAGGAGGAGGATGCGGCGTCACATGTCCAACGAGGCAGGATGCCCCCTGGAGGCCAGGTAGAGGCCAGCACAGCAACTGTACAACACCGCAGAGCTCCGCCTGTGCAGGGCGCTGCCTCTGCACGTTATCAGAAAAGTTCTTTGGTGTGGGCCTTTTTTGAGACGAGTGCAGCAGATCGCACCACTGCTATTTGCAATATTTGTCTCAAGCGTATCTCGCGTGGCCAAAACATCAGCCGCTTCGGCACGACAAGCATGACCAGACATATGGCGACCTGCCATGCAGCTCGTTGGCAGGCACACATAAAAGACCCACACCAAAGAACTAAGCGGACCTCTCCTTGCTCCTCCTCAGCTGGGATCTCCATCCCCACTACACCTTCAGTCCTCTCTGAAAGCTGCTCTGAGAGGACTGAAGGTGTAGAATTCGGTGTGTCACAACCAAGTACTTGCAGTACACCGACGTCCGATTGCAGCAGGCAAATTTCCCTGCCCCAGCTGCTGGACCGTAGAAAGAAGTACACTCCCAGCCATCCACATGCCCAGCGGTTGAATGCTAGCCTTGCTAAATTGCTAGCACTTCAACTGCTGCCTTTTCAGTTGGTAGACTCGGCCCCCTTCCGTGAGTTTGTTCAATGTGCGGTTCCTCAGTGGCAGGTTCCCAAACGCCACTTTTTCTCGCGGAAGGCGATTCCGTCTCTCTACCGGCATGTGGAGGGCAATGTCCATGCCTCGCTGGACAGGGCGGTCAGCGGTAAGGTGCATATTACCGCTGACTCATGGTCCAGCAGGCATGGACAGGGACGGTACCTTTCTTTCACGGCCCATTGGGTCACTCTATTGGCAGCTGGGAGGGATGCAGGACAAGGTGCAGTAGTGTTGGAGGTTGTTCCGCCACCACGCCTCCAAAACACGACTACTGCTACTGGTTGTGACACACCTCTCTCCTCCACCCCCTCCTCTTCTTCTTCCTCCAGTGCTCTGTCCTTGGAACCAGCGGTGCTCCGTAGGCGTACAAGGGGCTACGCAAGTACGCAGGCAAAAAGATGCCATGCCGTGCTTGCGCTGGTGTGTTTGGGGGACAGGAGCCACACTGGGCCAGAGGTTCTGGCAGCTCTGCAGGGGCAGGCCGAGAGGTGGTTGACGCCACGTCAGCTTAAGCCAGGAATGGTCGTTTCTGACAATGGCACCAACCTCCTCTCCGCCCTGCGACAGGGGCAGCTCACCCATGTGCCCTGCATGGCTCACGTCCTCAACCTGGTGGTGCAGCGGTTCTTGGGCAGGTTCCCAGGCTTACAGGATGTCCTGAGGCAGGCCAGGAAAGTCTGTGTGCATTTCCGCCGATCTTATAATGCCAGTGCTCGGCTGACTGAGCTGCAAAAGGAGCTGAACCTGCCCAAGAACCGCCTAATATCTGACATGCCCACCAGGTGGAACTCAACGTTGGCCATGCTGCAGCGACTGCACACGCAGCAGAGGGCCATCAATGAGTACCTTTGCGACTACGGCACCAGGACAGGGTCAGGGGAGCTTGGTTTTTTTTCCCCACGTCAGTGGAGCATGATCAGGGATGCATGCACTGTCCTCTCACCATTTGAGGAGGCCACGAGGATGGTGAGCAGTGACAGTGCATGCATCAGTGACACTGTCCCTCTTGTCCACCTGTTGGAGCATACGCTGCGTGGGATAATGGACAGGGCACTTGAGGCAGAACAGAGGCAGGAAGAGGAGGACTTCCTTGCCTCTCAAGGCCCACTTTATCCGGACAGTGTTCCTTCTGTCCCACCCATCACACAGGAAGAGGATGAGGAGGAGGAGGAGGAGGAGGAGGAGGAGGATTGTGTGAGCATGGAGGTGGAGCCTGGCACTCAGCATCAGCAGCAGCAGTCTTTTAGGGATGATGTACAGTCCCAACAAGCCAGTGGACTTGTACGTGGCTGGGAGGAGGTGGCTGGCGATCATGTCATCCTCAGTGACCCAGAAGACTCCGGACCGAATGCCTCAGCTAACCTACGCTGCATGGCCTCCCTGATCCTGCAAAGCCTGCGGAAGGATCCTCGTGTTCTTCGGATCAAGGAGAGGGACCATTACTGGCTGGCCACTCTCCTTGATCCGCGGTACAAGGGTAAGGTTGCGGACCTTATCTTGCCGTCGCAGAGGGAGCAGAGGATGAGACATCTCAGGGAGGCCTTGCAGAAAGGTCTGTGCAACGCGTTCCCAGAAACTGGGAGGCTACAAACTCCTGGTCCTGGGCGACGAGTTGCTGAGGCTTCGGTCAGTGGCAGAAGGAGCGGTGGGGAAGGTGGACGTCTGACCGATGCGTTCAGACAATTTTTTAGTCCGCAGCCCCAAGGTATGATCGGTTCCAGCAACCATCGCCAGCGTCTGATATACATGGTGCAGGAATACCTTGGGGCAAGGTCAGACTTGGACACCTTTCCCACCGAAAATCCTCTGGCTTACTGGGTCCTGAGGATGGATCACTGGCCAGAGCTTGCACAGTATGCAATTGAGCTACTGGCCTGTCCTGCCTCCAGCGTTCTTTCCGAACGCACATTCAGTGCTGCTGGAGGATTTGTGACTGATCATAGGGTGCGCCTGTCCACCGCCTCGGTTGATCGACTGACATTCATCAAAATGAATCAGTCTTGGATCACCACCAGCTACCAGGCACCTGAGGCGGATATAACCGAATAATTTTTAATGTCACATCCCTTCAAGACTGCCTATGCTGATGCTGAGTGACTGTCCTCTTATGTTCACTGACTATCCTCTTCCTCCTCCTCAATGATCCATGCCACCACACCAGTGCCTAAGGCACAATTTTTCAGCCCCTGTTTAACAGGGGCGTGTACTTCCAATTTTTTAAAAAAAATGCTTCGCAACACGTGTGACTGCTGTGCTCCAAGTACAGTCTCTGTGAGGGGTTGCAGTGTTGTGGCACCAGCACCAGTGCCTAAGGCACAATTTTTCAGCCCCTGTTTAACAGGGGCGGGTACTTACAATTTTTTAAAAAAATGCTTCGCAACACGTGTGACTGCTGTGCTCCAAGTACAGTATCTGTGAGGGCCGGGTTGCAGTGTTGTGGCACCAGCACCAGTGCCTAAGGCACAATTTTTCAGCCCCTGTTTAACAGGGGCGGGTACTTACAATTTTTTAAAAAAATGCTTCGCAACACGTGTGACTGCTGTGCTCCAAGTACAGTATCTGTGAGGGCCGGGTTGCAGTGTTGTGGCACCAGCACCAGTGCCTAAGGCACAATTTTTCAGCCCCTGTTTAACAGGGGCGGGTACTTACAATTTTTTAAAAAAATGCTTCGCAACACGTGTGACTGCTGTGCTCCAAGTACAGTATCTGTGAGGGCCGGGTTGCAGTGTTGTGGCACCAGCACCAGTGCCTAAGGCACAATTTTTCAGCCCCTGTTTAACAGGGGCGGGTACTTACAATTTTTTAAAAACATGCTTCGCAACACGTGTGACTGCTGTGCTCCAAGTACAGTATCTGTGAGGGCCGGGTTGCAGTGTTGTGGCACCAGCACCAGTGCCTAAGGCACAATTTTTCAGCCCCTGTTTAACAGGGGCGGGTAATTACAAATCTTGATCTAATAGTTCACAGCAGGGCCCATTCCTGCGCCCACCAAGAGTAACTATGAGGGCCTGCAGTCTTGTGGCAACACCGTCCACCACCACCGCCAAAGGCCCAATTTTTCTGCCCTGTTCATCAGGTGCTTGCAATTACAAATCTTGATCTAATAACTCACAACAGGGCCCATTCCTGCGCCCACCAAGAGTAACTGTGAGGGCCTACAGTCTTGTGGCAACACCGTCCACCACCACCGCCAAAGGCCCAATTTTTCTGCCCTGTTCATCAGGTGCTTGCAATTACAAATCTTGATCTAATAACTCACAGCAGGGCCCATTCCTGCGCCCACCAACAGTAACTGTGAGAGCTTACAGTCTTGTGGCAACACCGTCCACCACCACCACCACCCCCAATTTTTCTGCCCTGTTCAACAGGTGCATGCAATTACAAATCTTGATCTATTAACTCATAGCAGGGCCCATTCCTGTGCCCACCAGTCTTGTGGCTACACCAACATCTAATAGGGCAAATTTCTGCAGAGTATATCTGCCAGGCCCCTACTTTCAAACATCCAACTTACAAACGACTCCTACTTGCAAATGGAAAGAGAAAACAGGAAGTGAGAGGAAATCTACCCCTAGGAAGGGAAATTCTATCCTGTTAGATTTAATTTGGGAAAAAGGTATCTCCTCTCTACTGATACTTTATCACCAATCCTTGTTTCAATTAAAACCCCACTTTTCCAAAAACATTTGTCATTGGGACGGAAAGTGAGGTGACATGTTCTGAACAGATGTGCAAAGACAGCAAATGTTACAGGGGTGATAACCCCTCCCTATGTTCTCCAAAAAGCTTAAAAATAGATTTTTTTGGGATGGAGCTACACTTCATAATGTACCTGTTCAGATTCTACTTAAGAACAAACCTAAAGCCGCAAGTGGTTTTAAATGGCTTCTTTTTTTCCTTTACAAATGTCATTTTGTGCAAGGACAGTTCTAAACACGGGAAACACATGCCACTTCACAGGCATACTTTAGACACCCCCCAGGTACCATATTTAAAGGAAAATTTCACTTTTTTTTTTTTCACTTTATGCATCATTAAAATGACTGCTCCCGAAAAAACGTTAGTTTTTAAAAGTTCTTTTTGCATTGATATATGTCCCCTGGGGCAGGACCCGGGTCCCCAAACCTGTTTTATGACATTAACATGCATATTGGCCGTTGTAATTAGCACTTTTGATTTCGAACGTTCGCGTCCATTATAACGTATAGGGTTCGAAAATTCGCGCGAACTTTCGGTCCGTTCGAAGGTTCTGGTTCGAACCGAACCCGGGGGTGTTCGGCTCATCCCTACTGACCGCCATTGCTAATCTCTTTCTGAAAATGCCTATTGAATAGTTGTTGTGCTGAACCATTGGCTTCAATAATAAGTCTCATTTTAGAAACAAGTATAAAAATCAATGAAAAGTCTGAAGTTTTGATGTGCAAGCTTGACGGGTCAGTGACTCAAAGTACTGACCCCAAGTGGGTCAACATTTTAGACAGCAAGTGTTTTTAGAAGAAGTTAGCACTGGCACATCCCATTTTTCTCGTATAGCAGGTTTCCTTAAAAATATATGTAAACCCTAAAACACAATGTGTATACGGTATGTTTTAAAATACATTTGTGCATCCACTTTGCATAGTCTTTTGAGCATAGCTCAACCAATCTCCTAAATGTTACCTGGAGATCCTGCTAATCACAGCCTCCCTATAGCAAGGTACCTTGCAATGTGGCATTTTCTGCCACACTTTCCGGCAGACTAGGTCCGACGGTCTTCCCGATGGACTTTTGATGGAGTTCCGACGGACTTCCGAACGAACGGACTTGCCCACACACGAACAGACTTATGCCCCATACACACGGTCGGATTTTCCGACGGAAAATGTCCTATCGTACAATGTTGTCGGAAATTCCGACCGTGTGTAGGCTCCATCAGACTTTTTCCGTCGGATTTTCCGACGGACAAAGTTTTATCTCCTGCTCTCAAATTTTCCGACAACAAAGTCCTATCGGACTTTTTCCGATCGTGTGTAGCGAATTCCGACGCACAAAGTGCCACGCATGCTCAGATCACATTACAAGACCAAAGCTATTGGCTACTAGCCTCTACGTAGTCCCGTCGTACGTAACGAACGTCACCACGTTCAGGATGATCGGATTTTCCGACAACTTTGTCCGACCGTGTGTATGCAACACCAGTGTCGGACAAAATCCGTCAGAAAAAATCCAACGGATTTTGTGGTCCGAATTTCCGACCGTGTGTACGGGGCATAAGTCTGTTCGAAAGTCCGTTTGTTTTGAATGTGATGACGTAAGACGGGACTAAAAAAGGTAGTTCAATAGCCAGTAGCCAATAGCTGCCCGTCGTATTTGGTCCATCGGACCAGCATACAGACGAACAGTTTTCCCGATAGGAATTGAGTCCATCAGACAGATTTGAAACATGTTCTATTTCTAGGTCCGTCTGATTTTTTTTATAAAAAACAATCGGATTATTCCACACACGATCGGAATGTCAGACGGACTGATCCCGTCTGAGCTAGTCTGCCGGAAAGTCCGGTCGTGTGTATGCGGCATCAGATAGCTAGACTGTAGTCAGTGCACATCATCCTGCCGGGTTGCTTAGAGCTGAATGTTAGAACCCAGCAATGGACCAGTCTGACTTTACATCCACTGCCTGCCTAGGCCATGCCTAGGTCTGAGAATGAGATATGAGATTGCTTTGTAACACTGCAAATAAGGTATTTAGGGATTAGGGAAGATTATTCTCTATCACCAACTGATTCATATATGACTACATTATGCCTACTTGCTTTAGAAATGGAAGCTTCACATCTACTTAAAAAATGTACATGAGGAGGTCACTAACGCAGTAATATAAATAGTCTATAACAATGTCTTTATGCTGCTGGCAGGTGTCCTATAGGCCAGGCACAGATTTATGTTCATGTCCTTTTCCAGCAGTTATGCCAGAAAAAAGGAATTGGGGATTATATTTTCTCTGAACAACACAGCACTTTATTTCTGATCATAATAAAGGGTTACATGGGATGGAAGCAACAGAGGATAAAAACACTGCCTATACGGCTATAATAACTACTACAAAGTAATGTGGACTGGTCAATTGATGCAGCTCATGCCGAGATTAAAAATTGACCTCTAAAAAAAGGGCTATTTATATTTGTGTCCCGCTAACAAAATCCTATTTCACATTCATCTGTAGGTGAAAACAGATGCTATTTTGGGGGTTATTAAGGCTTTTACTATAGCTGCCAATTGTCCCTGATATTTTTGAGACTGTCCCTCCTATAGAATTAAATCCCTCTGCATTTTCCTCCTTATTTGTCCCTGTTTTTGGTATTTTGTATAAACCTCTCTAAAAAAATGTTATACAAATCCTAAAAAAAAAAGAAAATGCTATGCAGCTCAAAACCTCTAATTGAACCGCTTTATTATTGTATTTATTTTTATTAAAAGCCAGTAAAAAAGAAAAAAGTAAAAAAAAATACTTGTGGAGATATCTGAATAACGCCTGCACCCAGGCACGGACTGGCCATAGGGCTCATTTGCCCGGTGGTCTGGGGCCTCCAGGCTACATGTCCTAAGAAGAGCGGCCTATTGGCCCCCCTTTCCCCAAAGCACCCCCCATGTTGAGGGCACGCAGCCTGGTACGGCTCAGGAGGGGGGGCGCTCGTTCGTCCCCAACCCCTTTCCTGACCGGCCGGGCTGCGTGCTCAGATAAGGGTCTGATATGGATTTGGGGGGGGGGCACGCTGTTTTTTTCGGCGTAGGGATTCCCCTTTAAATCCATACCGATCGAGGCGACAACATTGACTTCATTCGCTAGTCCCGTCTACCTGGAGTCACGTTATAAATGAACGGACTTTACTCCGTGTGTTGGCAAGTCCGTTCATTTCAAATATCCCACGGACTTCCGCCAAAACTCCGGCGGACTGTCCACCGGAAAAGTCCGGGCGTGTGTGGGCAAGTAGGCACATTCGGAAAGTCCGGCGGACCTCCACTGGAAAGTCCGGTGGATTGTCCGCCGGATTAAGTCTGCCGGATAGTCCGGCCGAAAAGTCAGATGTGTACGTGGCATAAGAGTTCATCCATCACCGTGTGTTCAATAGAGACATCACCTTGGACCGTGTCAAAATTATGTTCTTAGATTCCTTTCACCTCCTGCCCCAAACTTGGTTCCTCCTGTACAAACTTGGTTCCTCCTGCACAAAACTTTTAGTTACTAATTGAAGCATGACACATCCTCTTCTATTAAGTAGTAGGGGCCCACTCTGAATAACCCTCTCTACTGGCTCTGGTTGCTCACTGCCACTAGGCCTGAGGCCTGCAGAACCTCTCCCCAGAAGCCTAGTGGGTTAAAAGCATATCTTCAAGGAAGTTTGGACTACTGTTCCCAGCCAGCCCAACTTGCAAATCATGTGCCCGCAGGCCACATCGACTTGACACAGATCCCCACAGTCTCTTTTCTGATACAGGACTCCCCATCATCCACTGTGTGTTTGATGAAGACTCCGCTAACGACTGTGTGATAGCAGAGTTCCCTTACAGACTCCTTGGCACCTCCAGCCCTTTACTATGGTAACACTCATAGACCTTCCAACAGCCCTGGGTCCTTGATGAAGAACTTTGACTGGATCATGCGTACCGACAGCTTCACCTGCCCTTCTGCTCCAGGAGTTTCCTGCCATCAGACTGTGTGGTGGCAGAGACATTGCCAATGACCGTGTAGAGGCAATGTTCCCTCACAGCTTTCCCCGGGCCTTCTCCTGCGATCGGCGCACCCCCCCCCCCAGATGAGGATGGCCTCCTGCTGCTGTTTAACATGCCATTCTTTACTTCACTCAGCCGACTTCTCTCTCCAGTGGCATATCACTTCAGATTATATATGAAGCCCGCCCCCTGCCAACACCAATTGGAGATTGGTCAGGGCTCACACACAAGCTGCCTGCCACTCAAGGCCCAGCCCCTCTTCCAGAATATTCTCCCTGGAAGCAGGGGAGGCACCTCAGAACTGAAGTGCAGGAGGTCACACCCACTGCTACTCTAACCACTCCCAGACCCCAGATCAAAACAGACAGGCCTAGCTTGCAGCATAGGCCTGCCTAAATTTGCCCATGCTGAATAAACCCTAGTAAAATAACCCTTACCAGCACCTGCCTATTGGGAGAGGGTGCTACATAATGCACCCCATCCCCTCATGCTCGCAGAAGCGAATGCATATGTGGGTCACGCCTGCATATGTAAACAGCGTTCAAACCACACATGTGAGGTATCTCTGTGATCGTGAGAGCGAGAACAATAATTCCAGAACTAGATCTCCTCTGTAACGCTAAACAGGTGACCTGTAAAAATTAATGCATTCCACGTGCATGCATTTTTAAAGCATGATTTACTCATCATCAACTCATCATCTTGTATATTTGATCAAAAAAAATGGGTTATCTATTGTGTTTTCTTGTATTGAAATTCATTAAAGTATATTTATTCCAAAACAGTTGCTTTGAAAAATTGCTGCACAAATACTGTGTGATGCAAAAATTTGCCAAAATTTGCTTAGGCTGGAAGTCATTTTTTTTTATGTAATAATTATTCATGATCCTCATAACTGGGGGTCTGGCAGGGCGTGTCCTTTGACAACATACTTAGTTCTAAATTGTGTCCCTCTTTCTTATCTCAGAAATCTGGGACTTACTTATTTACTGTACGGAGATGCAGATATTTTTAGACATGCAGCATTTTGGTATAGCTTTCTCCCCTCCTTTGCACATCCCTTCAGGCAGATACGAGTCATAAAAAACAGATAAAACTACATTTCTTGGTTCGCTAAAGGTGTGAAGCAAAGGTATGTAAAATTAATTTATGGGTGGCAATTATTATTTTTTTATGATCACTCTTTAGCAGCTCAAAAAGAAAAATTGTGTTTGAGTTGTGATGTAGTTGCTTCTGTTATTCTGTACTGCATCATATTTATGGATTTATTGTCATGACCTTCATAAATTTCTACCATTCAATCTTTTTTGCGGTAGAAATATGTAAGCAAAGATTTAGACTATACTGTGCCCCTATGTGTCTACTTAACCAAAAATAGACTTTACAGTTGTCTGAGTCCACATTTGTAAGTTTATCTGCTTATACAGATATTTGATCAGCACTAAATGCTCGATTCACAAAGCTTTTAAGAGAACCTGTCAGGTCTTTAAAGAAATCAGACTGACGCTCACTTTCAAGAGAAGTAGTAGTATACCCATGTCTCAGGTAGCCCATGTCTCCCTCCTCTGCTCTGCTTCAGCCTCCGTCAGTCTTTTTGTGATTCGACACTTCTGGGAGTGTCAGATGCCTGTGCCCCCTGTCGCATTCTATAGTTCTTTCCTCTGATCCCTGCATCACTGCTGAATTCTGTGCTACCATAAGCAGGGCCGAAACTAGGGGTGGGGGGCAGGAGGGCTACATGCCCCAGGTGACGCATCTGGGGGGGGGCGCTGCCAGGGTTCCGTCACCCCCATCCTCACTGCATAGTTTGCAAAATACCAGAGAACCAAATAGGAGGGAGACTGCACAGGCCCACTAGTGCTAAATCACTCTGCTCCTCCCACCCGTCAGCCCTATAGAAGGGCATTCCAGAGCTACACTTCAGCATTGGAGCGCCTCCGTTGAACTGGAAGGCATTTAGGACAAGGAGAGGGGGTTGTGTTTTAAGGCCCTAGACTAGGAAGTTTGGGTTAGTATGGCAAAGGATTGGGGTGCCTGGGGGGTGCAGAGAAGGCTTTGGACTGGGGGGCAGAGGAGGCCCTGGGCTGGGGGGGTTCAGAGGAGGTCCTGGACAGGGTGGGTGCAGTGAAAGCCCTAGGTTAACGGGGGGTGCAGAGGAGGCCCTGGATTGGGGGTTCATAGGAGACACTGGGCTGGGGGTGGTGCAGAGGAGGCCCTGAACTTAGGGGGTGCTGGGGAGACCCTGGACTGAGGTGGGTGCAGAGGGAGCCCTGGGATTGGGGGGTGCGGAGGAGGCCCTGGGCTAAGGTGGTGGTGCAGAGGAGGCCCTGGACTGGGGGGGGGGGTGCAGCGGAGGCACAGGGGCGGAGCCTGGCAGCAAATTTAAAAAGTACTAAATTCATAACATACAGTACACTGTAATCTTACAGATTATATTACTGTATGAAATCATTTCACATCCCTTTTGTCCCTAGTGCTTTGTCCAATGGGACACAGACAGCAAAAAAAAAAATCTGACATAGGTTTTAACCATAATTAGAGAAGACTTTGCATTCACTGAGAAAATGTAAAGTGTTCTATGAATGGCACCTGTCCTGAGAGGGCAACCCTCTGTGTTCACAATGCAGCAGGGCAGCCATTCGGCAGGGGATTGGTAAGTCAGTGAAGATCACTGTAGTAGTGGTGCCTACTACAGTGATTTCCAGCTTCTACGGGGATAACACAGGTATGGCACATACATACTTACACGGGTCCAAGCTGGACCAATGTAACTGTGTAAAAATTGTCATACCTGATAGGCGTCCCATCCCCTTCAACTGTACCCCCCTCTGACCTAGGAAGGATCTACGCTTAGGACTGTTTTTGCTGCTACGCTTGGCCTCCTTGGGATGCTATGGTACCTTTCACGCCTGTAATTTTAGTGCCTTTACTGAGTCCTCATGTTGGGAGATGTAGGAATGGATAACATGATTGCCTTGTCCTTTATTAGGGAGATCTAGTATCTTTAGCTAGGTTGTTTTTTTTTCTATATCAGAGAATTTTTGATTAATTTGTTTATGTACAGTATATAACATGAACACTTCACCCAGGTGGCCAGTGGAGATTTTTTGATTTTGACATGCTGTTTTTTTTTTTATGCTTCTCATCTTTGATGGTCTCATTGCCATGAACTGTAGCTGTGCTTTTCTTTGTACCTGGTGAGGTATTTACAATAAAGATATTTGGAGGGAAAAAAATGCCATACCATGAATTTAGCTTTAATTATTGTCTCTAACTCCTGGTGAGCAGACAGCACTGTTGTATTACCGCAGCTCCATTATAACAGTAATGTGCTATTGGCTTAATTGTTTTCTTATTTTGTTACTTGTTTGTGCCCTTTCTGTTATACTGTATTCAGCTCAGCAGCCTTCCTCTGCTGCCCACAATTACAATCTCTGTACATAACACAAATATAAATGTTGCAAGCTGGAAAGGAATGTGACTGTCTGTATCATGAGTATTGCAAATTTGCAATATTTAGGCTTGGTGCCATCTGGAGTCTAGTATAACAAACAGCGCTGAAAGGTCAGGACTTTGACTGTGGACTTGGGTTGTGGCCAAGAGTTTCAACATGTGTAGATACCGAATGGCCAGAATCACTGAGTAAATCCGGCAGATTTAGAGAGGAAGCTGAGCTAGGCATTGCTATCAATATGAAACAGTTCTGCCCTTGACATAGAATGATTTCTATTGTGCTAGCACTAAGTTTGAAAATTGTGTTTGGTAATAGGATTTTGTGTTTTATGTAGATCTGTTAGTAAAATAATTGGATTTATCCACACATTGTAAAGATTTATTTTTAACACTCAAAGGACGTGAAAAACAATTGTACTTGAGCAATTTGACATCTGTAAATCTTTCACTGGAGCAGATAGCTCTGCAAACAAAAGAAAAAAGCTGTAATGTTAGCAGAAACATAGCAGAGTCCCAGACTCCAAGATGTGTTCCCACAACACTCCACTATGGCTATCAGCAGGGTATGTCTTCCAGACTTCCAGGTCCAGGCCTTTACTCTATAGTTCCTGTGGCTCTGGTTCTTTTTATTATGATATACTGCTCACAGAGTCGGGAACTGAGAATGCAATACTGCACAACAGGAGCACAACATTTTAAATCTTTAAGCATAAAAGTGCTGCCCAACAGCAGGCATCACATAGAGCCTTTAAAAAGCAGTATTCCCCCGTCTGTCTACCTTATTTATTTTCATTTTGTTGCTAGTGACCCAAATTCCCTGAATTCTTTTTTTATGCATACTTAATTTAAAGAAGTACACATTATAAAAACAAGTCAAGTAAAGAGGGAAAAGAGGAGAGAAAAAGGAATGATGGTGGGAAAGGGTAGAAGAGTAAATGAGGTAAAGGGAACTGTGCCAAACGGGGGGGGGGGAATAGTAGGCCTGTAAGGGCCAGATAGTCTATGCAGGAGTTCAAAAAGGGTACTGAGTGTTTTTAGACTAGGCCAACTGGCTTCCCTGAATTCTGACTTAATCGACACCCGCCCAAAACTCCCTGTTCAATAAGAGTGGCCCTTGAGTACTCACATTCAATAGGAAAATGGCAGTTGGCAGGGAAAACAGGCCCCTGGTAAGGAAGTTAAAACCAAACCAGAGAAACACACAAGAAGCCACCTCGTGGCTTCTGGTATTTATCAGGAAGTGTACTCTTAAATAGCTGATGGTTACACATTAACTAATTTCTGCACAGGCACAACATAGAGGTGTAGCCGGGTGCCAGCTGGCTCTGTGTTTGTGAACTTCTGCCCACACGCTACTGTGTTATTGCAAGTGGTAACAAGCCTGAATTGACTGGTGGAAGTAGCAGTCACAAAAAATAAATAAGTTATAGGTAAATTTACTCTTATAAGAAAGCTAAAGCCCTCAACCTTGTACAAATTGGCCAGTGGCAAAATAGGTTAAAAATATATTATTTGAGCTTTTTTTCGTAGTACCACCCTGCGTGGTCTTTAACATAAAAAAAAAAAAATATATATATATATATATATATATATATATATATATATATATAAACAGAGTGCACAAAATCACTTCAAAACCACAGCTCTGCATTCTCTATGCAGACCTCTAGGGTCTCTTCTGTTATAAAAAAAACCTGCCTGTCAGTGTTTTTTTTAAATTACTGACTTTACTACCACTTTAACAGATGGAACCTTATTGAGAACCAGATCCACTTGTCCTTTATTCCTCCCCAACATGCCATTTTTATTGTTCAATGTATAATTCTCTGTAAATTCTCTGTAAATAAATGCACTATTCAAAGAGTCACCTACCCATCCCACAAGGGATATTCACTGATCCACATTGCTTCCTTAATGCAGGAGTCTCCCATGAATAAGCTCTAGTGTCGAATGGTGTTGGAGCTTTCCAAGGGCGGTGACAAAATTGCACTGCCCTGACATAGGTTTTTGTGAATTGAGCCCTATTTTCCTCTTAAAATCTAAAAGATAAAATATATATATATATTTTCAATTCACAAAAAATGCTACTAAAATAAAGCATGAGTTGTGTCGTCAAAATGTGAAGTGTTTTACTCATGAAACCATTCAGTTTTTTATTTCATGACATGATATCCAGTAGAATGGATACAGTAAAGAAGTGATTAGAACCCCTGTCAGCTTTTAGTGCTAATTAAGAGATAAAGTGGTTTAAACTATAGAAATATGCCAACTCACAGGACAGTGAGATCCGTGCAGCATTAGTATTAATACAAAAGAAAAAAAGTAACTAGAATTCCAGTCAAATGGAAACTTCTTTCACAGGACACACGTGGTGTATCAAAAACAACTAAGTTAAAGTGGCTGTAAACCCTAGGACAAGAAAAACCCCTGCAAGACAAAGGCATAATGAGCTAGTATGCTCTGGCGGGCTCTGGCGCTGTGATTGGCTGGAGCCGCAATGACATTGCTTCCAGGCATGCACGTGGGAGCCGCCGGTAACAGCACACTCACTAAAGCAACAGCACGTACGTGCCGTTGCTTCAGTTTGCTTCAGTGCGCATGTGCCGATAACGTTAGCACATGCAAATACAGGGGATATCTCCTAAACCGTTCAGGTTTAGGAGATATCCTGGGTAGCTACAGGTAAGTCTTATTATAAGCTTACCTGTAGCAAAAAGTGCGTTGTAAGGGTTTACAACCACTTTAAGTAAATATAAAATATCTTTATAAATGTCAATTATTGAATAAAAATAGTATCACAAATCACACACTTATATAAATACCACTCTTCCACCAATAAAAAAGACAATGTTGTGATTTCTGTCCCATAGCCAAGACAGGAATGAGAGGAAGTTCCTACAAATCAAAAGAATCCCTTGGGGACCCCCAGGTCACCAGAACCAGTGTTTCCATTGGAAGATTTCCCATTTATTACTTTTCTGGTGACAACCCAAAATTTGGGATTTTTTAGTCACTTTCAATGTTAACGGTAAACAGGACAAACTGAGAGGGTAAATCTCCGTAACGGGGGCACAGACAGCAATAAAACATGACAGGTGGTCTAATCCCTCTCCCCTCTATCTAAAACTAAAAAATAAAAATTTGCCTTAAGTTATACTTCAAGTAAATCAGGCCTGATGATTCTGTGTTTGCATTACTGATGAGAACTTCTTACCTTCTAAGGTAATAGTGAATTGACATTTTCAACATCTTATGAGATAATTGGAAAAAATGTGTCACGTGATTCAGTTATCTCATGAGATATTCCTTAATGAATTGAGCCCAGTGTCTCTTAAAGCAGAGTTCCACCCAAAAATGGAACTTCAAAGGAAGGTGAACCCCTGACGTGCCACATTTGGCATGGTCACAGGTCCCAGATGATTGCCCGGCCAGTCACAGCGTGGCTCGCGCATGCGCAGTGCGTGCCCACAGTGACAATGCTGGCACAGCAGAGAGGAGGGGGAGAAGAGCGGGGCTTCATTCCCCCGCATTGCTGTACAGGTAAGTGTCCGATTATTAAAAGTCAGCAGCTGCAATATTTGTAGCTGCTGACTTTAAAATTTTTATTTCTTCAGTCGGAACACTGCTTTAAGTATCAAAAGTGCTGTGCTGCATTTTAACAATTAATCAAACCTTCTAATGTACTGCATTTTTTTAACATAAAGGAAAAGTAGTGATAAAGAAAAAACAGCAATGGGTTTAAGAGGAAGTAAATCCTGGTGGGTTTTTCTTCCTTTCTAATCCCCTGCAAAGTAAAGGCATAATTTGCTAGTATGCATTGCATACAAGCACATTATGCGACACTTACCTGCAAATTAAGCCCGTGTCGTTTCTGTGGCAGGCCGCATCCATCTTCTCCTGTCTTCCTTCCGGGGGCATGGACTACGGCTCTGTGACTGGCCGTAGCCACGTGATGTCACTCCCACGCATGCGTGCAGTAGCTTCCGGTCACGGCACAGTCACCTGAAGAAACGGCACGGACGGCTATTCCTTCAGAGTGCATGCACTGATGACATAATTGGCACAGTAAATAGTAAATATCTCCTAAACGGCGAATGTTTAGGAGATATTTACAGTACCTATAGGTAAGTCTTATTCTAGGCTTACCTGTAGGTACAACTTACAAAATGGATGTTTACAACCTCTTTAAGAAATAAGGAGGCTTTAAAGTATTTTTTTACATTAAAATATTAAACATGTCATACTTACCTGCTCTGTTCAACAGTATTGACAGAATGGCCCCTTACCTCTTCTTCTGGGGTCCCCCGCCGGTGCTTTCTGCTCCTCCTCTTCTATGTGTGCCACCATACAATGCTGCTTCCTATGGAGACACACTCGACTGTATGCGTCCATAGACACACAGAGTTCGGCTCAGCCCCGCCGCCTGCTCCTTCCTCACCGGATTTGACTTACAGCAGCAGAAGCCAGTGGCTCCCACTGCTCTTAGTGAAGCCTGTGAGAACAGGAAGAGCAGAGATAAGATTTTTAAACAGGCACAGCGCTGGATTGATACAGGACTTAGGGAGGGGAGATCAGCAACTGGAAGGTTTTTTTACTTTAAAAATAAAATTGCATAGACTTTATATCCACTTTAATCCAGTTATATTTTGCAAATGTATTCTCCATGATCTGTGTAAATAGGGGCAGGATAGGTGCATGTCCCTTACCTTTTATAATTTATGCAAAAAAAGCTAATTTGTATAGTGCCACTACTCAATGAAAGAATACAGTCTGCATATCTGTTTATATGATATTTTAGCTTATTTTCCGATCTTGTATATTTTGGAATTTGGCTTTAATGCCAGTAAGATCTATAGATTTCAGGTATAATCATTGTTATCTAGATTGTGGCCAAATTATCCTTTAGAGCACACTTGTAGGATAGATAACATCAAAAAATAACTGTATGACCCCACATAACCGTATTTAATAGATTCGAAAATAATCAGACTAATTGAATAAACATCGTTATTACAGATTTTGACAACAAGGTATTGAGAACCGCTAATAATCGACAATGCCACAATTTTTATCAAGTGAATGTCCTGGCTCTGAGGTCATTGCAGGTCTGCAGATCCAATCTTTTATGAAGTACTATTCAATAATTCACAACTATGTAAAATTCATGTTCTATAAAAGCTCATTTTAATTACTTCACAGAGATGTTTGAATAGAGATCTGAAGGGAAAATAAAAGACGCTAATAATATGCAATATCCAAATGGACACAAAAGTAATTTAGAAATGGCTAGCATCTTCAAAGTAATTGGCTGTTCTTTGGATATCTGTATGCAAAGAGAGTCACATCCTATTTGGATGTTCTTAGACTTCATAATGTGGAATGAAAGACACTGGATATGGTCTGTGAAATTTAAGAGTCCCTCAGGTCTTTTTATTTCTGAAAGAAACAGTCTTTTTACAGTGAGCGTTATGGTGTTACAAATCTATCAATGATGGATTTTTTGTGTCATTAAAATTCTATTGATAGTCATAAGAATAAAGCACAGGGCTTTGTCTGGAATGCAAGAAAGTTAAATGGAGCTTTATTAACTCATACTTTTGACCTATGACTCAGAGCTAAATTGTCAAATATAAAACACACAACTTACTAAAGTTGTAGAAAGAACTCCAGGACCTTTAAAGAAGAACTCCAGGATAGGGATACAATTTGCACATTAGCTCTGTGTAGTTAGTTAAGCAAAACTCCTAATGTGATTTGGATTAAAGAAGAGCTTCAGTTTCCCCCCAAAAAGTAAATAAAATTCAGCATCTACAAATACTGTAGCTGCTGACTTTTAATATAAGGACACTCACCTGTCCATGGATACAGCAATGTTGGCACCCAAGCCAATTCTTCAGTCGACATCGGGTGCAGGCCCCAGCATTGTAAGTAAGGGAAACCCAGCAGTGAAGCCTTCCTACTGCACATGCGCGAGTCGCGCTGCACATTGTGAATGGTCCCGCAGTCTTCTGGGGCCTGTGTGTCCCCCAGAGGGCTGCAGGGGGGGAAGGAGGAGGGGCTAAACATGCTTGTGTATCGGAGCCGGAAGTGAGATTGGGTACCTTTCAAATCCAGGTACCTGCTATCCCCAAAAAGTGCCAAATGTGGAGTGGAGTTCTGCTTTAAAATCGCACACTGTGTACAGAACTTTTAAAAAATCAATGATGTCATCTCTTTATACAGAATTTTTATCCCTGGGCTCCAGGAGAAGGAATCTCTGAACTGGTGACATCACTTCCTGTTAGTGCTTTTCCCCACATACTTCAGCCCCATACACACGCTCGGATTATCTGAGGACCAGGTCCGTCGGATCATGTCCGTCGTACTTTGTCCGATGTTGGTTTTGCGTACACACGGTCGGACAAAGTTGTCGGAAAATCCGATCATTCTGAACGTGGTGACGTTTGTTGCCTACGACGGGACTACGTAGAGGCTAGTAGCCAATAGCTTTGGTCTTGTAATGTGATCTGAGCATGCGTAGCACTTTGTCCGTCGGAATTCGCTACACACGATCGGATTTGGTGTGATCGGACTTTGTTGTCAAAAAATCTATCCAGCAGGAGATAGGACTTTGTCCGTCGGACAATCCGATGGAAACTGTCCGATGGTGCCTACACACGGTCGGAATTTCCGACAACATTGTCTGATAGGACAGAATCCATCGGAAAATCCGACCGTGTGTATGGGGCTTAAGACTACAAAACCCATTATGCCCTGGCATTTAAAATATGAATGGGTGGCAGTGTGGGAGGGACTGTGGGCATGTATGGGATGAATCAGACTCCTGGCTTGTCCATCTAACTATGATGTACAGTGGGCGGGACCTGAGAGTCTCAGACTCCCAGTCTGATATGTCCACTGTACAACATAGTTGGACACGCCAGGAGTCTGATTCATACCATACACATCACATTGCTGCCCATTCACACTGTAGTTCTCAGTAAAGCGAGCTCTTGTTGGACAATCCAGGAGCCTGATTCATCCCGTAAACCCCCACAGTCCCACCCACATTGCTGCCCATTTCATACATATATGTGAACCTAGACTTAAGAAGGAAGGAAACTACTATGTACTACTTTTATGTAATATGACCAGAACATATTTCTATGATCTATTTATAATTATGATCATTTTACACTGTAGCCTTTCTATGGAAAAAAAAAAACACTTAGTAAATAAACCCCATTGCATTCATTTACATACCCAATTACATTTCAGAAAGAATTGAAAATAAGAAGTTCCCCAGAAACGAAAGCCTGGTACACACTTTACGTTTTTTTTCGTTCAACCCAGCGGGCTGAACAGAAAAAAACGGAAAGATCGCTATACTAACATAAGTGGTGTTAGTACAGCAATCTCTCCTGCTGTGCTATTATGTTCTGACAGGGGGGACGCCCCCCCTGCCAGGAAACAGTAATCGCTGATTGGATGCCGATTGGATGCCTGGATTTTACTTGCCAAATGAGTTATAATTCTATGTAGCTGGTCTCATGATTCAGACACAGCACAGACAGGTTTACAACTTCTGCCCACTGCAACAGCAGCAAAGCTTGGTAAAGAGCAATGATCAAAACATACCCCTAGGCTGTTGACAAAGAAACAAGAAAGGAACATCTATACACAGGTGAAGTCAACCCTTGTAGCTGCCTACATTTAATACTTTTTAATTAATACATACTGTAAAGTGTCTGAATTATTGGTGTATTTTATGTGCTAGGAGGAGTTCATTTTTAACTGGGTGGCAGCTGTCCTTTTGGCATGTTACATTTAAAGATCAATTCTTATTAAAGAAAACAAAATCAATATGGTTTGTTTTCAGTTTCTTTCCTGCACATCTTGTCACTTGGACTGTACATTTCACTTTAATCATCAGGCTCTTAGACATCTGGGCAACCTTTGCTTATGTCTGCTGCCAATCGTACTTACTATAATTGGGGCCCCCTTTGTGAAGGAATTGCATGCAAACACCAGCTTGACAGCATGCGTCTTTACTTCTCCTGTGTGCCTCTTCAAGGAGCAACATTAGTCACTGTGTAATGCACAGGTGTATCAAAAATATACACTTTGTAAGCAATATAGATTTTTTACAGGCTGGCAGAATGCACCTAGCTCCAATGTTGAAGTCTTATAACTGCAAGGTTTTACCACCGATTGACCGCTAGTGTGAATGACAGCTTACTGCTGTATTTACCTGTTGCACAGCACATGTCCAGTATAACCCACTCTGAGAGAGGACATTACCTCTCCTGCACTTTGCTCATGGCCACATGTTGTTCATGGTAAGAAGGAACCCCTATTCACCCCCTACAAAACTTACCAACTTGCAATCAGTTATTTTTGCAGCTCTACCTCTGTAGGGGCCACTGGTATTAACTTGTTCTTCCCTAACAGTACAGATGCTGCCAGTCACCGAAACACCAGTCCATACACTCCCGCTCCAATAAATACGTCTAGGGGATGTCTTTTTATGTTGTTTATTGCTCAGGGAACTTTAACAGGAGTAGGGGCTAGGACATGGGATACTCCAAAACACTCAGCACTTTGAGATTTGAGAATTAGTGGGCGTTGAACAATCTAAGGCCTTGCAGTTGAAGACCAAGGGTAAAGTCTTTTTTGCATCTGGTTATCTTGTGCTGATGCACAACTGCCAGTACCCAGTGAAGCTTCCAGAACACTACACAGTCACAAAGATCAGTTCAGGCTCTTTGACTCACAAGTCTTTGACTTTGGCTCTTTGAATCACAAGTCTCCAGGACAGCTGCCACCTTCCTCCAGACATGGTCCAATGAGTTAGATGGCACCTCTCCAGACCTGGCCACCTTTCATGAGATTCTGAAGTCAGCTTGAGTCCATTCAGGCCCAACACCACTGAGTCCTCTAAAGCAGCTGCACAGTCCATGGGATGGCTGAAGGCAGCAGCACCTCTGACTCTGGAACCCTCCTGGGGAGAAGGGACCCTGCTCTCCAGTGTCTCAGACTATCTGCAATCCAGCCCCCTTCTGGACACTCCTTTCTTGGGGATTAAAGAGGAGGTCCACCTAAAAAAAAAAATATTAAAAGCCAGCAGCTACAAATACTGCAGCTGCTGACTTTTAATAAATGGACACTTACCTGTCCCAGGGTCCAGCGATGTCGGCAGCCGAAGCCGATCAATCGCTCAGGTCTTGGCAGCTGCCGCTGCCATCCTCGTTGAGGGAATCAGAAAGTGAACCGCTGCGGCTTCACTGCCCGGTTCTCTGCTGCACATGCGCGAGTCGCGCTAACTGGTCTCCTCTATCTCCTGGGACCTGTGTGTTTCCTAGGAGGCGGGAAGGGGCGTGACTCCTGCGCAGGGTGGGAGGCTTCCGAAAAGCGGAGGTTCCATTTTTGTGTGAACCTCCGCTTTAAGTGGAACATGATAGAAATTCAAGCTGATTTTTTAAATTTTCCCATCCCAAGCTCTGGAAGCATCTTCCAGAGGCAGGGGTAAGCAAACTTCCAGCCTGTGAAACCCCTGTGCTCCCTTGTTTACAGAAGGAGCCACAATTAAATTTACCTAGCGCCTAAGGCTAGGAGGGTAATACATCTTCTATGGGTCAAGGGTAACATATTGGCCTCAAATGACTGTTGGCAATAATATAGAAGATCAGATTAAACTTTTCTGATGTAAGTCACTATTATGCCACGTACACACGAAGGGACAATCCCGCGGGATTATCCGCTGGACTGAAGTCCAGCGGATAATCCCCTCGTGTGTGGGCGCCGGCGGACTTTATTTGGCCAAAGTACGGCGGACTAAAGTTTTAAGTTTTGTTTTAAAATTATCCGCTGGACTTGGCAGTCCGCGGACAATCCCGCCGTGTGTAGTATGGTCCGGCGTACCAAAAAGGACGCATGCTCAGTAGCTAGTATGTCACGGACTCGCTCGGTCTGGTAAAACTAGCCTTCGTTTTGAAGCTCGCACAATCGTCACGCTGCTGATCTTTTTTTTTTTTTTTCTGACAGCGGAATTTGTATGTTATCGTACTTGAAGAATGATTTTGCCTTGCTGCTTGTATATTCACGCAGAGTACTCCCGAACGTTTTTTCTTCAGCATTCTTTAGTGAAGTTATATATTTGTATATATATATATATATATATATATATATATATATATATATATATATATATATATATATATATATATATATATATCTATATATATATATATATATATATATATATATATAGATATAGATATATATATATATCCAATTCACCAAATTTAAAATATATCTATATTTCTCAATAAACCAAAAAAAAATATCTATATATCTATATATTTACATATATAGATATATATTTATATATATAGTATATATATATATATATATACGTGTATATATATATATATATATATATATCTCTATATATATATATATATATATATATATATATATATATATATATATATATATATATATATATATATATATATATATATATATATATGTACATATATCTCTATTTAGATATATTTTATTATTTGTTGGTTATCAAAAGGATTTGTTATTACACATGATACAATTGTGGAGTCAGCAGAGCTTGCCCTTAATTCAGATCTTAACCCTCACCTTTCCAGCGACTGCACTTGCAGTTCCATTGAAGTTGCACTTTACACTTGTATTGTCAAATGAATGTGCGTTTTTGAAATGCCCTCCATATAATTTAGACATGTACCTGCCTACTCCTAAAGAAACTATGTTTTTGAATAACAAGCACGTATATCATTATTTTCTGAAAATTAAATTACCATTTATTCTGGTTTAAACAAACAAGGCAAAACAAAATAGGAAGGCAACACTGGAGCCACTTTGCGATTTGGAGAAGACTTTTTGCCCCAACGGCAGACATCAAGTTTGTGAAGCCAAAAATTAAGCTTGGACAGATTTCATCCAATATAGGGAGCACAAGAAGATTGACCAGGAATCACACAGACCAGGAACAGCAGCAGATGACATCTATGTCCCCAAGCTGTGGCACTACAACAGCCTGTGTCTTCTGTGAGACCAGACTGAAGCCAGGCAATCACTTCCGACTCTTCCCACCACGCTGCCCTGCACTCTTCCCTGCAGTCTTCCCTGCACGCTTCCTTGGAGGCTGACTTGTGGTAGGAGGAGGAGGAGGAGGAGGAGGAGGAGGAGGAGAAGAAGGAAGAGGAGGAGGAGGAGGAGGAGAAGGAGGAGAAGTTGCTGTCGGGCCTTCATGTGTCAGGCGGGTGGATTCTCTTAATTGACCCCTCAAACCCCCCTTAATAGCCTCAAAAATGAGGCCCTCGCACAGGTGCCGTTGGCCCTTCTCCATTTCCAGCAACCTGCTGGCCAAGTAGGTGCCATAGGCCTCTTCTGGAATGGGGGGTCTTTCGAGAATCGCACTCGCCTTCCGAATAAGTTGGAGTGATTCCTCCTCAACAATGGTCATCCTCCTGGGCCTTCTTGGGGGTAAGGGCAGGGGTGGAGGTAGACTTCTTAATACAGTCTGGCTGTCACTCTGGCTCGTGCTGGGCCCAGCCACCTCCTGGCTCTCGCTGGTCATGTCCTCCTCCTCCTCCATACCACTTGTCCCGGCATCATCCTGGGTCAGCTCATCCTGTGTGCAAATAAAAACAAAAATCAAACACCTGTTTTTTGGTTTATGGCCTCCTCAATCATCCAATTGTAAACTTATGAACGAGCAGATACATTTTAAAAAAGATCCAAAAGGCTATCATTTGGACCCCTGCATTTTCCAAGCAGATCACCAATGTTGTATAAGGCATTTTTTAAAACTACTGGATGTATGTATACACTATATATGTATCGATATGTAACACCAACACTTTTTCGAAGTTTGCGCAATTTTTGGCAGTTTTTTTCACAATTCTGAGTTCAGGGTGTTAATTTTTTCACTTTTTAACGTTTACATCATTAATATTCACACAATCACTATTTAGGCTACTAAATATATACCTGGCTCCAGCTGGGCGCATCAGCCTGCTCCAAGGTGGAGGGGTCTTCTCCTTCCGTGGAAGCCTCAGCTGGGGTGGAGGGAAGAGTGGAGGGAAGAGTGGAGGGAAGGGTGGAGGGAAGAGTGGACAGTGATTGCCTGGGTTCCATCTGGTCACCTATAAAAGCCAGTTGGTTGTAGTACCACAGCTTGGGTACATAAACATTCTCTGCTGCTGCTCCTGATCTGACTGATTCCTCAATCTTCTTGCGCTCCCGCTTGTACATGTGCCTTAAACTTGAAATCCTGGCTTCAACAAACTTGGTGTCTGCGTTGGGGACTTGAGTCTTCACAAAATCCACAAGTGGCCCCAGTGTTGCCTTCCGGACATCCCTATTTCCATATAAAGGGTTCTTGAGCTGCCACAGGTTGGTATTTTTTCGGTACAGCGCAATGAATTCTGACATGAACTGCTGGTCCTTGAATGGATTCAACTGGGCTGCTGACATGTTTGTTTCTGTTTTGTTAGTAATGGCAATACAAAAGACCAAAAACACAAATGTTACTAAAAACGCACATCCAGTTTTTCAAACCAAACATTACACAACACACCCACACAGGCAGCAACCCCTACACACAGGCAGCAACACACCCACACAGGCAGCAACCCCTACACACAGGCAGCAACACACCCCCACACAGGCAGCACAGGCAGCAACCCCTACACACAGGCAGCAACACACCCACACACAGGCAGCAACACACACATATCCTTAAAAAATGCAGGCCCAAAACCCAATAAACCACAGTAATGCATCCTAGAAAACACTTACCTTCGTACAGAGCGCTCGCTACTTCCGTTCGGGAACACGTGGGGCCCTCAAACAGCCTTATATACACTGCGCACGCGTCGAAGTCCGCCTGCGTCCTCCGCGTCGCCCGCCCATGACGTTCCTCCTGACGAGTATTCCCCGCCCCGCTTCCCCTCGTTGCATTGTGGGTGAATAAATTCATGAAGATGGCGGACACATTCTCAGCCAGTAGCGCGGAGGAAAGCCCAGAAGCGAACACATCTGCATCCAGCAGCAGATATAAGGCCACCAATATGGCCTTTGAAGAGATGGTGGAGATGGTGGACATCCTCCAAAGGGAAGATTACGACGGGGAAAATGGCCCGTACCCTCGACCCAACTTGCGCAAGGACAAGATTCTCACTACAGTCGTCAGCACCCTGGAGCAGAAATTCGGCGTACGAAGGGGCAAGGATCAACTGCGCAAGCGATGGTCCGACATCAAATCCAGGGAGCACGATCAGTACAGGAGAATTCGAAAAGCCATCAAAAAAAGTAAGTCAAGCACGTGCGCTACTATGGTTATACTTGATATGTCTAATCTTGCGCAGCTGTTATTACCATTCGTACGTGAAACTTGTGCAGCTGTTATTACCATTCGTACGTGAAACTTGCGCAGCTGTTATTACCATTCGTACGTGAAAAACTTGCGCAGCTGTTATTACCATTCGTACGTGAAACTTGCGCAGATGTTATTACCATTCGTACGTGAAACTTGCGCAGCTGTTATTACCATTCGTACGTGAAACTTGCGCAGCTGTTATTACCATTCGTACGTGAAAAACTTGCGCAGCTGTTATTACCATTCGTACGTGAAACTTGCGCAGATGTTATTACCATTCGTACGTGAAACTTGCGCAGCTGTTATTACCATTCGTACGTGAAACTTGCGCAGCTGTTATTACCATTCGTACGTGAAAAACTTGCGCAGCTGTTATTACCATTCGTACGTGAAACTTGCGCAGATGTTATTACCATTCGTACGTGAAACTTGCGCAGCTGTTATTACCATTCGTACGTGAAACTTGCGCAGCTGTTATTACCATTCGTACGTGAAAAACTTGCGCAGCTGTTATTACCATTCGTACGTGAAACTTGCGCAGATGTTATTACCATTCGTACGTGAAACTTGCGCAGCTGTTATTACCATTCGTACGTGAAACTTGCGCAGCTGTTATTACCATTCGTACGTGAAAAACTTGCGCAGCTGTTATTACCATTCGTACGTGAAACTTGCGCAGCTGTTATTACCATTCGTACGTGAAAAACTTGCGCAGCTGTTATTACCATTCGTACGTGAAACTTGCGCAGATGTTATTACCATTCGTACGTGAAACTTGCGCAGCTGTTATTACCATTCGTACGTGAAACTTGCGCAGCTGTTATTACCATTCGTACGTGAAAAACTTGCGCAGCTGTTATTACCATTCGTACGTGAAACTTGCGCAGACTTGATGAAAGTTCCGTTTGTCTTCATAACGTTTATTCAGTTTACCTGGCTTTGGGTTGTTGGAGTTGTAAGGTTGTTTATTATTGTCACTATCTATACAATTACTGCTGTAGTAAGGGTTTTAGGGGTAACTTACACAGGGACTCCAGAAGCTGTTTTGGGGGGGGGGGGGGTAAATATGTTAAGCAGGGTGTCAAGCTCACAATTCCCGAAAAATGCTCATCATCTACAAATACTGTAGGTGGTGACTTTTCGAAGAAGTACACTCACCTGTCCCTTGGATGGTGCAGCTACAATCTCTGATCTTGCAATCATGAATTTAATCTTTGCGGCTTCACTTCCCGGGTCACTATTGGGCATGTGCCAGTTGCGCAATGCAATAGGACTGGTCCGCGCGAGCTCGGGGACCCCTGTGTGTCCCAGCAGACAGCACGGTGGGACGGGATGTGGCGTATACTTCTGTGGGAGTCTAGGGCCAGATGTGTGTGCAAATACCTGCCTTACACAGGTATCTGCAACCCCTCCCCCTAAAAGGTTCCAAATAAGACACCACAGGGGTGCAGGGATCCAATGAGCGGAAGTTCAAATTTAGGGTTGAAGGGCGGTTTAAGTATTGGAGTTTCATTAGATAGACATTTCAATTCTGTCTTCAAGTAGGATCTTCTAACAAACTGCTAATAATTGGACAACACTTTTAAACAATGTTTAATAATCCTATTTTGGCACTCAAATATCAGTGTGATTAAAAGTGTACCTTTTTGTGTTCCATTACCATAGGGGGCAAAAGACTCAGACGTCAGTCCGAACCTACGAGGACCTCCAGGCCTCACCAGACTAATTGGGCAGTTAGCCCAAGCCCACGCGTGGATGTGGAGGAAGAGGTGGTTGAAGTGGATCAAATCTGCACCCCACCAAGTGAGTGTCTCAGAACACAGATTGACCTAATAAATTAAAGCGGTTCTGCACTCATTTCATTTAGTAAATCTCTTTGCCTTCCAAATCAGGCAAAGAGTACTAAATGAAATGTTTTTTTTTTTTTTTTTTTTTTTTACTTACCTTGTAATTGAAGACTTCCGGTCTTCTCCCTCTGCGGCGGCGGGCGGGGTCTTGCGTCGATCGTCGTCACGCCGCACTGTCTCCTGGGATCTGGTGTCATTGATCCCAGGAGTCAGTGCGGGCATCTTCCGAAATCTCGCGAGATTTCGGCCACATCTTCCGAAATCTCCCGAGATTTCGGCCGCATCTGCCGAAATCTCGTGAGATCTCGGCAGATGAGCCGTTACTGCGCAAGCGTGAGTAACGGCAGTGCATGCTGGGCCATCTAAAGTTCCTGTGGGTGTTTCACATGCCCACAGGCAAGATGGCCCCCAGCACTAAAGAAGAAGACGAGGAACTTCATCGGACGAAAACCGGCGGCGATCGAGATGGAAGATGGAACAGGTGAGTCCCCTAATAAAGGTAAGCACACTTTATATTACATCCTAAAAAAAAAAAATTTTTTTCAGAGTGCAGAACCGCTTTAAGGTCTGCATGTTTTTGACACTTTTTTTCTTGTGTTTTATCTACCCAACTTTTAGGTGATGCTGATCTGTTTGTGGAAGGACAAGCTGCGGAGCCATTTTCCACAGACAGTGCCCACAGGCTTATTGGCCAGATCATGGCCTGGAATCTGCAGCTGGAAAATATGCAGAAGGAGATGGCCACCATGCAGCAGGGAATGAAGGACATGATTGATGTTTTGGGGAGAATCTAAAGACCCCTTTTCTATTTCTTAACATCAATCATGTCCTTCATTCCCCTTTTGATGCGCTATTTTTTTAACATTTTAGAGGCCAAATTTTTAATATGCACATGGTGTGTCAACATGTGCTATGTGCCATCAGGGGATCTCAATGGACGCATTTGGTGTTTGCAACCCCTAATGCTAGTAGGTGAGAGGGAAGGGGTTTCACACACAAAACACGTCCATTGATTCCCCATGATGGAACATAGCACATGTTGACATTACCCATTTTCCTGTTAAATTAGTGTGCATATTCTAAATTTGGCTTCTACTGTTCATGGGTTACCTGTTGAACTTTGTAAGTTCTCGACTTTTACATTGTGTAAATATTTTCAAATGCTAACCCAAAATTTTTTACCATTTTAAAACATGTTTTTATGTTTGTTTAAAAAAATAAATCACAAAAAAAAAAAAATATATGTTGTGAGAAAAAAACCAAAAATTTTTTTAAAAGATAAAAAAAAATAAAAAAAATATGTTGTTAAAAATAAAAAAAAAATAAAAAAAAAATACATATTAACAAAAAAGACAAAAAATAAATAAAAAAACAACCAAAAAAAACAATAAATAAAAAGGTTTGGATGTGCACTAGAATAAAAAAAAAAATGTTTGCACAAATTAAACAATGTGTGGCTTCTTCTTTTTAAATACTACCAGTTTGACCAAAACATGTTGTGGTTCATTGACAAAGGGGCTTATTTACTAAACGCAAACCAAGTTTGCCACTATTAAGAAGTGCACTAGGACAACATATAAAACAGGCAAAATTAAAAGCAAAACAATACGAAAATACCAATCTTTCAAACATAAATAACTGTATTTATTCTTTCAAAAAAAAAGATGTTTTAAGGGTCTGCTGCCATTGCAATGGCCCCCCTACCATTAAAATAATGTAAATAACGGTCCCGCACTTGCTGGGCTGATTGTGTGGCCAAACCAAGACGGCGAGTATCCAGCCCTGTCATGTCGCCTTCCACTCCGGCCTCAGGCCCGATTGGTAATGAGTAGGTTCCAGAATGTTTGCGTAAATAATTGTGCATTACACAGCATGCAAGAATAATAGTATTCAGTTTGTACTCTGCCAGATGTATGGATGTAAGGAGCAATCTGAAACGGTTGGCCATAATACCAAAGGCATTTTCCACAACCCTTCTTGCTCTGGCCAACCGAAAATTAAAAATCCTCCTCTCAGGGGTGAGGGATCTTTGGGGAAATGGCCTCATC